>CM069147.1:48968636-49551136 GCA_035221665.1 Okamejei kenojei
CTGCGCTCAGCTCTGTGGCCATGTTTTACCCAAGAGTCAAGAGTGGTTTTATTGTCATATGACCCAAAACAGAAACAATGAAATTCTTACTTGCAGCAGCACAAAGATGTGCAAACACGGTACTAAAGCTTTGATACCCTCAGGACTATCTTGATCGGACTTGCTGGCTTGTACCTTGCACTAAATTATCTATCCAAAACTTTCTCCCAAATTTCCTACTTGTAGCCATGGAAGGGAGGGATGGCAAATATTGTTATCAATACAAACCAATATAACCATTAAGAGCAACAGTCCTGCCATTGTTAATGAAGATTAATATTTGGGCACATTTTGATTACAAACCTTGTACGACCTGCATTAATTTGTAAAATCTATATTGCAGTGGGTTGTTCAATGATATGTTCGTGAAATAATAGGAAGCTGAAAAGATTAATCAAGAAAGTGACAGAATAAAATGTATGGACAAGCAAAATTTAATTCTCCAGGAGTTAGGTATGCTTGTGGTTTTTTTTTGAAATTTCTATGTAAGTGACAGATCTCATACACATCTAAAATTATCAGACTTTAAATGTCTCTTGAAACTTCTGGTTGGTCGACCACTGATAAAAAAGCTAGTTAGAATAATTTTTCTCAATCCATACAGATCGATTATTAGGACAGTATGGTTAAATTGTTATACGTCATAAGGTAATAATAGGCCATTCGTCCCATCGTCTACTCTGCCATACAATCATGGTGAATCTATTCTCTCCCTCATATACCACTTCTCCTGCCTCTCCTCAAAACTCCTGTACTAATTTGCAACCTATACTAATCAAGAATTTCATCTATCTATGCCCTTAAAAATATCCAAGGACTTGTGCCGCCACAGATTCACCACCCTCTGACTAAAATGTCTTTTAAGGCTGTCACACTTAGGCTATTTTTTAAGCGGCTAGGCTGTCACCTGTATGGTCCTGAATAGTCTCCTCAGTCGCCCAAAGAGTTGTAGCATCTTTCTGGTCGCCGCGGGATTTTCAACATGTTCAAAACTTTTCGGCGACAGTTTTTCGGTGCCCTGCTGCGACTATGACAGTCGCCAGCAGTCGCCTAAAAAATCGCTTAAGTGGGACAGGCCCTTTAGTAGTTAGCACATACTTGGCCCATCATAATTCTCCAGAGTCTAAACTCATAGATTGGAACATGGAAGACATAAAGTTTACTTTTACAATTCTGGTAATGAAAGGATGATTGTGAAATGATTAGTAAGCAAATTTTCATCTGTTATTGTATAGCTGACCCAGGGATGTGCCCTTGATATTCGAGTGCTGGAAAGATTTGGTAACCACATTTTCCACCAAGTTTACAATGCATGTCTAATATTATTCAAATACTTTAAACCAATATACCATTTTCGGAGCGCAATTATCCAATATGTACATACTTCCACCATTGTCACTGAGACCCCATTTCCTAGATTTACCAGACATTCTCCAAGGTAATAGCCACCATTTTTAAGGGGGGCGGGGGGAGATGTAGTTTTCATGGAAGTCGCAACTAACCAGTGAAATTCTGGACATGGTCTCACATGCACCATGCCCCTTCAGAAAAAGTTAGCTATGGTCTACCTACATTGATCCACGTTAGTATTGAAAAGTGAAGCAGCAGATGGGTTAACGACTGACCCAAAATCATTCCAGACACTGCAGATGCGGAGCAGCCAATTTGTGCTGAATCTCATTGAAGGTCATTCGCAATCCTTTCCATCTCAGTGTAAAATACACTTTTTTTTTTTTCTCATATTATTGCTATATGGCTTGTCCTTCCGTGCACTCCTCTTCTTTGCGTTTATGGCGGGCACAGACTAATGTTGTAGGACAACTGGTTCTATTGTCTTATTTATGTGCATGCCTGGTTGATTCCATTCATCGAAAACAGGGCATGACCACATGAAGGTTACAATCTCCCACCCCACCGTCCGTGCACATTTCGGCACCTGATCCACAATGGTAGCCAGTGAGCAGTAAAATTGGCTTCCGGTGAGCTACAATTTTATACCTGGGCATTCGGGCCTGGCACAATCTGGGTTGTGAGTGAACAATGGTGCCCTGATAAGATCAAGATTTGTCATCCCCATGTTAGAAAATAAAAAGACATCAATGATTTGTAGATAGGAATCGGCAGTTTCTGGTTGTATATACGAGGAGTGTCTCATTTCAGCGGCAGTTTCATCGCTGCAGGGAAGGCTAACTTGCTGTCGGAGGGAATTAGCGCCCCCCCGGGGCGGCCGGAGTGGTGGAGTGGGGGTGGGAGGGCGGGGAGAGGGAAGCGGGAGGGGGAAGAGCCGGAGGGGGGCGGGCAAGGGCCCCCTCCACAGTGATCGGGGGGGGTGGAGCGCGGGGGGGATGAGGTGGCGGGGTGGACGGGGCCGGGGGGCCGGGGGGGGGTGAGAGGGTATGTGGGGCCCGGGGAGGGGGAGGGGGGAGTAGGCCAGGTCTGTGGGTGGGGGGGGGGGGGGGCGGTGGAGGGTGAGGCGGAGGGGCGTTATGAGAGGGGGGGGTGCGGGTGTGAGGTGGGTGAGGTGGAGGCGGGGGGAGGGGGGGGCGGGGGGGCGGTGGGGAGGTAGGGGGGGGGGGGGTGCGGGGTGAGGGGGGGGGACGGGTGGGTGGAGCGGGAGAGGAGCGTGGCGGAGAGGGGGGGGTGGGAGTGGGGGAGGGATGTGGGGTGTTGTGGGGGTCGGCGAGTGTTGGGGGGTGAGTGGTGCAGGAAGGCGGGAGGGCGAGGCGGGAGAGTAGGGTGGGGGGGGAGAGAGAGGACGGGAAGAGTAGGGGGGGGCGGGGGCCGGCCGTGGTGATAGGGGGGGGGGGGAGGAAGGAGAGGAGGCGTGCCGTGGGCGTGGGGGCGCCGAGGAGAACGGGCGGAGGGGTCGTCGGGGGAGGTGGGGGGGGGGGCAGAGAGGCAAGGGGTGAGGGATGCGAGGGGCGGGAGGGGGAAGGAGGGCGATGGGGGCAGGCTGGGGTAGCGGGGCGGAGCGGGGGGGGAGGGGGGGGGAGCGGGGGCGGGGGGGTTGGGGGGGGGGGGGGGGTGGGGGGGGGGGGCGGGGAGGGGCGGACGGGTGGGGTGGGGGGGTGGGAGGGCGGAGGAGGGGTGGGGGGAGGGTGGGTGGGGGGATGGTGGGGGAGGGTGGAAGTGAGGTGGGGGACGGTGGAAAGGAGGGCAGGAGCCGGGAGGGGGGGGGGAGGGGGAGGGAGTGGGGAGGGAGGGGAGAGGGAGCTGAGAGTGGGGGGGGGGTGGGGAGGGGGTCAAGGGGTGAGCCGAGGGAGCGGGGTCCGGCTGGGGAGGTGTGGAGCAGGCGAGGTGCAGGAGGTGGAAAGATGGAGGGTGGGTTAGGTGAGGGAGTGAGAGGCTGGGGGGGGGGTACGGTGGGGGTGGCGGGAGGGGGGGTGCTGGTGGGGAGGGGGGCGCGGTTGAGGTGCAGGGGGAGGTGGCGGAGGTTGGGTGGGAGGGGGGCGAGGGGGCGTTTTCTCCTTCTTTTTTTTCTCTTTTTTTTTTTATTTCTTATTTTCTTTCTTCTTTGTCTTTATTTTTTTTTTTTGTTTTATGTTCTTTTTTTTTCTTTCACTTTTTTTTTTTATTTTTCTTTTCTTTTTTTTTCATTCTCATTTCTTTTTTTTTTTTTTTTTATGTTTTTTTTTTTTTTCTTTATTTTTTTCTTTATTTATCTTTTCTCCGCCCCCCCCCCCCCCAAAATGTCACCTATTCCTTCTCCCAGTGTTGCTGCCTGACCTATTAATAATAATTAATATAATAATAATAATAATAATAATAATAAAATATAATTATAATGATGATAATAATAATAATAATAATAATATAATAAATTCTTTAGTAATACCTTTTCAGGGGAAATTCAGGTTGTCCTTGCAGCACACGAATAAAATTACATTGAAGAAGAAATTTTTAACATAAAAACTCCCCCACAAACTGTGGCAAAGGCACAAAGTCCAGTCCCCATTCTTATTTGTCCCAACCGTCGGGTTCTGGCTTATTGAGGCCACCCACAGTTGTCGCTATGGAGGCCCGATAGGTTTCAGGCCCTCTCGTCGGGTGTTGAGTGCTCCGGCGTTTTGGACGACCTACTTCGTTGCTCCAGCACATTTGTCGGTTATCTGCACTAAATTTACTTATTTACTTGCTGGGATTCTTCTGATCTGTGATCCACCTCCATGATCTGGCCCGGTATGGAATTATTCCCCAATTTTCCCCAAACAGGCTTCCAAAATACCAAGTTAAGATGCGGACTCTGGTAGGAGGTGGCCGACTCTGATGTCCAGGCCGCTGAGGATGTCCCCCAGCCCCGACGTCGGACTTACATCACCCCGGCGAGCGGGCCTGAACATCAGGCCGTCCGTAGCGGCGACTGGGGAGGGCTCGGGGAGGCCCCGACCACGGGTGAACATTGGTGAACATTAGAGGAAGAGACTGACTTTGGTGCCTTCCCTCACAGTTGGAAACTTTGATTCTGCTGTGTGGGGATGTTTTATGTTGAATTCTGTCAACTCTACGTTATGTTCTTTATTTTTACTGTATGACTGTATGGTGATTACATTTCACTGTGCCAACTGACACATGTGACAAATAAATGTATCTTGTCATGTAATCTTGGTACGACTGCCATTCATTTGTAAAAAAACTATACTTGCAGTGGGAAGTTCAATGATATGCTCGTGAAATAATAGGAAGCTGAAATGATCTAATCAAGGAAGTGACAGAAATAAAATGTATGACAAGCAAAAATAATTCTCCAGAGGGTTAATGTATGCAGTGGTTTTTTTTGAAAATCTAATAAGTGACCTAGATCTCATACAGATCATAAAATATCAGACTTTAAATTTCTCTCTGGGAAACTTCTGGTTGGTCTACATTGATAAAAAGCTAGTTGGAAATGTATTCTCAATTGAAATCAGATCGATTATTAGGACATTATTAGGACAGTTCAAATGTTATAACATTTGAACTGTCCTAATAATGTCCTAATAATGTCCAAAAAATCATGGCTGATCTATCTCTCCCTACAAACCCCATTCTCCTGCCTCTCCACATAACTGTACTAATCTGACACGGTAACTATCAAGAATCGATCTATCTCTGCCTTAAAAATATCCACTGACTTGGCCTCCACAGATTCACCACCCTCTGACTAAAATGTCTTTTAAGGGCCTGTCCCACTTAGGCTATTTTTTAGGCGACTAAACTGTCGCCTGTATGGTCGTGTGTTGTCTCCTCAGTCACCCAAAGAGTCGTAGCATCTTTCAGGTTGCCACTGCACTTTCAACATGTTCAAACATTTTTGGCGACAGTGGGTTGACGCCAATGAGCATAGCTTGACATCTCCTGATGTAGGTGCTATCGTAGGTGGTCGCCAGGTGACGTAGTTTGTCGCCAATGCTGACTTTGGTGAATTCCATTGGAGACTACCTGTCTCAACCTACGTCAACCTACGTCAACCGGTGACAGGTACCGGTGACTGAATTTTCTTCAATTGTCTTCAGTTGTCGCCGACAGGGTCGTAGCTTGTCGTAGCTTGTCGCGGGTGGACGTAGGTTGATTTCGGTTGTCGTAGGTTGTCACATGCATGGTCGTGGGTTGACGTAGATGTGGTCGAAGGTGGACGTCCTAATGGGTCGACAGTTGTCGGTAGTTTGCCCGAGCTTGACGTTGACTAGGTGGTAGGTTGTTGTTGCTTGTCACAGACATTGTCGTAGGGGGGGTCCAGTCGCCGGTTTTTCGGTGCCCTGCTACGACTATGACAGTCGCCAGCAGTCGCCTAAAAAATCGCCTAAGTGGGACAGGCCCTTTAGTAGTTAGCACATACTTGGCCCATCATAATTCTCCAGAGTCTAAACTCATAGATTGGAACATGGAAGATATAAAGTTTACTTTTACAATTCTGGTAATGAAAGGATGATTGTGAAATGATTAGTAAGCAAATTTTCATCTGTTATTGTATAGCTGACCCAGGGATGTGCCCTTGATATTCGAGTGCTGGAAAGATTTGGAAACCACATTTTCCACCAAGTTTGCAATACATGTCTAATATTATTCAAATACTTTAAACCAATATACCATTTTCGGAATGCCATTATCCAATATGTACATACTTCCACCATTGTCACTGAGACCCCATTTCCTAGATTTACCAGACATTCTCCAAGGTAATAGCCACCATTTTTAAGGGGGGCGGGGGAGATTGTAGGTGGAAGGTCAGCAACTACCAGTGAATCTGGACAAGTCCACACGCACCAAGCCCCTTTAGAAAAGTTTTGCAATGGTCCACCTACACTGACCCACGGTAAGAATTGAAAAGGGGGAAGCAGCAAAGTTCGGGTTAATGACTTGACCCATACTCTTTCCAGACATGCCCAGATTGCAGGTGGCTGCATTTGTGGCATGATCTCATTGAAGGCTCCATTTCGCAACCCTTCTGTCCTCAGTGTAACGCTATATTATTGCTATATGGCGTGTCCTTCCTTGCCACAATTCTGCACCTGAACCACAAAGGTGGCCAGGGCTGTAAATTTGGCATCTGGTGACTACAATTATATACCTGGGCAGTAGGGCCTGGCACAATCTAGGATGGGGTGAGATACAAGGGTTTCCCTGATATGCTCTTGATGTCTCCCATGAAGGACATCAATGAATGTGGTAGGAAGGAAAATGCAAATGTGGTTTAAACCGAAGATAGACACAAACAGCAGGAGTAACTCAGCAGGTCAGACAGCCTTTCAGTCTGAAGAAGGGTCTCGATCTGAAACGTCACCTATTCCTTCTCCCCAGAGATGCTGCCTGACCTACTGCATTGCTCCAGCATTTTGTGTCTCTTCAACTAAATTTACATATTCACTTGCTGGGATTCTTCTGATCTGTGATCCACCTCCATGATCTGGCCCGCGGTGGAATTATTCCCCTATTATCCCCAAGCAGGCTTCCAAAATAGCAAGTTAAAGATGGATTTGGACGCCTTTCTGTAGGAGACACATCAGCATTCTCAAACTCATCTCTCAATTCAAGTGTGGTCCCGGTGGAGCAGCGGTAGAGTTGCTGACTTGCAGCGAGTCCAGTGCCGGAGACCCGGGTTCGATCCCGACTACGGGTGCTGTCTATACGGAGTTTGTACGATCACCCCGTGATCTGCGTGTGTTTTCTCTGAGATTTTCGGTTTCCTCCCACCCTCCAAAGACGTGCAGGTTTGTAGATTAATTGACTTGGTATAAATCTAAATTGTCCCTAGTGTGTGTAGGATAATGTTGAACAACGACAGCGGGGATCACTGGTCGGCGCGGACCCGGTGGGCGAAGGGCCTGTTTCCGCGCTGTATCGCTAAAATTAAAATTGAAACTAAATGATTGCCCTCATTTTAACTAAAATACCTCTCCTATCCTGGCTTCTGATGCAGGCTGGCAGTTAATATTGTATTTCCACAGATTCTGTTTGCATTTGTTTTTTTAAGCAAAGATAGGTTCTCTGTATTAAATAAGATGAAACAGCTTATGATCATATTATCTATTCAATTTGGAACCCTAACGGTAGCAATTATATCACTTTTCAACTTATTTGTTACCAGTGAATTGTTTAGTTGGCAATATTATTTCTCATAATCCAATTTTTAAATCACCGCGGTTGTGCTCTTTTGCATTTTCAGCAAACTCTCTGTGCTAAGTGGTCATAATTGCATGTAGTATTCTGAAAATGACCACGTTAATGAGTTATATAGTGGAACAATTACCTCACAATTTCACCTCGATGTCTTAATGTATAGAGAAGAGGGGAAGTCTGATTTTATCACCATCATATACATTACTCTTTCCTAACCACAGCAGCAAATAAAGGGGAAGCAGAGATGTAATTTTCCCAGTAGTTTTTTATTGATGAAGGCATTAAATAAAATGTAGTTATTGTTGGGAGGAAGAACACCATTACTTGCCAGTGATGAAGACATTCATTTAGAAAATCACGAAGGGAATTGTGGGAAATCAACAAGTGGCAAAATATGGGGAGAACAAATGAGCGTCTCCATTATGCATCTGCATCTTAAGGTAATGTTGCAAATCCCTGTGGGAACTTGATAAAATGTTTCAATATTGTAACATAGAAAAACAAGGTTTTGTGCAAAAAGGAAATACTTTGATCTGCCATATTTTACAAAAATAAAACGTTAATATTTTCTCACTTTATTCTAATCATTGATTGCCCTAGCAATTTTGTAATGTTACATTAATAGAATATAATGTTTAATTCTGAAGAAGGGTTTCTGCCCGAAACGTTGCCTATTTCCATCGTTCCATAGATGCTGCTGCACCCGCTCAGTTTCTCCAGCACTTTTGTCTACCTTCGATTTTCCAGCATCTGCAGTTCCTTCTTAAAGCCCTGTCCCACGGTATGAGCTCAGTTAAAAAAAAATCAAACTCGTGGTAAGCACGGACAATGAACGTAACGGGTACGTCGGAGCACGGGGACGTCTCTTAGCGCTAACGTAGGTACTCAGGAAGACTCGCTAACGGCAGGTGAGCACGGGAAGACTCGTGAAGATTTTTCAACATGTTGAAAAATGTCCACGAGAGCCCCGAGTACCGATGAGTGGCCATTACCGTAAATCTCCGAGTTCGAATCAGGGCAAACTCGGGAGAGCTCTTGGAATGAACTCGTACCGTGGGGCAGGGCTATTAAACATCAATGCAAGATGTATTAGAATATAATTTACAGTGCAAAATGCATGGTAAATAGTTTTAAAATATCTTTTCCATTGCTCTTTTACCTTATTAAACTTTAATGGTTTATGTTTTATTGATTGAAATACATTAGTTATTCCTCTTTAAGAAAATCAATTAATATCACAATTATATCTAATGGCAAGACTGTCCATCCTCAGGTAATGAATGAGTTATGTTTTTAAATATGTCTGTAAGTTCATTTTATTTGTAAATCGGAAAATACACACAAAAAAGTTAATGTAATATGGTAATGACATCTCCACAGTATTGCAACGAATGGTATCAAAAGCACTATGGACTAACAAGGGGGGGGGGAGAGAGAGAGGGGGTGGGGAGAGAGAGAGAGAGAGAGAGAGAGAGAGAGAGAGAGAGAGAGAGAGAGAGAGAGAGCAAGTTCTGCCGTTTTTAAGAATTAATGTGTGTGCATACATCAGATCAGTTTAATAATATTATATTATTGGAGCTCATTCATATGCAGGGGTGTCCATAAGACAGATGCTTGTTATGGGGAGATGGCCATGTATTCCTCATTCGTATATAATGCACCAATATTAACTGCCAAATATGTAAAATACCACTGTTCACCTGTAGTAAAGATGAAGCAATCTGCAAAAATACACAGTTCTAGACTGTAGCCTATAAAATTCAACAATGCAGTAATCTGTATCTGAACCCTGGTGACCGGAGCTCATCTGTAGCACAAGATGCTCGGTGGTTGTGCTGGGGAAGAAGCTCGTGCGCGAGTTTGCCCGTCAGAGCTCTTGTGGGAAAATATATCACATCATCTATCAATGTACTGATTTAGTTCCAATGAATACATAAAGCAGAGCACAGCATTACAATTATTACCATTGGCCTAAGGGCAAGGTGGATCCAATGGTTCCAACTCCCACTGAACCCATGCTGTTTACTTGCAAGATTTTTAATTAGTCATGCATGTAGACCAGGTTCAAGTCAAGCACAGTTCTATATCGTTTCTGACCTGATGGCAGTGTCTGGAATCCACAGGCAGTGATGTTGCAGAATATCATGTATCTTGACAGCTAAAGCTTCAGTAGAACGCCATTGCTCACAGACACTGATGTTACAACCATCATTTCCCCATGGGGAATGAGAGAGCAATTAAATTGTCCATTATACCAAGACAAGATGACAGTCCAAGTAATGCTCACCTTGTTTCGTTCTGCCATACCTTCCATATATCAGCTATCCAATATCTTGTAATTTCCTGTCCCGCTGAGTTATTCCAGCATTGTGTAGCAATGTTACAAAATTTTGAAATTTAAAAAATCAAGTCTGCAATTTATCCCATCAGATAAAGCATAAAAAGAAGTTTAATTTGACACCTAATTCACTTTCATATCTTCAGTATTAAAAAAAGTTATGGCCATTTTCATACTCGGAAATTAGCATCTTGTTCCCCATTGACTTTCCATTGACTTTACTCAAAAGCTGTGATCGAGGACAGTTAAAAGCCCATAACTTTCTTAAAAATTAAGAGAACACAATTACATTTTCAGTTATTATAGATTGAAGCATTCTGAAACAAATATGAAACAATCTTACTTGGATGACCTGAAATTAAAGCATATAATTAGTTAGTTACCTAGTTGTAGCTAATACAAAATTCAATTACTAGATCTAAACATCTATCCATTTCTTAAGAAATTATAAACATTTTTAAATTGCCTAAGTGTCCAAATAACATTCACACAATAAACCACGATATAACTTGATTTTTAAATCTAATTTTCATGAATTTATAGGCCAAATGGAAGGAATTTATTGTTTAATTCCTGTAAATTAATGGCCATTTAAATCAACTTGCGAGTGGGTTTTAGTGGAATGCGGTGGATTGGAACGTTGTGGTTTGCGGTGAATTTAACCCACAGTCGGCAGGAAAAATACAGCCGGTTCGTATATTTTTTTTGTCTCCTTTTCGCATGATGAAAATTTGATTAAATGCTTCCTAAGAAGCACGTTTTTATGTAAAAATAAACTGTGTACCTTTTGTGTACACAGGGAGCGGCAGAACTGCAGCGCCACTCTAGGTAGGTTTTGTAACATACCTACATTGTGTGCTCTCCTTTTCAAGAGAGAGTTCGATTTAGCTTTCAGTGCTAAGGGAATCAAGGGATATGGGGAAAATGATGGAACGGGGTACTGTTTATGGATGATCAGCCACCGAGTCAAGAGTGTTTTATTGTCAATATGACCCAAAACAGAACAATGAAATTCTAGCACAACAGAAATGTAAACACAGTACGCTGTAAACATCATAGTAAGCAACGACAAAAAAGGTTCAGTCTATAGATGTAAAACAAACAATAATAGTGCAAAGCCAAAAAGATAATGTCCCCAAGTCTATGTAGTTTGGTGCTTATTTGGAGGGTGTAGTGTTTAATAGCCTGATGTTTGTTGGGAAGAAGCTCTTCCTGAACCTGGACACTGTACCTTCTTCCTGAAGGCAGGAGTGAAATGAGTGTGTGACCAGGGTGGTGTGGGTCGCTGATGATGCTGGCTGCCTTTTTAAGCCAGCGACTCTTGTAGATCCCTTTGATGGTGGGGATGTCAGTACACGTTGAACATCCCCACCACATCCCCAGATGTCAGTACAGGTTGAACACCAATTTTCCAGCATCTGATGGTCCGCTGACCACTATAATCCAAACAAAATTGCGGGAGCTCAGTTGAAATTCCCTGAGCGGCCAAAGATGGCATTGAGAGTGGTGAGCGCTATTTTTTGTCGTGTCCCTCCGTCATGAAATAATCCACTGTGCTCTCAATCTTCCCTCCTAATAGCCCTGTCCCACAATACGAGTTCATTCCAACAGCTCTCCAGAGTTTAAAAAAAAAATCAAACTCATGGTAAGCACGGAGAATGAACGTAGTGGGTACGTCGGAGCTCGGAGACGTCTCTTAGCGCTAACGGCAGGTACTCGGGAAGACTCGCTAACGGCAGGTAAGCACGGGAAGACTCGTGAAGATTTTTCAACTTGATGAAAAATGTCCACGAGAGCCCCGAGTACCGACGAGTGGCCATTACCGTAAATCTCCGAGTTCGAATCAGGGCAAACTCGGGAGAACTCTTGGAATGAACTCGTACCGTGGGACAGGGGTTTAACTATTTCACAAAGACGATACTGTAAAACCTCATTTTAACAACCTCCTTATAACAGACGTTGGATATAGCGGACAGACCTGCCGACCCCACTCCCAACTCACAAGGTGCAGCAGCGAGTCCTTCTTCACCCACCTAAGGACACAAAGTGCGGAGTAACTCAGCGGGACAGGATCTCTGGAGAGCATGGAGGGGTGACATAGCGACTCTTCCACATACTGATTCAGTCGGTTGTTACTCCGGCACTTTTATAATGAGGTACTGATGCCACTGGTTAGCACCTGCGAGCCCTCCTTCATCGGTTCACAAGGCCGTTGTTGCAGCTCACGTTGTGGCTCCCGACACAACTTGCTTTCTTCAGTGTATCCCCAACATAGAACACACTTGGTCACCTGGCGGCTTCCTCCCCTCTCACCTGCTGTCGCTTCCAAGGTGGAGTGTGTCGGCCACTCCGGGGGAGAAGGAGAAGGCAGCGGTGGTGGGGGGTGGGGGGAGGGGAGGAGGGGGAGGGGAAAGGGGAAGGGGAGGGGAGGGCGGTGACCCATCGGAAAGCGCTGTCCAAAGCGGCGCAGCAACTGCCGTGCCACTGGACTGAGCAGTGGGTGAAGAAGGGCTCGCTGGTGCACCTCGCGAGCCGGGAGTGGAGTCTGAAGCCGGGGCTCTAATAGGCCGGGGAGACGGTGGGAGCCGGGGAAAGGTTGACAGGTCATTCCATTCACATTCAGTTTATATTTTTTGTTTTATTTAGGTTTTTTGGCACTCCATGGTGCTTTAGAGACACGGGAGAGGTGATAATAGCACTTCTTGCAGTCTTCTTCATTCCTGGACATTTGAGTTACCAAACCAGGCCGTGAAGCAGCCACTCAATATGCTCTCTACTGTACACCTGTAGAAGCTCACGAGAGTATTTGTTGACATACCAAATCTCCTCAATCTTCTAGGGAAATAGAGGCGTGGATGGGCTTACTTTACGAGTGCATCAATGTGCTGGGTCCAGGATCTCAGATCTTCAGTTATCAGTCTTCCTGTTGGAGGATGCTGCAAATATCCAAAAGATATTTGATGGGCTAATTTCAACCAATATTGAAGAACAGGAAGAAAGTATTGGAAAATTAAATGGAAGACTCGTTGCCTGATCCGTGGGGTCTGCACCTGAAGTTTTTTCAGGAAGTGGCTGCAGATAGTGAAACTATTGTTGAAGATTTGAACAGTCACTAAAGTTCCAGGAGGCAGGACGCAGGGCACGATGATGGAAGGTATCTTATCCGGCTGGAGGTCTGTGACTAGTGGTGTGCCTCAGGATTCAGTGCTGGGCCCGTTGCCGTTCGTCATCTATGTCTATGAGAACGTGCAAGGCGCAGTGACACTATGATTCTATGAAAGTTTCAACAAATCAGAAAACAATAATTTTTCTCGCTCCACCTCTTCCTTTCATCCTCCCGCCCCCCCCCCCCCCCCCTCCCCCCCCCCCCCCCCCCCCCCCCCCCCCCCCCCCCCCCCACCCTCACATCAGTCTGGAAGAAGGGTTTCAACCCGAGACGTTGCCTATTTGCTTCGCTCCATAGATCCTCCCTCACCCGCTGAGTTTCTCCAGCATTTTCGTCTACCTTCGATTTTCCAGTATCTGCAGTTCCATCTTAAACAATAAATGTGGCTTCACAGTATAAGAAGGGAGGAAAGCAAAAAGCAAATGTTTTAGCTTCACACCTTTCAATTTACATCTGTTGTGGCAAGATAATAGACAATGGACAAATTGTCCAAGCCCATTGCACAATGGGATTCACAGTCAATGTGTGGAAAGTTAAAATTACCTCCTATTGCCAAGTCTAAATTCAAGTAGGTAGTTCATTATTTAGAATTAACGTAAGGTGATCAAACCTAGTAATAATAATAATAATAATAATAATAATAATAATAATAATAATAATAATAAATTTTATTGTCATTACACATAAGTGTAACGAGATTTGGGTTGCAACTTCCATCTGATGTCATAACATAAACAACTAATAAAATGTAGGTTTAGATACCTCGAGAACAAGGTTTGTAAAAAGAACACTAGAACAGTAAAACAGTCAAAACAGACTAAAGTGCAGATGTGTCTGTGTGACATGACCATCCGAGGGAGACAGTCCATGGGGGTGGGGGGCATCAGCAGGGCCAGTTCAGAGCCGCTATAGCTCTGGGAATGAAGCTGTTCCTGAGTCTGGAGGTGCGGGTGTAGAAGGCCTTGTAACGTGTGCCAGAAGGGAGTAGTTCGAAGAGTCCATTACAAGGGTGAGAGGAGTCTTTATGGTTGCTGAACATGGTATCATGAAAGGTCAATCCTGCTTGATGAATTTGTTAAAGTCGACAAGAGGGGAATCTGTAAATGTTGTCTACTTTGATTTACCCTCGTGAAAGCATATTTCATCTCTGCTACGTACTTCAGAGAGAGCAAGTGACCCCTGCCAAGAACATGAATATTGAGGAGTGCCTGGTACTGTAACAAGGAAAGATTGTGGTATCTGGTGGAGAGGAATTTGGAAAAAAGGGACGGGTTAGATTCTATTATCATGATTCACCCGAGAACAAACAACTAAGACGAGTGCAGGTGAAAGTCTTGCTGAAGGAGTCTTAGTGTAAAGGGCCTGTCCCACATTAGGCGATTTTTTAGACGACTACAGGCGACTAGGCTGTCGCCAAATGGTCGCCGGGGTGTCGCCTGTATGGTCGTGAGTCGTCTCCTCAGTCGCCCAAAGAGTCGTGGCGTCTTTCTGGTCGCCGCTGGATTTTCAACATGTTGAAAAAATTTCTGAGACAGTCGGTGACAGTGGGTTTGACGCCAGTGAGCGTAGCTTGACTTCTCCTGACGTAGGTGCTGTCGTAGTTGTCGCCTGGTTCAACGTAGGTTGTCACCGGTGCTGACCGTATTTTTTTTGTTGTTAAAGTAATGATTCTATTTCAAATTTTATGTTGAAGGGGGGTCCAGTCGCCGGTTTTTCGGAGACCTGCTACGACTATGACAGTTGCCTAAGAAATAGCCTAAGTGGGACGGGCCCTTTAAGCTCCAAATGAACAAAAACAGGACCACAAAGATAATAATGTATAAACTTGATATGCAAATTGTCATAGATGTTTTCATAGGAGCAGACAGATCTGGAGGATTAACATTGCTGGAGAGTTGATGTGGGAAATAAGTTTGTCTCTCCCAAAGGACATTTGCACTGGATCTACAGCAGGAATCAGCTGTTGCAATACCATATACTCCACCTGATCCACAATAGGACTGGTGACAAAACAGGGTGTCAAAAGCTTTGCGTTCGTGAGAATATAGAGAGGGATCTACAGTGAAAGTAAGCTATCTAGAAAATAGACCAGATTAAAGTGCGAGAATGCAATGATGGCGGGAACAAAGGGAGATACGGAACAGTAATAAAACACAAACTAACGATATGGGAGGAGAACATATTAAAAACAGTAAATTATCTGTACAGCACTACAGAGAGCATGCATGGTGAATGAGGGGAGCAACAATTATGCATTGTGAGGAGCCAAGCACAGTGGGGATTTCCAAGATATGGCAACAGAAAAGTTACGAGGAGGAATACAAAAGTTGCAGGCAGGTTAGAACATAGTATGAAGAAAGTGGAGGAAAGAAGGGAATGTAATCATGGTGCTAATAGGTTAAAGACAATAGAAAAGGGACACAATAGAAAAGGAAGACTGCTGCGAGATCTTGACCAGAAACGTCACCTATTCCTTTTCTCCAGAGATGCTGTCTGACCTGCTGAGTTACTCCAGCATTTTGTGTCTATCCCCTCGTACATCTGACTTACCCATCAAACTTCTTATATTAAAACACATCCACTGACAGCCGATGGTCCACGGTGGAAGAAGAAATATTTAAACAAATGAGTGCAATGGGTAAAAACATGAAATAATACTGATGGTGGATTTCTAAAATCCCAATGTTAATTGGATGGAAGTGTTCGTCAAAGAGGGTGATGGAGTGGACACTGTGAACAATATATACAGAGGTCTTCTAATCATTATGCAAACCACTCAAGAGAGGAAGGTGTGTCTTTTAATCTTGTAAGGAATGACAAACCAGAACAGACAAGGACAGAAATGTATAGGACACAAAATACTGGAGTAACTCAGTGGGTGAGGCAACATCTCTGAGCCCGACCCGCTGAGTTACTCCAGCATTTTGTGTCTACCTTCGATTTAAACCAGCATCTGCAGTTCTTTCCTACACATAAAAGTAGAGGACCATCCGGGCAAGAGAATTTACTACATGACACACTGTAATTTGATGTTAGAGAATATAAGGATGGTAAAAAAAAAAGTTAATGGATTGAAGAAAGATGTGAACATAAAAGAGGCACAATATTGGCAAACAAGAATGGGAACTATTGGTTGAAACTGAAAAAAATAAAGGAAAGAACAAATTTAAGGCATACATTAAGGACATTGGCAGCAAAGGAATGCAGAATAAGAGGCAGTACCACGGGATTTAGGGACAAGTCAAAATAACAATTAGGAAGGAAAGGGAAACATATACATTAATTTATCAAGAAACACATGATAGTAATTATCTGGAAACAAAAATATCAATCAAAAAGGAATGGAACTACCATCAGTAGTGAGAGACATTTGGCAGAAATGTTAAATAATTATTTCACTTTACTACATATCAGGGAGGTAGAACAGAGGGACATTATATTGGATGCGAGATGAATACTCATACAAATGCATTAAAAATAGGAAAGGGGGATGTATTATTTAAATGGAGTCCTGCCAGGCTAGTTACCAGAAGAAGTCTGAAGAAGGTAGACACAAAATGCTGGAGTAACTCAGCGCCTGAGGCAGACTCTCTGGAGAGAAGGAATGGGTGACGTTTCGGGTCCAGATCCTACCAGCATCTGCAGTTCCTTCCTACATACGTCACCCATTCCTTCTCTCCAGAGATGCTGCCTGACCCGTTGAAATACTCCAACATTATGTATCTACCTTTGATTTAAACCAGCATCTGCAGTTCTTTTCTACACAGTTACCAGACCTAGTTGCTGGACAATGGCAGATACCGATTGAACCTACTTGACCTTACCCTCACCAACCTGTCTGTGGACAATGCATCTGTCAATGAGAGTATTAATACAAGAGACCACCATAAAATCCTTGGGAAGCCAAAACTCCTGCCTCCAAACCAATGACACTGCCCATTATGTGGTATGGAACCACCAACCTGTTAAATGGAATAGATTTAGAAAAGATCCAGCAGCAAAACTGAGCATCCCTGAGATTAGCACCAGCAGAAAGTACTTCTCCACAACCAGTAAACTCATGGCCTGTCATCCCCTATCGCGCAGAGAGTAATCCAGATCAGTCGTGTTCGTAAAAAGAACAAGTACGTAAATCCGATCCAGCTAGTTAATGACTACAATTGTCTTAGAGTTACAGAATAATACCGGTGCCCAAGAAGGGCAAGGTGACGTGCCTCAATGACTATCGACCTGTGGCACTAACGTCTGTGGTGATGAAGTGCTTTGAGAGGCTGATCATGGCGCAAATCAACTGCTACCTCAACAAAAACCTGGACCCACTGCAGTTCGCTTACCGCCACAACAGGTCAACGGTGGATGCGATCTCGCTGGCTCTCCACTCCGCTCTGGGCCACTTGGACAACAAACACTCATATGTCAGGCTGTTATTCATTGACTACAGCTCGGCATTTAATACCATCATCCCCTCGAAACTGGTTACCAAGCTCTCAGATCTGGGTCTCTGCGCATCCCTCTGCAATTGGATGCTTGACTTCCTCATTCACAGACCACAGTCTGTTCGTATTGGTGGAAATGTGTCAGACTCGATAACAATCAGCACGGGAGCACCTCAAGGCTGCGTGCTCAGTCCCCTGCTGTTTTCACTCTATACTCATGACTGCGTAGCCGGACATAGTGCAAACTCCATCATCAAGTTCGCCGACGACACCTCTGTTGTGGGACGTATCACTGATGGGGACGAGTCAGAGTATAGAAGAGAGATCGAGCAACTGTCCATATGGTGCCAGCACAACAACCTGGCCCTCAACACCAGCAAAACCAAGGAACTGATTGTGGACTTCGGAAGGTGTAGGACGGGGACCCACAGTCCCGTTTATATCAACGGGTCGATGGTGGAAAGGGTCAAGAACTTCAAATTCCTGGGCGTGCATATTTCCGAAGATCTCTCCTGGTCGCAGAACGCTGATGCAATTATAAAGAAAGCACATCAGCGCCTCTACTTCCTGGGAAGATTACGGAGAGTCTGTCTGTCAAGGAGGACTCTCTCTAACTTCTACAGGTGCACAGTAGAGAGCATGCTGACTGGTTGCATCGTGGCTTGGTTCGGCAACTTGAGCGTCCAGGAGTGGAAAAGACTACAAAAAGTGGTAAACACTGCCCAGTCCATCATCGGCTCTGACCTCCCCACCATCGAGGGGATCTATCGCAGTCACTGCCTCAAAAAGGCTGCCAGCATCATCAAGGACCCACACCACCCTGGCCACACACTCATCTCTCCATTGTCATCGGGTAGAAGGTACAGGAGCCTGAAACCTGAAACATCCAGATTCAGGAACAGCCGCTTCCCCAGCCATCGGGCTATTAAACACAACTTCAAAACAAACTATGAACTATAACAGCCTATTGCACTTTATCTGTTTACTGATGGGTGTGTATATATATATTCGATGGTATATGGACACACTGATATGATCTGTATTTATGACTACTGTTGTGCTGCAGCAAGCAAGAATGTCATTGTCCTATCTGGGACACATGACAATAAACTCTCTTGACTCTTGACTTGACTTGGAAAGTACAGCATAGGAACAGGCCACATAATGAGTGATCATTATGCTGCTGTACACCTTAGATAACTTCCCTTGTTTTCACCAATACCAGCATGTTTTCTGTCATCTGCAAACTTGCCTATTATACCTCTATATACACAATGAAATAATTAATATCATCACAATTAACTATGAATCCTGAAAGTTCATTAAATCCCTAAGCCCTATACAAGAAGACGCCAGGAGTATTATGGACTAGTCTCCCCTTGGTGGGTGGTGCAGCCCCAATAAATATCCAGAAGCTTGGTGTTACTTGATTCATACCCTATCCACAACCTAACGGGCCTGTCCCACTTAGGCAACCTTTTAGGCGACTGCAGGAGACCATGCAGGTGGTTGCCGGGGAGTCGCCTTCATGGCCGCGAGGAGTTCCCGCATTCTGGGAACTAGTCGCAGCCTCATTATGGTCGCCGAGAATTTTTCAACATGTTGAAAAATTAGCGGCGACTAGAATGAAGTCGCCATGGAGAGTAGCGAGAATTCCCGTGCCATAGGTGGGTCGCCAGGAGGTCCTAGTGGGTTGACAGGATGTCGAAGGTTCTCGTAGGTTCTCGTAGGTTGTAGCTGGTGCTGACCAGTGAATTTCATTTGTTCATTGGAAAAAAAACGTAAGCAGTTGTTTCGAGAACCAAGGATAACTGACCGGTAATGTTAAATGTCCGCCGAGCTTCACAGCCGTGTATCTCTGGCTTATTAAGAGTTGTCTGGCTTCTTAAAAGTTGTCCACTCCTTCTCCCTTCTTCACCCCCCCCCCCCCTCTTTTAAAGGACTTACCATACAGTGTGCTTTAGCCATCTTAATTACACCGCCATCCTTCCTGTTCATCACGGTGTGTGTCTGTATCACATTGGCTTTATACCGTGTGAATTTCAGACAGCGCTCCCCCACTGGC
The DNA here is from genome assembly GCA_035221665.1 of Okamejei kenojei. Taxonomy (NCBI): domain Eukaryota; kingdom Metazoa; phylum Chordata; class Chondrichthyes; order Rajiformes; family Rajidae; genus Okamejei; species Okamejei kenojei. Next base: position 48,988,277 of record CM069147.1, read on the forward strand.
CCTGTCCCCCGCCTGCGATGTTTGTGTGTGTTCCACTCTGACATTCGCCTTTCCAGTTGCCTGTTTTTCAGGCAACTGCTGGCAACTTGACAATCGCTGGCAGTCGTCTGAAAAATTGCCTAAGTGGGACAGGCCCATAAAGCATAATTCCTGTCATCCCCCACAGTACAGACTGGCAGCAATGTGTTAATAAAACTAAAAAAAATACACCGGTCGTAAGGTCATGATAGGAGCCGTCTACTCCGCCATTCAAACATGGCTGATCTATCTCTCCCTCCTAACTCTATCTCCTGCTTTCTCCCCATAACCCCTGACACCCCTACTAATCGAAAATCTATCTATCTCTGCCTTAAAAATATCCATTGACTTAGCCTCCACAGCTTTCTGTGGCAAAGAATTCCACAGATTCACCACCCTCTGACTAAAGGAATTCACCATATCTCCTTCTTAAAGGAACATCCTTTAATTCTGAGGCTATGACCTCTAGTTCTAGACTCTCCCACTAGTGGAAACATCCCCTCTACATGAGATCTCAATGAGGTCCCCCCTAATCCAGAGCCGTCAAACAGCCATCATATGTTAACCCATTCATTACTGGTATCATTCTTGTAAACCTCCTCTGGACCCTCTCCAGAGCCAGCACATCTTTCCTCAGAAATTGTGCCCAAACTGCTGCTACATGCCTTGAGTGCTCAGACACCACTTCCCAAATCCACAACCTCTTCAAGTTTCAGATGAAACAAGGACACAAGATGAACAGGGACATAATTAGTACGTTCAACTTGCAAGGCACACACCGGCCTGACTCCTGCTGTTGTTTGTATCCAGGAATGTCCTAATTCACAGCATTGTGAAAATATCTTCACCTGAAGGACAACAGTGTTCCAAGAAGGTGGAACAGATAGTAAATGGTGGCTTTGCCAATGATGCCCAGATCCTGAAAAATGAATGGATAATGAAAAGATTCCATATCATTTATCAATATTAACTGTTTAATTCTTCCATTATTTTTAACTGCCCTGCTAAGACTTCCTTAACAATAGAATCTCATATTTTCTCTAGATAGACACAATATGTTGGAGTAACTCAATGGGACAGGCAGCATCTCTGGAGAGAAAGAATGGGAGACCTTTCTGGTCGAGACCCTTCTTCAGACTGAGAGTCAGGAGAGGGGAAAGGGGAGATACAGAGAAAAGGAAATGAGATCGAAAGGGGTGTATATCAAGGAAAACGTAGAATAGATCGTTGTTAGCTATAAGGTAACAACAAAGCAAACAGATAAAATGTAATCAGGGATAGAAAGACTGGTCAGAGAACTTGGAAGGAGGAGGGATGGAGAGCGAGGGAAAGCAAGAGAAGTCAATGTTCATACCGCTGGGGTGTAAGCTGCCTTAGCAAAAGATGAAGTGCTGTTCCTCAACTTTACGCTGGGCCTCACTCTGACAATGGAAACATAGAACAAAGAAAATAGGTGCAGGAGTAGGCCATTCGGCCCCTCGAGTCAGCACCACCATTCAATATGATCATGGCTGATCATCCAAAATCACATTTCTGCTTTCTCCCCATATCCCTAAATCTAAATCTAACTCTCTCTAGAAAAGGAGGAGGCCCAGGACAGAGAGGTCAGTGTGGGAATGGAAGGGGGAGTTAAAGTGTTTAACAACTGGGAGATCTGCTTGTGATTCCTCATATTTCCCGTGTTATACATGGCAGGCTAATTGCTGTGTAGCCAGTTTTCCCTCTCTCGAATGTTTCTTATAAGTAGGGTTACACTTGAAAACTGACGCCAAACTGTAAACCAGATGCATAATAGGAGAAGAAGCTGGTCACTTGTAAAGGAAGTGGCATGTGGTTACATGCCAAGCTGATGCGGCTGATGTGTTCATGCAAGAGGAATGTACCTCAGGCTGGTTGATGTAGAACAATAAGCACAGAAACTTTAATGGTGTCACAATAAAACTTGAGTCATTTATTAACACGATTCCAGTAACATACACGTATTATTGGCACAGAGGTATAAAAAGAACTGATTGAAAGGGAAGGCATGCATTAACGTTGCCACCCTTGCAACATCACAATAAGTCAGTACAACACTTTTAAAATGCAGTCTCAATTGTAATATAAGAAACATAGTTCCATTTGCAATGCTTTGAATGATTTTTCATCATTTCATTGATTTTTTTTTAAACATGTTGACTATTTTAGAATACTGGAAAGTTCCTGGATATTGACAACATTCGGCAGTATTCAATGTTGTAAGCAGGCTAATATACAATCATAGATATATAATCTAGTTAAACAATGAAATTACCTCTAGCAAGTTATATTTCATGTTCATAATTTAGAATCCAAAGAGCAAGTTACAGAAACAAAATATATACATAGACCCCCTGTGATGTGATAAATACTACTGGATCTCGACCCGAAACATCACCCGTTCTTTCTATCCAGAGATACTGCCTGTCCCGCTGAGTTACTCCAGCATTTCACGTCTATCTATTGGATTATTGGGTTGGAAGCTGGGAAGATGCCATTGACTGGAAAAGGTGCTGAGAAGATTTATGAGGATATTGGCAGGACTCGAGGGCCTGAGCCAAGGGGAGAGACTGGGCAGGCTAGAACTTTATCCCTTAGCGCGCAGGAGGCTGAGGATTTTATACATGGATGGGAAAGGTTTAGTGGGCAAACTAGGACCAGATTAGATGAGACATCTTAGTTGTTATAGACAAGTTGGATCGAAGCATCTGTTTCTGTGCTGTATGAATCTATGATACATACATTCATGGCAATGAATCCAACTTACCTTGTAGTCTTTTAATCACATTGGCAATACAATTTGATCAGATTATTCCCATCTGACTAAATCATTGCAATGCACACTTTCCGGTGTGAAACGTTGGGACCAGGCAATATTTCTATCAGGATCTCCCAATTATATATAATAACTTTAGTCATTAACAGGGGTGTTTTTATATGCATTGCAATATTGTGCGATATTTGTACATAATGTTTCTTCATGCACGTATTTATTTTACATGAAATAAGATTGATCTTGTCTCACTCCAAGGCCCCATGCATTTTCCAATAGGATTGATTGAACAGTAGTCAAATATAAAGTCTCAATGTTTCCCTCCATAACTTTTTTTAAATTTTATTTTTTAATTTATTTATTAGAAGTAAGTACATTACATTTTAATGGTACCTTTTTACAGGTTCCCAGAATTATTAAAACATTCTTTGTACAATTTTCCTTTTTTTTTTAGAAAGAAATGAGAAAGAAAGAAGTATCGAAGAGTATAGAATAGTCTAGTGAGTGTAGTGTAAAGAAAGAAATAAGTGAGAAAGTGAAGCAGAAAGGAGATTCTCACACGCCACAAGTCGATATATATATATTTTATTTATTTTTTGTTCTTAATCATTTTTCACTCAAACCCAATGTTTTTAATTTTACGATGTTATTACACCCATGAATCCACAAGATCAATAAATGGAGAACAACTCGTTAAGAATTGGTCTTTTTTTCTATGAGGAGGAGTCTCATTTCTTCCAAATGGGCCGTTTCCAACATATTACCAATCCACATTTTGAGTGTTGGTATAGTAGCCTTTTTTCCAGAATTTGAGTATGTTTTTTCGCTATTATTAAACCATAATTAAAAACTGAGATTTGGGATATATTTAATTTGTTTCCATCTCCTAATACTCCAAAGATAATAATTTCTATGCTAGGTTCCATTTTTATCTTAAATAAACTAGTGAATATATCAAATATATCACACCAAAATCGTTGAAGTTTTGTGCAAGAAACGAAAGAATGTGTGAAGGCGTTTTGAGAAAGGCATTTATCACAGATGGGAGAAATATTTGAATAAAATTTATTCAACCTAACTTTTGAATAATATAATCTGTGTAATATTTTAAATTGAATTAAATTATGTCTAGTGTTAATCGAACATTTATGTATATATATCAAATACCTCTCCCATGTTTCTTTAGATATTTTTATCATTAAATCTTTTTCCCAGTCTTCTCTAATTGCCTCTGTTGATGGCAATTTTCTATTAAGAATACTGTTATATAGATATGATATTAATTTTTGTGAGTCCGCCTTAATATTCATTGCTTCTTCCAGTGGATCTATCATTATATCCTGGTTATTATTCAGATTAAATTTTGATTTTAATTGTTGAAATGATAATAAATTTCCCATTTCATACATGTCACCCAACTTTTTAATTCCCAATCTATCCCATTGTCTATATGTTTTATCCATAAAAGATGGTTTAAATACTGGATTTTACTTCGGAGTCACGTGAGTGACTACGTGAAGACCCCGTCCAGCACGCATGCGCGACATTAGCGTTCATGCAGTGCACCTACGACGGACGGGAGTTCAAGGCGCCCCCGCTACAAATTGAAAAGTCGGGCCGACAGGTAAGTTTTACCGTGGCCGTGTGTCTGCTTGTTTTCCAGAAAGAATGAGCAAGACCAGAGTGAAGAAATCTGCAGCTCGCGCCCGTTCGTCCTCCGTTGAGGAATGTTCTTTGGAGGGGGGGGGCAAGAGGCGGCGGGAATAACTACCGCGCTGAGCCCAGCACCGCTAGTGGAGCCTGAGCAGCGGGCTGGAGTTACCTGCAGCCAGAACCGGGCGGTAGTATCCGACGATTCGGATGAAGATGCCTCACCGCTCGAGAGCGACACAGGCAGCCGCCTAAGCCGAATGGAACGGCTTATGGAGCAATTGCTCCAGCGAGATCTGCTGAGAGAGCAGCAGCAGACTTGGCAAGGGAGCTCAGGCACTCCTGCAGTGCCCTTTACGGCACTGGCCATTGCTCCACCTTCTTTTGGCATTGGCGACCAGGTCTGGGCTGGTCAAGAAGAGGGGTTGTTGGCTGAAGATGTCGGGAGTACGCAGGGTGTACAGGAACAGGAAGAGCTGCTGGGTGTGGTCAACCGCTACGTGGCCATTCCACGAGCGGGTCAGCCGTTAGAACCAAAACTTGCAGCCAACATTGACCACCTGTGCTCAAAACCCCTACAAGAACAGGTGGTCAATGAGGCTCTTGAACAATATACAGCCCCAGAAAATTGTACATCATTGAATGTACCAGCTGTAAACAGCCAAATTTGGGGACATTTGGGGCAGAACATCAGGAACCTGGAGTTGAAGCTCCAGAAAATCCTTAAACTCCTGACTGCAGGAATAACATCATATGCTCGGTCCATTGATGGTGTGGACATCTCCACAAATCAGCAAGACACATTAGCTCTGCTGTGCACCACTCAATATGAAATAAACAATTTACGGAAGGAAATCATCAAGCCTGCCCTCAACCCTAAATTTGCGGGACTTTGCAAAACTCCGGGTTCAGAACCTCCAATTCTGCTCTTTGGGAAGGACCTTCCGAAAAAGGTGAAAGACCTAGAGGAAGAATCCAAGACGTTTGGTCTCGTGAGGGCAGGTTTGGGACCGAGCAGACCTAACAAACCCAGGCGGCAGTACCCCACGGCGTCCACCAGTCGTCGACCACCATATGGGACTGGTGAAAGCTCGGGGTCCGCAACCATTCCCCGTAAGCCTTTTTTAGGCCAGGGCCCAGAGCGGACCCCATGGAAAATGCGCCACCCCCAACAACATCAACATCAACATCAACAGCAGCCCTCTACAGCCCAGCAGACGCCTCATCGTCCAGCGAAGAGGCAGAAGAAGCACCAGTAACCATGGAGGTAGGTGGGTCTGGTTCCTCTCAGCATGTGAGCAGTAGGGGCTCTATACTAACAGGGGGGAGATTGCACTTGTTTTTGGATGCATGGGAATCCATCACAAGTATATACTCAGCAGCATTCATGGCTAAAAAATTGACTTTGTTCATGAAAACATTCCGCCAGTTCAGCATATACCCCAAAGGGTATTCACCCTCTCAGTCAAAGAGAAACAAGAGGGTCAAGCTGAACTGATGAGGCTACTAGCAAAAGGTGTCATTGAAAGAACAAAACATGAACCTTTGGAACTTGTGTCTAATATTTTCACTAAAATCAAAAAAGATGGTGGATGTCACATCATCATTGACTTAACTACTTTAAACAAGTCTGTTAGGTATATACATTTCAAGATGGAAACTTTTGAAACAGCCAGACTATTGGTTTCTAGAGGGTACTTTCTAGCAAGCATTGATTTAAAAGATGCCTACTACTCAGTACCCATACACAAGGAGCATCGTAAATACTTAAAGTTTATCTGGATGAAACAGCTATGGCAATTTAAAGCCTTACCAAATGGGCTAACCTCCGCTCCAAGGTTGTTCACTAAAATCTTAAAACCCGCCTTGGCATTATTGAGGAAACAAAAGCATATAGTCATGGCGTACTTAGACGACATTTTAATAGTAGGGAAAACCTTGGAGACAGCCATTTCGGCAGTAGCAGCCACCAAACGTTTGTTTGAAACTTTGGGGTTTGTCATACATCCAGATAAATCCAATTTTACACCGTCCACTACCATGGACTATCTTGGATTTACGATTGATACTGTTCGGATGATTGTAACTCTGCCGAAGGGGAAAGCATCAGAGTTGGCACTATCATGCAACAAACTCATGGATAAACATCAGCCAACCATACGGCAGGTAGCTAGAGTTATTGGTAAAATGGTAGCAGCTTTTCCAGCTGTACAATTTGGGCCTTTGCACTATCAAAATTTGCAAAGAGCAAAAGTGCATGCACTAAAGCAAAACTCAGGTCACTTTGACCGAGCTATGAATTTAACTGCTGAATCCATTCCAGAGTTACAATGGTGGACAAGGAACGTTAGGCTCAGTTCCAGTCCCATAATAATCACCAACCCAGTATTAACCATTCAAACGGATGCCAGTGCTTTGGGCTGGGGAGCAACTAACATGCAATCCAGCACAGGGGGCAGATGGACTAATTTTGAATCATCTTGCCTACAGACACGGGGTATCAACTACTTAGAAATGTTGGGTGCGTTTTATGGTTTAAAAACATATTCATCTAATACGCATCATGCACATGTCCGGTTGCAATTAGATAATACCACGGTGGTGGCTTATATCAACCACATGGGTGGTGTAAAGTCGATATCGTGTGACAATTTGGTCAACCTAATCTGGCAATGGTGTGTTGAAAGGCATATTTGGTTATCAGCAACTTACCTACCAGGTAAGCAAAATACAGTGGCAGACACCAGGTCACGCAAATTCAATGATAACATCGAATGGATGTTAAATCCCAAAATATTTGCTGACATTACAAAGCAATATGGCACACCAGATATCGATCTATTTGCATCCAGGCTGAATCACCAGGTACCAACGTATGTCGCTTGGGAACCAGACCTTGAGGCAGCAGCAGTTGATGCATTCTCGCTGCATTGGGGGAAAATGTTCTTTTATGCTTTTCCTCCCTTCTGCCTCATCAGTCGGGTATTACGCAAGATTCAATTGGATTCCGCTTCAGGAATCTTGATAATACCCGACTGGCCTACACAGCCATGGTTCCCAGTGGCCCTCGACATGGCTGTTGAAACACCGTTGGAATTCTCCAGCAGTCGAGAATTATTAATCCACCCAGTGTCAGGCGTGCCATGACAGAGTCAATCTCCTGGCTTGCAGATTCTAAAAAGACCTCTACTGGGGCTGGGACTGTCTGAGGACGCCATCAACATGATGACTGCATCTCACCGGGAGTCCATCAGGAGACAATACCTGACCAACATAAGAAAATGGGAACGGTATTGCTCCAAAACAGGAACTGCCTACACTACAGCTACAGCCACCAGTGTTGTGGAGTTTCTGGTTGGATTACATCGGGAAGGACTCAGCTACAGCGCCATTAATACAGCCAGGAGTGCGTTGTCAGCTTATTTGGTTCCAGCAGCAGGACAACTGGCTTTGGGGTCCCATCCACTAGTGGTCAAAATCATGAGGGGCATTTTTAACACCAATTCCCCCAGACCAAGGTACACTCAGATCTGGGATGTCAGCGTTGTACTGACGTACCTTAGGGGATGGCCACCACCCAGGTCACTCACGCTGGAACAACTTACTCTGAAATCAGTCATGCTCATGGCACTAGTGTCAGCTTAAAGGGTACAGTCCCTCCACCTTCTGAGGCTGGACAGCATGACAGAGTAATTGGACTGTATCACATTTCACATTCAGGGACTGGTGAACCAAACTAGACCAGGTACCACGCCTCCAGTCATGGAGTTCCGGGCATATTCATCTGACCCACGGCTGTGTGCCAAGACCCATCTCGCCAATTACATAGACACAACATACAACTTAAGAGGGAGAGAAAAAGCCTTATGGATAAGCCACAAGAAGCCTCATGGTCAGGTGATGTGCCAAACCATTTCAAGGTGGCTCAAGCAGGTGCTTAAGTCCGTGGGAGTCAATACTAATGTTTACAAATCTCACTCCACCAGGGCTGCATCTATGTCGGCGGCTAGGCGAATGGACGTGCCTATGGACCATATTCTGGCCAGAGCAGGATGGTCCTCGGAAAGAACTTTCCAAAGGTTTTATAATAAGCCGCTGGCGGAACCTGCTGCATTTGCAGACAGAATTTTAGAGTCTGCAGCTAATATTTAATTTAAGCCAGGGGAGCTCTCTGTTTTTTGTTGTCATTAATAAACCTTTATTGTTCACAAACAGGTTATTGTTGATTGTAATAACATACTTCCTCCCTCTAAGGTCTTCAGACAGTGAGTGAAGCATGAGCTGGTACACGGTTCGGATTCACAGAGCTTTGAAGTCTTCACGTAGTCACTCACGTGACTCCGAAGTAAAATAGTAAGATTAAATGAGAACTTACCAGTTCAAAGTTTGATCTGTATTTTATGAGGAGTTACGATGAGGGATTACGTGCCCTCCGCTCCCACCCTCTATTATACAGATCAACTGGTAATTAAGTTCTTATTTTTTCTTTACTATATTTATTTCAATTGTTGTGTTTTTTCTGTGAATCCACACCGCTGCTTTGAAGAAATGTCGCGCATGCGTGCTGGACGGGGTCTTCACGTAATCCCTCATCGTAACTCCTCATAAAATACAGATCAAACTTCGAACTGGTAAGTTCTCATTTAATCTTACTATTATTCACTATTGGTGTTAATGATGATAAGTTTCTTAATTTTAAAGTTAATTTTATTTGTTTCCAAATTCGAATTATATTGTGTATGATTGGATTCTTCTTATATAATATATTATTCAATTTTATCGGGGAGAAGAGGATCGCTCCTAAATCATAAGGAAAACAATCCTCTTTCTCCATTCTTATCCATTCCATCTGTTGAGAAGGGCAATCCAACCAATAAATAATATTCTTAATATGCACTGCCCAATAATAATATAAAAAAAATTAGGCAGTGCAAATCCCCCTACATCTTTAGATTTACACAAATGATTTATTTTAATTCTACGTGCTTTGTAGTCCCATATAAAATTAGTAATATTAGAGTCTAGTTTATTTTTAAAAATATTTTGGTATATATATTGGTATGGATTGAAATAAATATATTATTTGGGGTAGCACTATCATTTTTATAGCATTTATTCTGCCAATTAATGATAGTGGTAGCGTTTTCCAAAATTTAATCAGAGCGTTCAATTTATTTAACAAAGGACTAAAATTAGCATTAAATAATGATTTATATCTTCTGGTAACTTGAATACCTAAATACTTAAATTTTTCCGTTGCGATTTTAAATGGAAATTTTAATAGATGATTCGCTTTCTGGGGCTGTAATGACATAATTTCACTTTTATTCCAATTTATTCTATATCCAGAAAAGGAGCCAAATTCCTCTATTACATTTAATAAATTCGGGATACTCGTTTCTGAATTTCTAATATAACCATATAACCATATAACAATTACAGCACGGAAACAGGCCCTCTCGGCCCTTCCAGTCCGTGCCGACCATTTGTTTTCCCCTAGTCCCATCTACCTGCACTCAGACCATACCCCTCCATTCCCTTCACGTCCATATACCTATCCACTTTACTCTTAAATGTTAAAATCGATCCTGCCTCCACCACTTCTGCTGGAAGCTGATTCCACACAGCCACCACCCTCTGAGTAAAGAAGTTCCCCCTCACGTTACCCCGAAACCTCTGTCCCTTAATTCTCATGTCAAATATATAAAAGTATATCATCCGCGTATAATGAAATTTTGTTATTAGAGTCCTTAGTATTGTATCCCTGAATATTCGGATGTGTTCTAATCCTTTCAGCCAGTGGTTCTATCATAAGGGCAAATAGCAGGGGTGATAAAACACATCCCTGCCTATTGCCCCGTGATAATTGGAATTTTGGAGACAACATATTATGAGTTAATATTCTTGCTGTTGGATTATCATATAATAATTTTACCAATCTAATAAAATTATCTCCCGTATTAAACTTTTGGTACTATGTATAAATACTGCCACTCTAACTGGTCAAATGCTTTCTCTGCATCCAAAGATATAACTGATGTCTTCCTTTTCCCCTTTATGTGAATACATTATATTAAAAGGTCGTCTCAAATTGTTAAATGATTGTCTTTTGGGTATAAACCCCGTTTGGTCCTGGTTTATCAATTTATTAATATTCTTGCTAAAATCTTGCTCAATCTTCTTGCTAAAATCTTTGCTAAAATTTTTTGATCTGTATTTAAAAGTGATATAGCTGTATACGAGCCTGGATCTTCTAGATCTTTATCTTTTTTTGGTATGAGCGTAATTGTAGATTCTGCTGAAGTTTCTGGTAATTTATTTTCGGTAAAAGCATAACTATATAATTTAAGTAATCTGGGACCATTAACTCCTGAAATCTTTTACATAATTCATTATTAAAACCATCAGGCCCTGGTGTCTTCCCATTTTTCAGTTCTTTTATTGTTTCTCTTATTTCTTCACTTGTAATCTGCGCTCCTAATTCCTCTTGTTCTAAGATATTCAATTTTGGCAAGTTACACTTATCTAAAAATTTATAATTTTATTGTCTTCAATGTTAGTTTTAGATGTATATAAATTTTGATAAAATTGAGCAAACCTTTTGTTAATGTCCTTAGGTACAGTTAACAATTCCCCATTCTCTGATTTAATTTTACTAATTGTTTTTTCCTTTTCTTGCTTCTTCAATTGTTGTGCTAGAAGTTTATGTGGTTTATCCCCAAATTCAAACTGTGCTTGTTTTGTGATCTGAAATAATCTTATTACTCTTGCCGATAATATTCGATTAAGTTTTAATTTCAATAATGTTATCTTATTATGTTGGTCTATGGTTGGGTCTTTTGCATTTCCTAATTCTAATAATTTAATTTCCTTTTCTAACGTCCATTGTTCCGTCCTGTTTTTTTTATTTAGAAAACTGTGATACGAAATTATAACTCCATGAATGAATGCCTTAAAAGATTCCCATACTAGAGATGGTGAAATACCTTCTCTAAAAAAAAAATGGTGTCTCGTTTGTTTAAAAAAAAATGCATTTGTTGTTTTAAATACTCGTAACCTTATAAGTCATTAGCTATTTGTGTGTTAAATCTCCAAAATAATTTTATACCTGGCATTCCCTCAAGTTTTAAAGTAAAAGTCAGCGGGGAGTGATCCAAAATAATACTATTGTAGTATTTAGGATTAATCGTATATGGTATTAATTTTGTGTCCACTAAAACATAATTAATTCTTGAATAAGTTTGTGTACTGATGAGTAAAACGAATATTCCCTTCCAGTTGGGTTAGCTATTCTCCATACATCTATTATATTAGTGTTTTTAATATAAGTGTTTAAGAATTCACTTGAATTGAATTTAGCACTACCTTCCTTAGTTTTATTGATTTGTCTAAGTAAGAATCTATAACACAGTTAAAGTCCCCCCCTAGTACTACATTTTGAAAATTATACTCATCTATTTTATCCATAATTTTCTTTAAAAATTGGGGATTATCAAAATTTGGTGCGTAAATATTTATCACAGTGGAGTGGAATATACTTCTCCCGCCACTATCATGTATCTTCCTTCTTTATCAGATATTGTATTCTTTAATATAAACGGTATACCTTTCCGAATAATAATAGCCGTTCCTCTAGCTTTAGCAGTAAATGACGAGTGATACGTTTGGCCTATCCAGTTTGCCCTTAGTCTCATCTGTGTTTGTAGTTTCGTATGCGTTTCTTGCAGAAAAGCGATATCCACCTTTAAAGATTTAAAATGGGCCATAATCTTGCCCCTTTTAATTGGATCATTCGCACCCCTAATATTCCAACTACAAAATGTGACTCCTCCATTCTTTTTTTCCTTATTATCCTGCATTATAAATAGGTTTTAGTGATTTTACTTCATGTGGTGTAGTTAGGTACCTCAGACTTTTGGGTATATGGGTATCATCCCACACTTCTGACGTTATTTTACCTCTCCTCCGTATATTGAACCTCCATAAGAAAAAAGAGAAAGGTGTGTTGAAAAATAGTGAGGAAAAAAGAAAAATTGTTAGATAAGCCACATAAAAGTAAATACAACAACAACAAAAAAAAACGTGAATCTAAGGTATCAAAAAGGTGATACCCTAAATATAAGAAACCATCTATGATGGCTAAAAATTAATTGACCTCCGTAGATGGAATTATACATTGAGTTCCGCCCCCTAAATACAATGGCATTTATAACTACATGCCGTTTCATCTAAATATATCTTAATATGTCTTAATAGATCTAAAGGAAAAAAAAGTCATCTTTACTCTTTCAAATATTCTCTTTTCTACCCCAATTTTAAACCTTCTCTTAAAACTTGCTCGTAATCCCCGAATCACAGAATTAAAAAACATGCGAACACCTGCCCTATCCCTGTCCAAATATACAATATTCATCTGTACCTTAATTACCAGCCTGTTTCAAGGGTTTCATTTCTTATCTTAAATACAACCATCTTCCAGCCCAAACCTCTGGAACTTTTCCAGATTAATACCACTTTCTTCCCACAAGTTTATGATATAATATTCTTATACCCTTTTCATTAATTGTAGCGTGTTAGTATACATCCTAAATTATATTTCATTTATTTTCAGCCAAATTAACCTTATATATCTGTTAATAATAATCATCTCTATATTCCCCTTATCCCCTAAATCCATTCAGGTTAATGCCTTGGTTACTCATATTAGTATAAAATTAATATCATAGCATAACCCTTAAATAGTAATATTAAGTTTATATAGTTAGTTAATTCTTTACGTTATATACTGTATTAAATAAAACATTTCTTAAGTCCATAGTTTCCTTTGATTTTCTTTCAAATCTGATAGCGTTGCTTCAAAATGTTCTCCTTTCAATTATTTATCTTCTCCTTATCTATTGGAAGGTTTCCCTCCATAACTATTGGAAGGTTTTGATTTCCCTGCATCCAGACGCAACCAAGACAGAGAGCAGAAATCAATGGAGGTCGCCATGTTTGCAAGTTCCCTCTCTACCTCTCCTGTTCGTTTAATCTTGTGTTAGGATACAATTTCATATGTGTCTGTCCGCAGCCCCTGAAGCACCTTGTCATCTTTCACATGTAATTCTAAACCAAGAGTAATAGAAATTATGATTGATGCAATCATCAGATTGTTAATCCCAATATTAAAGATTTTAATATCACTACAGTTACTGTCTCCCAAGGTTAGCACCTGACTGATTATTATGGGGAGGAGGGGTGGGTTAAGAAGATTTTTTGTTGTTGTTCTTTTTAACTTACACAAGGGACCAGTTTCATTTCTGCCTTTATGTTTGTAAATGTGAATAACTAGATTAGTTCTTTGTTCTCTTTAACAAGTTGATTAACATGTTGCATTTGGAATCACTCTCAGGGCACTGTTTAGAAACTGTTAGATTCAGAAGCTTTAAGTGGCAAATAGATATTTTTCTTCAATATTTTGCCATTAAGGGGCCCCAGTTTCCATTTAATCCGCACTAAATTTTCTGTCAATGGGAAGGTTTGGGCTCTGCAACTGGAATTGAAATCAGACTGTAAATATTAGTTGTGGTTTCTGCTCTCTCCATGACCCTTGCTAAAAATATGTATGATCACCAGATAACAAAAAATAAAATCTCTGTTAAGATTATTTACTCATGGCCTGCCCAGGGAATTACATGCAAATTACCAATATCCCCCTCTATTTTTATTTGCAGATATGACGCCACCGTGATTCTTGAGTCCAGTGGAGCTCAGCAACAGCAACTCACAGGGCCCATCTACACCACAGGGCCCATCTACACCACAGGGCCCATCTACACCACAGGGCCCATCTACATCACAGGGCCCATCTACACCACAGGGCCCATCTACACCACAGGGCCCATCTACTTCACAGGGCCCATCTACACCACAGGGCCCATCTACATCACAGGGCCCATCTACATCACAGGGCCCATCTACACCACAGGGCCCATCTACTTCACAGGGCCCATCTACACCACAGGGCCCATCTACACCACAGGGCCCATCTACACCACAGGGCCCATCTACATCACAGGGCCCATCTACATCACAGGGCCCATCTACATCACAGGGCCCATCTACTTCACACAGGGCCCATCTACACCACAGGGCCCATCTACATCACAGGGCCCATCTACTTCACAGGGCCCATCTACACCACAGGGCCCATCTACTTCACAGGGCCCATCTACACCACAGGGCCCATCTACACCACAGGGCCCATCTACTTCACAGGGCCCATCTACACCACAGGGCCCATCTACATCACAGGGCCCATCTACACCACAGGGCCCATCTACACCACAGGGCCCATCTACTTCACAGGGCCCATCTACATCCACAGGGCCCATCTACTTCACAGGGCCCATCTACACCACAGGGCCCATCTACAACACAGGGCCCATCTACACCAGGGCCCATCTACACCACAGGGCCCATCTACACCACAGGCCCATCTACACACAGGGCCCATCTACATCACACAGGGCCCCATCTACACCACAGGGCCCATCTACACCACAGGGCCCATCTACACCACAGGGCCCATCTACACCACAGGGCCCATCTACACCACAGGGCCCATCTACACCACAGGGCCCATCTACATCACAGGGCCCATCTACACCACAGGGCCCATCTACACCACAGGGCCCATCCACACCACAGGGCCCATCTACACCACAGGGCCCATCTAAACCACAGGGCCCATCTACATCACAGGGCCCATCTGCACCACAGGGCCCATCTACATCCACAGGGCCCCATCTACATCACAGGGCCCATCTACACCACAGGGCCCATCTACATCACAGGGCCCATCTACACCACAGGGCCCATTACATCACAGGGCCCATCTCACCCCACAGGCCCATCTACACCACAGGGCCCATCTACATCACAGGGCCCATTACATCACAGGGCCCATTACATCACAGGGCCCATTACACCACAGGGCCCATCTACATCACAGGGCCCATCTACATCACAGGGCCCATTACAACACAGGCCCATCTACACCACAGGGCCCATCTACATCACAGGGCCCATTCTTAACATCACAGGGGCCCATCTACATCACAGGGCCCATCTACACCACAGGGCCCATCTACATCACAGGGCCCATCTACAGGGTCCATCCACAGGGCCCATCTACACCACAGGCCCATCTACTTCACAGGGCCCATCTACATCACACCATGGGCCCATCTACACTCACAGGCCCATTACATCACAGGGCCCATCTACATCACAGGGCCCATCTACATCACAGGGCCCATCTACATCACAGGGCCCATTACATCACAGGGCCCATTACACACAGGGCCCAAGGGCCCATTACATCACAGGGCCCATTACATCACAACCACAGGGCCCATTACACCACAGGGCCCATCTAACATCACAGGGCCCATCTACATCACAGGGCCCATCCACATCACCGGGCCCAATCTACATCACAGGGCCCATCTACATCACAGGGCCCATCTACATCACAGGGCCCATCTACTCTACTTCACAGGGGCCCATCTACTTCTCATCTACACCACTGGGCCCATCTACATCACAGGGCCCATCTACTTCACCCCACACACCACAGGGGCCCATCTACTTCACAGGGCCCATCTACAACCACAGGGCCCATCTACACCACAGGGCCCATCTACTTCACAGTGGCCCATCTACACCTCAGGGCCCATCTACATCACAGGGCCCATCTACACCACAGGGCCCATCTACATCACAGGGCCCATCTACATCACAGGGCCCATCTACACCACAGGGCCCATCTACATCACAGGGCCCATCTACATCACAGGGCCCATCTACATCACAGGGCCCATCTACACCACAGGGCCCATCCACACCACAGGGCCCTCTACACCACAGGGCCCATCCACACCACAGGCCCATCTAAACAGGGCCCACTGGGCCCATCTCTACACACAGGGCCCATCTAAACCACAGGGCCCATCTACATCACAGGGCCCATCTACACCACAGGGCCCATCTAAACCACAGGGGCCCCATCTACATCACAGGGCCCATCTACATCACAGGGCCCATCTACACCACAGGGCCCATCTACACCACAGGGCCCATCTACACCACAGGGCCCATCTACACCACAGGCCCATCTAAAACCACAGGGCCCATCTACATCACAGGGCCCATCTACATCACAGGGCCCATCTACACCACAGGGCCCCATCTACATCACAGGGCCCATCTACACCACAGGGCCCATCTACACCACAGGGCCCATCTACACCACAGGGCCCATTACATCACAGGGCCCATCTACACCACAGGGCCCATCTACATCACAGGGCCCATTACATAGAAACATAGAAACATAGAAATTAGGTGCAGGAGTAGGCCATTCAGACCCTTCGAGGCCTGCACCGCCATTCAATATGATCATGGCTGATCATCCAACTCAGTATCCCGTACCTGCCTTCTCTCCATACCCTCTGATCCCCTTAGCCACAAGGGCCACATCCAACTCACTCTTAAATATAGCCAATGAACTGGCCTCAACTACCCTCTGTGGCAGAGAGTTCAGAGACTCACCACTCTCTGTGTGAAGAAAGTCTTTCTCATCTCGGTCTTAAAGGATTTCCCCCTTATCCTTAAGCTGTGACCCCTTGTCCTGGACTTCCCCAACATCGGGAACAATCTTCCTGCATCTAGCCTGTCCAACCCCTTAAGAATTTTGTAAGTTTCTATAAGATCCCCTCTTAATCTCCTAAATTCCAGAGAGTATAAACCAAGTCTATCCAGTCTTTCTTCATAAGACAGTCCTGACATCCCAGGAAATCAGTCTGGTGAACCTTCTCTGCACTCCCTCTATGGCAATAAATGTCCTTCCTCAGATTTGGAGACCAAAACTGCACGCAATACTCCAGGTGTGGTCTCACCAAGACCCTGTACAACTGAAGTAGAACCTCCCTGCTCCTGTACTCAAATCCTTTTGCTATGAAAGCTAACATACCATTCGCTTTTTTCACTGCTGCTGCACCTGCATGCCTACTTTCAATGACTGGTGTACCATGACACCCAGGTCTCGCTGCATCTCCCCTTTTCCTAATCGGCCACCATTTAAATAATATTCTGCTTTCCTGTTTTTGCCACCAAAGTGGATAACCTCACATTTATCCACATTATACTGCATCTGCCAAACATTTGCCCACTCACCCAAGCCTATCCAAGTCACCTTGCAGTCTCCTAGCATCCTCCTCACAGCGAACACTGCCCCCCAGCTTAGTGTCATCCGCAAACTTGGAGATATTGCCTTCAATTCCCTCATCCAGATCATTAATATATATTGTAAATAGCTGGGGTCCCAGCACTGAGCCCTGCGGTACCCCACTAGTTACTGCCTGCCATTGTGAAAAGGACCCGTTTACTCCTACTCTTTGCTTCCTGTTTGCCAGCCAGTTCTCTATCCACATCAATACTGAACCCCTAATACCGTATGCTTTAAGTTTGTATACTAATCTCTTTACATCACAGGGCCCATTACACCACAGGGCCCATTACACCACAGGGCCCATCTACATCACAGGGCCCATCTACACCACAGGGCCCATCTACATCACAGGGCCCATCTACACCACAGGGCCCATCTACACCACAGGGCCCATCTACATCACAGGGCCCATAACATCACAGGGCCCATCTACATCACAGGGCCCATCTACACCACAGGGCCCATCTACATCACAGGGCCCATCTACACCACAGGGCCCATTACATCACAGGGCCCATCTACACCACAGGGCCCATCTACATCACAGGGCCCATTACATCACAGGGCCCATTACATCACAGGGCCCATTACATCACAGGGCCCATTAACATCATTAACATCACAGGGCCCATTACACCACAGGGCCCATTACATCACAGGGCCCATTACATCACAGGGCCCATTACACCACAGGGCCCATCTACATCACAGGGCCCATCTACATCACAGGGCCCATTACATCACAGGGCCCAATTACATCACAGGGCCCATCTACATCACAGGGCCCATCTACATCACAGGGCCCATCTACATCACAGGGCCCATTCCATCACAGGGCCCATTCCATCACAGGGCCCATTACATCACAGGGCCCATTACATCACAGGGCCCATTACATCACAGGGCCCATAACCCATCACACAGGGCCCATGAATCACAGGGCCCATTCCCACAGGGCCCATTCCATCACAGGGCCCATTCCATTCCACACAGGCCCATTCATCACAGGGCCCATTCCATCACAGGGCCCATTACATCACAGGGCCCATCTACATCACGGGGCCCATTACATCACAGGGCCCATCTACATCACCAGGGCCCATTACATCCATCACACGGGGAGCTGCGATTCCATCATCACGGGCCCATGACATAGATCATCACAGGGCCCATTCCATGCCCATTCCATCACAGGGCCCAGGGGGCCATTACAATCACATTCCATCAGGGCCCATTTACAGGGCCCCATGACTATCACAGGCCCATTCCATCACAGGGCCATTCCAACAGGGCCCACAGGGCCCATTACACAGGGCCCTTCCATCACAGGGCCCAACTACATCACGGGGCCCATTACATCACAGGGCCCGTCTACATCACAGGGCCCGATTACATCACAGGTTTAACATATGTGCAAAGTTTTCAGTGCTCCACATGTTAATTGCGAACGATGTTCCACTGTCAAACAAACTGGCTTTACAATTAAGCTGCATTTTCCCCAGTATTGAAAACTAAATTTGCTTCAAGGCCATGCTACAGCTGAAAGCCCTGTCTCTGTTGTATGCCCTAATCCTTCCTAATTGCTTCCAAGGTGGTGCCCAACCCAGGCAACTAATTGCGTGCTAGCCACAGAAGCGGCTCTACAATCTCATATTACAATGGCTCCACACACTTAAATCTCTTTTCCTGCAGCTAAGCACTCTAAATTGCTCAATTTTGATCAAGTATTGTCTTTCTGCTGCCTGGATAGCATGCAACAACGCTTTTCACTGTACGTCGGTACACATGAAAATAAACTACACTGAACTAAACTAATCCTATGAATCACCCTCAAAATATTGCCTGGTGCACCTGCTCCTATTTTGCAAGATCATCTTTAGAATTTGTTCAGGTTTTTGTGAAGATGTTAGACTGAAATTCTCACCTATAAAACTCAGTGGCCAAAAATGTTGCAGTAAAAATACCCCCTAAACTTTGGTTGGTCATTTTATGGCAGCTGAAATATCTGTTGTTGTTGGCAGCCTTTTGTCAGCTAGAGGTTTAGAAGTCTGCAGCGCTCAACTTACCCATAAATCCAGCCATTGCAAAACATAGTTGTGATACCATCTCCAATCTAAAATGTGATCCTGGATCAGTCACTGCTCTTTCTGAGCGCTTGTCCTTATCGCTCATCTGTGCCCTTGCCCCATGCTGCTATGATTAAATTTACAAAAACATGCAAAAAAAAAGCAAGAATAAATCACTCAAGACAAACTTATAGCTGACCAGATAGACACAAAACGCTGGAGTAACTCAGCATTCTCTGAGGCAGCATCTCTGCAGAGAAGGAAAGGGTGATGTTTCTGGCCGAGACCCTTCTTTGGACTGAGAGTCAGGGGAAAGGGAAATGAGAGATACAGACGGTGATATATCTCTCTATATCTATATCTCTTGTTTCCCGAGAGACTGCCTGTCCTGCTGAATACTCCAGCATTTTGTGTCTATCTACTGGATTATTGGGTTGGAAGCTGGAAAGATGCCATTAACTGGAAAAGGTGCAGGGAGGATTTATGAGGATATTGCCAGGACTCGAGGGCCTGAGCTAGAAAAGAAAACAAAAAAAAACGTGGAGAGACTGGGCAGGCTAGAACTTTATTCCGCAGGAGGCTGAGGATCTTATACGGGTGTGTAAAATTGTGACGGGAATAGACAGGGTGAATGTAGAGAGTCTTTTGGACATGGTAGCAGCATGAAGACGTAGAGGGCATAGGTTTAAGGTGAGAGGGGCAAGATTTAATATGAACCCAAGGGGCAACCTTTCACACAGTGGATGACGGGCAAATGGAAAGCGTGGAGCCAGCATCTGCAGTTCCTTCCTACACATTACAGCTGACTCGAGAGAGATCTGAGAATGTAGCCACATGCAATTGTGAAACACTTTCAAAGAATTAAAGTGATGTAGCTCACACATGGGATGAAATTCCGGGAAGTGGCATGTGTGGGAACAACTCATTTGTTTGATTTATAGTATATATCAATTTACAAACATTTGCAGAGGAAAGCTTTCCATGGGACAGAATCACAGTGGTGAATGCTTACTTTAGAAATAAATAAGGAACATTAAACTATATATATTATCCTATTTTCTATGTTTCTATGGAGAAGGCAGGCACGGGTTATTGATTGGGGATGATCAGCCATGATCACAATGAATGGCGGTGCTGGCTCGAAGGGCCGAATGGCCTCCTACTGCACCTATTTTCAATATATTTTTTTCCTATAGTTCATGAGAAAAGAAAGGTTGGATTTTGCTCTAAATGTCAAACAGCGTCAGACAGTTCAGTGTAGTTTATTGTCACGTGTACCGAGGTACAGTGAAAAGCTTTTGTCGCGTGATATCCAGGCAGCAGAAAGACAATACATGACAGCACAAGACATCGATCGCCCTTACCCATCGCTCACTGAGTTTCTGTGAGATTTTGCAGTCATTAGAGATTACTCAATTGCAGAACTTTCTTAAGGCTTATACAGTAGATCCTGGGTCCAAGTAGTAGCTCATTTCCTGAAACAATCCCATTGAAAAAGGGGTTGTAAAGAGATCAAGCGTCTGACCCAGCAAGGACCACTTCAATACATTCAATATCAAATTTAATGCACAACATAAAGAGAGGGGGAGCAAGAGAAGAAAGAAGGAAAAGTAAAACAAAATTAATTTTAATTCTTCAACAGTAATTAAAATCTGAAAGAACAAGGCTCTACATTTATAAGCAGCATAAACTAATTATTTGGCTGTAATCAAAACTGAAATCTCCAAATTTTCTGCTGCGTGTAATGGGTAACAAACAAAATGCTAATCCACGCCATTCCAGTGTGAAGTGTATGAGGAAGATACTGTAGTACAGATTGGGAAGATACAGCAGCAAGTTCAACATTTCTGTTTCTAATGGCCCACGTGCAGTCATTGGAAGTTGCTACCGCATTTACACTTCAAAAGCATTGTTATTATATCAGTAAAATATGGCTCAGAATTATTATTCTTAGTACCGAACCAAGATTTTTGCATTTGGTGTCATCACAAACATTTAAAAAAAAAACATAATTAAATGTGTAACCATTATCTGAATAGATCTACCCAATATTGAAGACTTGCCACTAAGTACACAAGAAGACAAAACAATTAAAATCTGATTTTATCTCCGTGTAGTTTATCCCTGATGGTGCAACCTACAGTGGGAGAACTCTTGTCATGCTGAGCAATAGAATGACAAGTTAGAAGGAAAGAATTGTAGAGATTCAACAACAAATTCAGAAAAAAACTGCAAATATTAAACTATTAACATAGCATCCCAGTTTCCAAAAAAATTAATGTGCAAACATTTTCTGTTGTACTATAAGACTTGCGGAATTTCAGGCCCATAATTTCCACAGTTGAATAATAAATATTGCACAAATGTAAAAGAAGAAATAATGAGATTGAATTTACCTTGAGCTGAGTATTGTGAAGAACCACCTGGCAATCTATTTGGCTCCCATCTCATTCATTGAGCGAAGATAGACACAGTAAGCTGGAGTAACTCAGCGGGCAGGCAGCATCTCTGGACACATATAGACACATAGACAATAGTTGCAGGAGTAGGCCATTCAGCCCTTTGAGCCAGCACCAACATTCATTATGATCATGGCTGATCATCCAAAATCAGTGCCCCGTTTTTGCTTTCTCCCCCTATCCCTTGATTCCGTTAGCCCTGAGCTAAATCTAACTCTCTCTGATAGAAGTAGAATGAGGCCGTTTGGCCTATCAAGTCTACGCCATTCGGAATTGGGAGCACAAATCTCAAATAAGGAAATAGAAGAAACAATATTCTCATTAAAAAATGGTAAAACACCAGGTCCCGACGGATTTAGTAATGAAGTCTATAAAAGTTTGTACGATATATTTTAGTCCCCTCGTCTACAGTAAATGTACACCCACGCCTTTCAAGAACATATATTACCTGAATACACTTGCAGAATCTATTGATTACATTAATACTTAAGAAAGATAAAGATGAGGAAGAACCTGGATCCTATAAGACAATCGCGTTGTTAATACAGATCAAAATATTAGCAAAAATATAGCAAGAAGATTAAGTAAGTACGCCATTAAACTAATACATCCGGATCAAACGGGGTTTATCCCTAAAAGACATCATTTACTAATTTGAACGTCTGCTTAAATAATAATGCACGCAAAACAAACTAAAGATCCAAATCTCGCATTATTTTCGCTGGATGCAGAGAAAGCATTCGATCTTGTTGGAATGGAAGAATATGGTTAAGTATCGCAAAAATTTTCAACTGGAGAGAATTTCATTCAATGGATAAATTAATATATAATAAGCCAGGGGCCCAGAATATTAACTAATAATATTTTATCCACAAAGTTTCAAACTGTCAAGGGGTATATAGACAAGGTTGTTCATTATCACCATTGTTTATTTGCCCTCATAAATGAACCACTATCGGAAAACTATTATAACTCATCCGAATATCCACGGATATAATACAAAATATTCAAACAATAAAATATCATTATACACTGATGATGTACTTTTGTAACATCACAAAGCTGCCTATCACTAAACCCAACATTTTTAAATTTAATTGAGGATTTCGGTTCATTTTCAGGTTACAGAATAAACTGGAATAAAATGAAATCAGTCAATAAAACCGAAAGATTCTACACATCTCGTACAATTTCCTTTTAAAATAGCTGGGTAAAAATTTAAATACTTGGGCATCTTGAAATTACTAAAGATATCAAGACATGTTTAAAGCCTAATAACCCCTGTACTTAAGAAATTACATTAATTTAATTAAATTCTAGGAAAACGTCTCGCCGTAATTCCATAATAGGGTCGAATAAACCCATAAGAAAAAGTTATTTTTTCTACCACAAATTATATACTATTCTCTATCAATCCCACTAAATATCTACCCAAAAAAGGATTTTTTTAAAAATTGGACTCAGAGATTACAGATTTTTATTTGGGATTATAAGACCCTAGAATACAAAGAGCACACCTAATAAACCCAAAGTAGTAGATGAATTAGCACTCCCTAATTTTATGTATTTTTATTGGTCGGTAAATATTAGAATATGATTCAATTGTGGATATTCTCTTCATCAACGGAACTTACATTATGAGAGAAAGTGATTGGCTCCCCTTTAATATTGGTTTTTTGGATCGAATCTTCTCTCACCATGACGGTGAAATAACAAACCTCAACAAAAATCATATTATACATTTAGTACAATCAGAATTTGGGAAACAAATAAATTACAATTTAAAATTAAGAAATTTATCTCCTCTATCTCCTATTGCCTAAAAACCCTCAGTTTAGACCCTCAATTATTGACTAAACCAGTTATTTTCATGGGAAAGAGCTGGAATTAAACGTTGGGAGATTTGTTGATACGGGAAAAACTTTATCATTTAAACAATTAAACTTAAAATTCAACTGGGTAACAAATCAAATATTTTAAATATTCAATATATGTGATTATTTGAAAATACATGCTAATGAATTTCACAAAATGCCATTAGACTTACTAGATGAAGTAATGGAACACAAGGCGGAATCACCAATTTAATTACACATATTTATTATTATTATACTAAATGCAGTAATACCAACAAGGAAGGTATTAGAGGTGAGTGGGATAACCCATCAAATATAAATAATAAACTAAGCATAAAAATTTCCAATGATAGGTGAAAAGATTAACTTTTTTAGTTTTTAATATGTGCACATATGCTCAATTAACGCAAGGACCATTTGTATACATTTAAAATTATACTTAGATTATACTACTCAAAACTAATTAAATAAATTTTTCCTAACGTTTCACAATTTGTGATAATGCCACTGTCAGAAGTACTATAGCGCACTCATTCATCTTTTGTCCAAAAATTTCAAAGGGTTTCGCGAATTGAAATCTTTTAATTTTAACAAACTGTTTAAATATAATGACTCCATAGACAGAATGATTTTTTTCGGATGACGAAGGTAGTTCGGGAATAAATGCGTATCAAAAGAATTTTTGATTACGCTTAATAATATGTAAAAAAACTAATCTTAAAATTCTGGAAAAATTGCTCCTTATACCAACATTAAATGTTTGGATTTCAAAACTATGTTTGAAAACACTACATCTGAAGATATGAGAACTCGCCTGGATGGAAAATCAGATCGCTTCTATCAAAAGTGTTGGTCTGCAATTTATTGAATTGCTACAAATTTAGGGTGCAGCGTACTCGGGCTTGGTGGGGGGATGAATAAACTAATCGAGTTGGTGGATTCCTTTTGAGTGATATATATAACATAGTACTGCTTTTTTTTTTCTTTTCCTTTTTTTAATTTAGGGTCTATCTTCTTAACCCTTTCTCTAATTCTTTGACCAAGGGTTTCTTCTCCCTTTCTCACGCTCTTTCACTATCACACTATTTTCACCTATTTCATCTCGTTCTTTCTATTCTTTTTTCTTAAAATAGCATAAATATGGGGTACAATGATTGTAACATCTATATTTGCGAAGTACTTTGATGTATTACCTCTAATAAATAACAATATTAAAATAAAAAAATAAATTTAAAAAAAAAGTCTTAGCATTCAAATCATGGCTGATTAGATCTCCCTTCCTAACCCCATTCTCCTGCTTTCTCCATAACCTATGTACCCACATAATTTTCTGGCGCCTGTTGGGCAACAACTCTACCCCCCCCCCCCCCAGTGCCCATGCCAGAATTCCCCACTGTGTGTGAATTTTAATTGCCGAGCCGCTTTTGAACCTAGAAGGGAAGGGTTAATTTTACATGACAATAGAAATCAATAATTCACATTGCCACATGCATCTTTTGAATGTTACTGCTTCGTTCAGGAACGATTTGTACTTTCAAAAAGTAATGACTTAAATAATTTCATGTTATTTCACATTCAAAATAATGAAAGATGAACCAGGAGATCGAATAATGAGATTCATCTCGTCCATTGTAATAAGTCCATAGAAGGCACATAACATCCCGGCATGTTACACCACTGAAATTAACACCTTTAGTTACAAACAAGGAGCTTTAAAGTCTCCTTTGGATGATACTAAAATACACAGAAAGCTTTGATAGACAAAGTAATTATCTAACAAAAGGTTATTCATGGTTATGACCACAAAAGATTTCTTTCCTCTTTCTGACGTGAATCGTGGATCACATGAAGTATGCATGATTCTGCAGATTTTTTTTTAAATTCAAACCAATGGATTTCGGTGTTAAAAATAAAATTCTGATTTAAAATGTGGGAAGAAAGTGAAGAGGCAATAAACAACTGTTTTTAAATTTTGTAATGCAATGATTTTCATTTTTGCTGAAGGCAGAATTATCCTTGGCTGAATCCTGCATCAACCTTGTTGTAGAGTAGCCGTTCGTTGAGTCTGCAAGAGGCATAGACTAGGGCCTGTAAATTGTTCCACAGCTAAAAGGCTGCATCAAAACACGAAAGGCCTGCACCAGGTCACTGCAAGACCCCCAACAGACAAAATGTATCTTGCTTAAGACAGGTATTACAGGTACATGCACCACAGGTACATAGTTTGTTGAAAGTGGCATCACAGGTAGACAGGGTGGTCAAAAAGGCTTTGGCACATTGGCCATCATTGAGTATAGGAGTTGGGAGGTCATGTTCACAGGTTCACAAGTTATGGGAGTAGAATTAGGCCATTTGGCCCATCGAGTCTACTCTGCCATTCAATCATGGCTGATCTCTGCCTCCTGATCCCATTTTCCTACCTTCTCTCCATAATCCTTGACACAGGTTCTAATCAAGAAGTTCCCCATCTCTGCCTTCGGTCGGGTAGATGCACAGGAGTCTATTGCCCTTAGTAGGGGATCAAAGAACCAGAGGAATTGGTTTAAGGTTAGGGGGGAAAAATTTAATAAGAATCTTATGGGTAACTTTTTCACGCCATGGGTGGTAGGTGTATGGAGCGAGCTGCCAGAGGAGGTAGTTGAAGCTGGTACTATCGCAACGTTTAAGAAACATTTAGACAGGTTTAGAGGAATATGGGGCAAACGCAAGTAGGTGGGGACTTGTGGAGATGGGACATGTGGCTGGCGTTGGGGCAAAGGGGGTGAAGGTACTTGTTTACAACTGTAAGACTCTATGACTCTGGACCAGAAAGTCAGAGAATGTGTCGTCACTTGCCTTTTAAGGACTTTCTCCATTCATCTTGTCCATCACTCGGAAGGGTGACAGGAAGGATCTAGGGGATAATATTGAGCTTGTGAGAAAAGTTGGTAAAGAAAAACTGTCAGTGCAAATTGGGCAGGGTGAAACACACATGCAACTAGGAACTCCGAAGACATTTCAGTGCAGAGGGATGGTGATGAACTCCAAGGAATGTACTTAAAAGAAAAAAATTTTAGACCCTATATTTGATATTCATGCAGGCTTCAACTCTTCAGTTATGATACGCTTCAGTATTATAACCATGCATTCAATTGCTTCAAATAAATGATACAATTTATTAGTGAGATCAAAACATGATTCACATGGCCATATAACCACAGTACTCATGGCCTACTATGTTTAAGGGTCTGTCCCACTTAGGCGGCTTTTTGGGCGAGTGCAGGAGACTGCGCTCACCTCATGATCGCCATATGGTCGCCACATGTTCGCTGGTGGTCTCTGGTGAGTCTCCTTCATGGTTGCGAGGATTTCCCACATTCTGAGAACTAGTCGCGGCCTCAGTATGGTTCAAACATTTTCTGCGACCAAAAATTGGTCGCCAAGGAGAAAATCGATAATCCTGTAATCGTAGGTGCAGTTGTAGTGGGGTCGCCATGTAGTTATGGGTAGTCGAGGTAGTCGTAGGTAGTTTTAGTTAATCGTCTTTGCTGACCAGGCGTTTTCATTGGCTCATTGGGGGAAAAAAACATAAGCACGAGTTTTCAGAACCAAGGATAACCGACCGGTAATGTTAAATGTCTGCCGAACTTCACAGCTGTGTATCTCTGGCTTATTAAAAGTTGTCTAGCTTCTTAAAAGTGTCTCCACTCCTTCTCCTCCCACGTCTCCTCCCACGTCTCCTCCCACGTCACCTCACATGCCCCCCCCCCCCTTTCTCCGCTCCCCCCCCCTCTTTTAAAGGACTTACCGTACACTGTGCTAGCCGTCTTAACCTTCCTGTATCACCTAGGCTTTGCACCATGTGAATTTCAGTCAGCGCTCCCCCGCTTTCCCTGCCCCCCGCCTTTGCGATGTGTTTGTGTGTGTGTGTGTGTGTTCCACTCTGACGCTGTTCCAGTTCCTGGTTTTTCAGGCGAGTCAAGCGAATTTGACAGCCGCCAGCAGTCCGCTGAAAAATCACCTGTGGGACAGGCCCTTTATATATTCTCGTGTGCTGCTGCAAGTAAGAATTTCATTGTTCTATCTGGGACATGTGACAATAAAACACTTGCCTGTTGAAATTTGCAGGGAACCTGGATTGCATTTAGGGAAACAAAATACACACAAAGAACTAAAGGGTTTGACAAAAAGGTTTTTGATAAACTCAGCTGACCAACGACCTGAATGGGTTTTACTGCAGGTTTGAAAATCAGAAACGTAACCCTGGTACCCCCTCCCCCCATCCCAACCAACACAGCCAGACCCCAGTCTGCAAAGAATGGACTCTGCACCCTCTCCTTCCCATTCACCACTTCACACCTACTTAAGGCAAGACTGCAGTATGAACAGACTGGACCATTTCCCACCCCAACCAACACTTCACACCCACTCACAGCCTGACCTCAAAAGACTGTGCTTTTCTACAACCACCCCCCTCCAATCACCACTTCACACCCAATCATCCACACCCTCTGTGCCGCACAACATCACTTATCCAATATCAACAAGAGGCTTTTCAGAGGACAAAAGAGCCAGAAATCTCCAGGACCTGACAATGTTTCCCCCTCTACTCTTAAGCTTTGTGCCAAACAGCTGGCACCAGTCTATACAGACATTTTTAACCAGTCTCTGCAAACATGTACTATCCCTGCCTGCTTCAAAGTCTCCACTATTGTCCCTGTACCCAAAAAGGCAAGGATTACTTGTCTTAATGACTACAGGCCAGTCGCACTGACCTCTGTGGTCATGAAGACACTTGAAAGGCTTGTGCTGGCCAAGCTGAAAAATATCACAAACCCCCTGCTGGACCCTCTGCAGTTTGCATATCGGGCCAATAGATCTGTGGATGATGCAGTCAACCTGGGCCTGCACTTCATCCTGCAGCACCGAGACCACCAGAGCACCTATGTTTATTGATTTTAGCTCTGCATTCAACACCATTGTGCCAGAGCTACTACACTCCAAACATTCCGAGTTGACTGTGCCTGAACCCCTCAGTCAGTGGATCACCAACTTCCTGACAGACAGGAAGCAGCATGTGAGGCTGGGAAAGCACATCTCGGACCCGCAAACACTCAGCATAGAAGCACCGCAAGGCTGCATACTCTCTCCTCTCCTCTACTCTCTTTACACCAACTTCTGCACCACCACCACAAATCAGACTCCTCTGTCAAGCTTCTCAAGTTTGCGAAAGTGGGACACAACCCTGATTGGACTGATCAAGGATGGGGAGGAATCTGCCGACAGACAGGAAGTGTCACGGTGGCGTCCTGGTGCCTTAGCAACACCCTATTGCTCTTAAGACAGTGGAATTGATTGTAGACTTTAGGAGAGCTCCCCCTCTCCCCTCACCCCACTCTCACCAATCAACATAACCACAGTCTCATCTGTGGAGTCATTTAAGTTCCTTGGAACCATCATCAATCCAGGGACCTTAAGTGGGGGCTACCATCGACTACAGTCAAAAAGGCACAACAGAGGATGTACTTCCTGCGCAGCTGAGGAAGCACAATCTGCCTACAGGCAATGATGGTCCAATTCTACACGGCCATCGTAGAGTGCTGTTCTCACTTCTCCATCATGGTCTGGTGTTGACTCAGCCACCAAGCACGTCACCTGGAGGCTGCAGCGAATCGCCGTTCAGCAGAGAAGATTATTTGGCTTGCAACCTTCCCTCCATTGATGAACTGTGCGCTGCAAGGGGCAGGTTAAGCGAGCGGGCAAGATATCTCTGACTCCCTGCACCTGGCCACAAACTCCCCTCTTTGGATCACTTCCCTCTGGAAGGCAACTCCGGACTGTCACAGCCAGACATAAAAACAGTTTTTATCCACCGGTAGTTGCTCTACTCAACAGCCAAAAATCTGTATCCACCCTTTGATCTGGTATTTTGTTGGTTCTCATGCTTGATCAATGGTGTTTTATCATTAATGTTTTATTATTATTAATGTTTAGTGTTTTCTGAGTCATTCGTAATTGTCACTGCAAGTCATGTTGTTACGTGGGTGGAGCACCAAGGCAAATTCCTTGTATGTGAATACTCGGCCAATAAACGTACTTACTTACTTAAGTTATCTATTGCATAAAACAAATAAATGAACGTGTAATCTGATGTATTTTCTCCCTTTAAATCTTCTGTGATCTCCTTATTGTGAATTTCATTCAACAGTCCAGTCAAAATTAGCAAAGCACAAATCTAATAGAGGAAATGCAGTCAGAATTCTGACCATATTGGCATCTTGACAAGATGTCTGTAGCAGGCGAGACCCTGCAGAATATAACTGTTTAAATAGAGGCTAAATTGACATTAGTCCAACGTGCAAGAAACTTCCAAATGAAGTTATTTCCATCATTAAAGGAGAAAAGTGACTCAATCCCTCACAACAAGTCAAATATAGAGAAATGTTCAGTCCACAGTTTTTAAACTACATCAGACATATTGGGATAAATATTTGATCAAGCTGTGCTGCGTTTTGCTGTGGTACCACTTTGAGTGGTCTCAAAGCTCGATGGACACAAAATGCTGGATGAACTCAAAATGTCTCATTTCTGGACAAACTGCCATCCAGCAATCTGCCATCCTCCAACCCCATCTACTGCATCCGCTGCTCTAGATGTCAGCTGCTCTACATCAGTGAGACCAAGCACAGGCTTAGACTGCTTCGCCCAACACCTCCACTCAGTTCTCAATAACTAACCTGCTCTCCCGGTGGCTCAGCACTTCAACTCCCCCTCCCATTTTGAATCCGACCTTTCTGTCCTGGGCCTCTGCCATTGCCAGAGTGAGGCCCAGCACAAATTGGAGGAACAGCACCTCATATTTCGCTTGGGTAGTTTACACCCCAGCGGTATGAACATTGACTTCTCTAATTTCAGGTAGTCCTTGCTTTCTTCCTCCTTCCCATCCCCTTCCCAGCTCTCCCACAAGCCTACTGTCACCGCCTCTTCCTTTCTTCCCCCCCCCCCTCGACATCAGTCTGAAGAAACACTGCCTATTCCCTCTCTCCATAGATGCTGCCTCACCCGCTGAGTTTCTCCAGCATTTTTGTCTACCTTCAATTTTACCAGCATCTGCAGTTCTTTCTTAAACATCTAGCAATCCAGGTTCATTCCTGACTCCCAGTGCTACTGTGTGGAGCATGCACGTTCTTCCTCATACTGTGAGGGGTTCTTCCAGGTGCTCCGGTTTCCTCCCACATCCCAAGGCCATGTGGAAGAGTAGAATTTCATTGCGCACGGTAAAATTGCCTCTTGCATGTCAATGACTGGTGGAATCTGGAAGTTGATGGCGTTGTGGGGAGAATAAAATGTATTCGTATAGGGTTTGTGTAGGCCTGTTCCTGTGCGTAATGACTCGATGCCTGTAACTGCCACTGTATCAGCCACCAGGGTTCCTGCACTGTCCCAATGGGTTCCTCAGAGCAATGCCATCTTCCACTGATCCTCCTCCTCTCACGCCTGGAAATGTACTTTTTCTGCCAGGTTAATCTGCACGTGTTGGATGCATGTGCTGGTGGCTTTGTTAAAGTACAGTGATGAGCACAGGTACTTGCCTGTGAGTGTTAGGACAAAGGCTCTTTCATGAGTACCAGCCCATAATGAGTACCAGCCCATGAGTACCAAACTCATCAGGAAGGCTGACTCTGTCCTGGGGACGGAGTTGGATTCATGGGAGGTGGTCTTGGAGGGGAGGATGCCCCTCAAACTGCAGAGCATCCTGGACAATACAGACCACCCCCTCCATGACACACTGGTCAACCTGAGGACCACCTTCAGCAACAGACTGGTTCCACCAAGATGCAGCACAGAACACCGCAGGAGATCCTTCTTCCCTGTGGCTATTCCCCCCCACCCTACTCCCCACCCCAATCTTTGCACACCCCCCCAAGCCTTTCCACTCGTCACTTTAATTTCATGTTTCATGTATTTTGTGTTTGTATGACTGTTGGCAGATCAATTTCCCTCCTGGGAAAGGTAACGTTCTATTGTATGGCCATAGCTCTGTGGAATAATGCTAAGCAACATACCTGTGGATGGAGAGATTCATTAATGCGGAACAGCTGAGGGTATATACACTCTCAAATCCACGATTCAGCATAAACTGCTCATTACCCATTGCTTCAGGAAATGTTAATGTAAATATTTATATCACATTTTAATATTAACACGTACTGATGACCACATTTATTTTTATGCCTCTCAGAAGTTAGATCAAAATTTCTAGAAACTACAGATAAGGTATCAAATATTTGCTTTACTCTTCATTTTAATCATTAAACAATCACCTCTGAATATCAACGGAAGTTACAGAACAAAGCATATACACAATGTGCGGCACGGGGGCGCAGCGGCAGAACTGCTGCCTTACAGCGCCAGTGACCCGGGTTCGATCCTGACTACAGGTGCTTGCCTGTACAGAGTTTGTACGTTCTCCCCGTGACCTGCGTGAGTTTTCTCTGAGATCTTCGGTTTCCTCCCACACTCCAAAGACATACTGGTTTATAGGTTAATCGGCTTGGTATAATTGTAAATCATCCCTAGTGTGTGGAAGATAGTGTTAATGTGCGGGGATCGCTGGTTGGCGAAGACTCGGTGGGCCGTAACTCTGTATCTCTAAATAAAACTAAACATACAAAATTCTGTTACCTGACACAGTATCTTATACACTAAGAAACTGAAATCTATTTATTGGAAGCACTAAAAGAGACAAAATACTACAGTCTTCAGTGGTCTTAATGCTGAAAATAAATGAACACTAATTGTTGGTTTATCGAGTGATATCCAGTCAACACCAACATGAAATTTGCTAAGAAGGATTGCGTTTCTGTTTGTGCTGAGAGTCAGGGTGGATGAAATGAGAAAATTTATGACCAATTTCTAATTAATGACCGACTGATGTCTGGAGTCAGGAGCTCCAAAAGAGCTCGTAAGAGTTCGGAGCCAAAAAAAAAAAATGTTCTGGAAGAACTCAGCGGGTCAGGCCGCATCTGTGGAGGGGATAGGCGCATGGCATTTTGGGTCAGGACTCTTCTTCAGACTGAATAGACTAAAGTTTAACAGCAGTAAGCAAAAAGAAACAAGAAACAAGAACATACATCAGTGAATTTATTTTCAAAGTAGATAAAGCTTAAGGAAATGTTAATGTAAATATTTATATAACATTTTAATGTAGAACCATACTGATTACCAAATGTACCTTAGATTGGCAATCTACCTTTGACAAACTACACAGAGGAGTGTCAGTGGATGTTTAGTTTAGTTTAGTTTAGTTTAGTTAGTTTTAGTTTAGTTTAGTTTAGTTTAGTTTAGAGATGCAGCAGAGAAACATGTCCTCCGGCCCACCGAGTCCTTGCCGACCAGCGATCCCCGCACACTAGCACTATTCTACACATTAGGGACCATTTACAATTTTACCAAAGCCAATTAACCTACAACCCTGTGCGTCTTTGGAGTGTGGAAGGAAACCAGAGGACCCGGAGAAAACCCACACAGGTCATGGAGAGAGCATACAAACTCCATGCAGACAGTACCCGTGGTCAGGATCGAACCCGCGTCTCTGGCACTGTAAGGCAGCAGTTCTCCGCTGCTTTTTCCCACCCTGCTTCCTGTAAAGACTCTATCCCCTCTTCCCAATTCCTCCGTCTACACCGCATCTGCGCCCAAGATGAGGTGTTCCTTACCAGGTCATCGGAGATATCCTCATACTTTAGGGAATTTCCCCTCTTCCATTATAGATGAGGCCCTCACTAGGGTCTCCTCAATATCCCTCAGCTCCGCTCTTGCTCCTCCCCCCTCCAATCATAACAGGGACAGACACCCCTTGTCCTCACCGTCCACCCCATCATCCGTCGCATACAGCACATAATCCTCCAACATTTTCGCCAACTCCAAAGGGATCCCACTACTGCCCACATCTTCCCATCTCTACCCCTTTCCGCTTTCCGCAGACCGTTAGCTCGCAACTCCCTGGTCAACTCGTCCATTCTCACCCAAACCATCCCCTCCCCAGGTACTTTCCCCTGCAACCGCAGGAGATGCAACACCT
Source organism: Okamejei kenojei (assembly GCA_035221665.1). NCBI lineage: Eukaryota > Metazoa > Chordata > Chondrichthyes > Rajiformes > Rajidae > Okamejei > Okamejei kenojei. Next base: position 49,022,453 of record CM069147.1, read on the forward strand.
GTCTCTTTACCTCCCCCCTTGACTTCATCAAAGGCCCCAACAGTCTTTTCAGGTGAGGCAGAGAGGTTCACTTGCACCTCACCTACTGTATCCACTGTTCCAGGTGTGGACCTCTACATATGGGCTTGACCAAGCACAGGCTCGGCGATTGTCTCGCTGAACACGTCCGTTCAGTCCGCCTAAACCTACCTGATCTCCCAGTTGTTAAACATATTAATTCCCCCTCCCATTCCCACACTGACCGTTCTGCCCTGGGCCTCCTCCACTGTCAGAGTGAGGCCCAGCACAAATTGGAGGAACAACACCTCGTATTTCACTTGGGCAGCTTACACCCCAGCGGGATGAACATTGACTTCTCTAACTTCAAATAACCCTTACTTTCCCTTCCTCCCCAACCCCTCTCTCTTCCCAGTTCTCCAGCCAGTCTTACTGTCTCCAACTACATTTTATCTGTTTGCTTTGTTGCCGCCTTCTCCCAACTAACGATGATCAATTCTACATTTTCCTTGATCTCCATTCCATTTGTCCTGTTTTCACACCTTACACTTCCTTATCCATGTATCTCCCTCTCCCCTGCCATCAGTCATCATCCCAAGAACTTCTCTAACTTCAAGTAGCCCTTGCTTTCCCTCTTTCTCCATTCCCTCCTCCTTCCCAGTTCTTCTGCCAGTCTGACTGTCTCTGACTACATTTTATGTATGTATAGCCCACTCCCCTGACATCAGTCTGAAGAAGGGTCTCGACCTGAAACTTCACCCGTTCCTTCTCTCCAGAGACACTGCCTGTCCCGCTGAGTTACTCCAGCATTTTGTGTCTATCTTCAGAATAAAAAATGAGATGAAAATGAATTTCTTTAGCCAGAGGGTGGTGAATCTTAGGAATTCCACATTTTTAAAGCAGAGATTGATAGGACTAATAATGGTGTCAAAAGTTCCAGGGAGAAGGCAGGAGAATGGGCTTGAGAGGGAAAGATATTTCAGCCATGATTAACTGGCGGAATAGACTAGATGGGCCCAATGGCCTAATTCTACTCCAATGAACGTATGAATTTACTTTCTTAGGCATCAGAGATGATTTTGCAGGTTCATGAGTATTATCTTGAATTTCTGCAGACATATAATAAAAACTATTCTGATGGGATGCATCTCAGCCTGGTATCACAACCATTCTGATTTTGGCCACCAGAACCACAGAGTGCGGTGCTCAGCCCAGTCCATCAAAGGCTTCTCACTTCCTCGCAGCCAGCCAGTCAGTCTGCACAATGGTTGCATCAGGAAGGGCGGAAGTGTCGTCAAGGATGCCTGCTGCCCTGGCCATTCCTTTGTCTCTCTTCTACCTTCTGGGAGAAGATGCTGGAGCTTGAAATCCCAGATGTACAGCCTTAAGAACAATTTCTTCCCACTTCCCAGAGGTGCTGCTACACTCTTAACCCTGACTCATTCAGTTATTCCATCATTGCTCTTTAGTATTATTGTTTTCACTTCTGCAGACTGCACGACAATCTGTGCATCATTCTGAAGGGAGATTGATAATCTGATTGAATGTTGCTGGAACAGCAATCCTGCTCTCAATGTTATGAAGTTCAAGGAGCTGATTGTTAACTTCAGGAAGGGAAGGCCAAGGATCCATGAACCTATCTTCTTCAACAGGACGACAGTGGGGCAAGTCAACGGCATAAATTGGTTGTGTGTGCATATTTCTGAAGACCTGGCTTGGGCCCAGCACATTGATGGAATCTCAAATAACCTCATCAAGGCCACTAGAATCTCACCGAATACTCAATCAAACTTCTACTGACGTGGTGAGCATACTGACTGGTTACATCATGGCCTGTTCAGTAACTCAAATGCCCAGGGATGAGCGGGACTGCAGAAAATGCTGGCCATTGCCCAGTCCACTGCCGGTGTTGACTTCCCCACCAACAAAGGCATCTGCAGGCTAATTTATCGTGTTATTGGTGGTTGTATATTTCAACACCATCGTTCCTTCCAAACTCATTTGTCAGATTCAAAGAACTGGGTTTCTGCTCCTCCCAATGCAATGGGATCCTCGACTTCCTTATTGGCAGACCTCAATCAGTACGGATTGGAAAAACACAAGGCAGCATCTCTGGAGAGAAGTAATAGGTGAAGTTTCGGCTCGAGACCCTTCTTCAGACTCGTTCTTCAGACAGGTGTTCCACTTGTAATGTTATCTATATCTTTTTCCACAGATGCTGCCTGGCCTGCTGTGTTTTTCCAGCAATTTCTGCTTTATTGCCGAAGAACTAAAGATCTAAGTGCTTCCAACAATGCATCCTAAAACTGTATATTAAACTGAAACAGTATCCACTAACTTTTCCAGAGATAGACACAAAAAGCTGGAGTAACTCAGCGGGACAAGCAGCATCACTGGAGAGAAGGAATGGGTGACATTTTCGGTCAAGACTCTTCCGACTAGTCAGGGAAACGAGAGATATAGACGATGATGCAGAGAGATAAAGAACAAAGAATGAAAGATATGCAAATAAGTAACGATGATAAAGGAAACAGGCATTGTTAGCTGTTTATTAGGTGAAAACGAGAAGCTGGTGCAACTTGGGTGGGGAAGGGATGGAGAGAGAGGGAATGCCGGGGTTACTTGAAGTTAGAGAAATCAATATTCATACCACTGGGGTGGAAGCTGCCCATGCGAAATATGGGATGCTGTTCCTCCAATTTGTGCTTAGCCTCACTCTGTCAAAAAGACCTTTGGCCTGAAACATCTCCTCGATTTCTCTGTCCACAACTGTTATCTAACCTGCTGAGTGTGTCCATTGTACGTCGCGGTTTGCTCGAAGTGCCTGCTTCCAGAGTGCTTCCTGATACTCTGGAGAGCAAGATTCACACATTAAATGAATGTGTGCACATTGGACTTAAACATCCAATCAGTTCCCACAACATTCAAGCAACTGGCGCTGCTAAATCCAGATTCAAGGTTCACATTTTCCTCTGAGCAAAGTCCAGCTGCAGTGTGACATTTAGAGTGAATCAAATTGCAGGTGAAAACAATTATAAATTATTCTACAACAAATCTTCAATGATGCAACATAACTGAACATTTATGGAAAAAATGCAAAAAATGAATGTGATGGAAATCTAAATTGACTAAAAAAAACTACAGCTCTACACCTCCATCCCCCACCAGGACGGTCTCAAAGCCCTCCGGTTCTTCCTCGACCGGAGGAGCAACCCATACCTGTCCACTGACACCCTCCTCCGCCTAGCGGAGTTGGTCCTTACCCTCAATAACTTCTCTTTTGACTCCTCCCATTTCCTCCAAACACAAGGCGTAGCTATGGCCACACGCATGGGCCCCTGCTACGCTTGCCTCTTTGTCGGGTACGTCGAACAATCCTTGTTCTCGGCGTACCAGGGCCCCATCCCCGACCTCTACCTCCGTTACATCGACGACTGCTTTGGTGTCACCTCCTGCACCCACACACAAGTGGCTGACTTCATCCATTTCACCACCAACTTCCATCCGGCACTCAAATACACTTGGACCATTTCCGATATTTCCCTACCATTCCTTGACCTCACCGTCTCTATTGCAGGTGATACTGACTGACATCCACTACAAACCAACTGACTCCCACAGATACCTGGACTACTCTTCCTCCCACCCTGCTTCCTGTAAGGACTCCATCCCCTATTCCCAATTCCTCCATCTACGCCGCATCTGCTCCCAGGATGAGGTGTTCCACACCAGGTCATCACAAATGGCCTCATTCTTCAGAGAACGGGGATTCCCCTCCCCCACTATAGATGAGGCTCGCACCAGGGTCTCCTCCATACCCCGCAACACTGCCCTCTCTCCCCATTCCCCCACTTGCAAACAGGGCAGAGTCCCCCTGGACCTCACCTTTCACCCCACCAGCCGGCAAATACAACAGATAGTCCTCCGCCAGTTTCGCCGCCTCCAACGTGACCCCTCCACTCGCCACATCTTCCCATCTCCCCCCCTGTCTGCCTTCCGCAAAGACCGCTCCCTCCGCAACTCCCTTCCCTCCCCGTTCTACCCCTTCCCCGGGCACTTTCCCTTGCAACCGCAAGAAATGCTACACTTGTCCCTTCCCCTCCCCCCTCCACTCCTTTCAGGGACCCAAGCAGTCCTTCCAGGTCCGACAGAGGTTCACCTGCACCTCCTCCAACCTCATCTACTACATCCGCTGCTCCAGATGCCAGATGATCTATATCGGTGAGACCAAGCGGAGGCTTGGCGATCGTTTCGCCGAACACATCCGCTCGGTCTGCAATAAGCAACCCGACCTCCCGGTGGCTCAGCACTTCAACTCCCCCTCCCATTCCGTATCCGACCTCTCGGTCCTGGGCCTCCTCCACGGCCAGAGTGAGCAACACCGCAAGTTGGAAAAACAGCACCTCATATTCCGCTTGGGGAGTCTGCATCCTCTAGGCTTGAACATTGAATTTTCTCAATTCTGTTAACCCTTGCTGTCTCCTCCCCTTCCCACCTCTCCCTCAGCCCTCGGGCCCTGGCATTCCCTCTCTCTCTATCTCCCTCCCCCACCCTAGTTGCACTAGCTTCTCATTTTCACACCACAAACAGCTTACAATGGCTTGTTCCCTTTATCATCGATACCTTTTTGCATATCTTTCATTCATTGTTCTTTATCTCTCCACATCACCGTCTATATCTCTCGTTTCCCTGATCCCTGACCAGTCTGAAGAAGGGTCTCGACCTGAAACGTCGCCTATCTCCTTCGCTCCTTAGATGCTGCTGCACCCGCTGCGTTTCTCCAGCCTTTTGTGTACCCTGCAGTTAAGTCCATGGTCAATTTCAGAATAAAGATTTGGCTACCAACCAAAACATGTCCAACATCAAGGTTAGTTGGCAGACGGAGCTCGTCTGCTGTTTTATAATGTGATTAATGTTGGCAGTTGGATTACGTGAAGGGCTATCAATAATGACTTCTACATTTGACAGAGATAGCAACACTATATGAACCAAGGCCGTATTCAAGCAAGTAAATATTAACTCATAATTCCTACAATGAAGGACAGATACATGATTCTCCAGCTTTGGACCTGAGCCACATCTGAGTAGTTTAATGCTCAAAAATTGATTTGCTTCTTGTTAAATGTCCATTCCTCAAACATAATGATCTAGTTATCAGCACACAGTTGTTAATTGGGATCATACTCTGTGCAAAATGACTACGGTGTTTTCTTGAGTACACGAGTTGAATGGCATGGTGGCGTAGCGGGTAGAGCAACTGAATTACAGCGCCAGAGACCTGGGTTCAATCCTGGCTACGGGTGCTTGCCTGTACAGAGTTTGGATGTTCTCCCCGTAACCTGCGAAGGTTTTTTCTGAGATCTTCGGTTTCCTCCCACACTCCAAAGGTGTACAGGTTTATAGGTTAATTGGCTTGGTATAAATGTAACTTTCCCTAGTGTGTGTAGGATAGTGTTAATATGTGGGATTCGCTGATCGGTGCGGACTCGGTGGGCCGAAGGGCCTGTTTCCGCGCTGTAAACTAAATTAAACATTAACTCACGACTTTAAAAATGGATTGTAAACTAACCCTTTGAAACAATTCACGTTCATTAAGGTTTTATGCAAACACAAGCATTTCACTGTGCAAAAAAAAAGGCCAAGATGCCAACCAGGATTTTCATTTCTGATGGCTTTGCAAAATGTTCTCGTGGATGTTGAATCAGCACAGGAACAAATCAAATGTAACTGCCCCTACAAACAACATGAATGGTTTTCAGGATAAAGTACCAAATGGTGCCCAGGATTCATGCAAATCTAATAATCACATATGAATCAGTCCTTCGAGACTGGAGAATAAACAGATTGGATAGAAAATCTTAGGAAGAAACTGCAAATGCTGGTTTAAAATACCCTACCCAATGGCATTACTGTTCAAACATCACTGATGCATCACAACTATTTAAGAGTTTATCTTGCCAGCACCTTTTTGAAAGCAACATATACGATGGGCACCAAATGGTGGCATTCGGGTGACAACCCAAAAAATAAATGACTAAAATAAAGCACAAGACAGAAAAGGGAGATAGTACTTTATTCACATTAATCATTGGAAAATTTGACCAGATAATCCTTCCCAGCCATAGATTGTATACTTCCTTCATTACCAACTGTATTCTCTTTCAAGCTTGCTGACTAAAGGGCCTGTCCCACTTGGGCGTAATTTGCGCGTCATTTACGCGACATTGTTTACGCGTCACGATGCACAACGCGCATGTCGTGACGCACATGTGACGCACACATGGCATGCATTACGTGCGCATGGCGCGTGGTGACGTAGGCAGAGACGCGCGATCATGCGCGGCCCCCCAGGATCATGGGATTCACAAAATCTTCGCGCGCCACCTGCGTGACGCGCAAATGATGCCCAAGTACGACAGGCATGCTGTAAATGGACCAGCAGCCGCTGATCAGTTTAGTTTAGTTTAGTTTGTTATTGTCACATGTACCGAGGACACAGTGAAAAACATTTTTTTGTGTTATCCAATGAAAGAAAAGACTATCTATCTATATATATATATTACTAAAACTATCATCATGTTTGTTTGTTTGTATGTTCCAGAAACCCGCCAAAACGGTACACAATAGCGCTCCAATTTTACACCCACCTTACTCTCCATTGACCTGTGATGTGCATTAGCCAAGATTTGTTCAGATTGATGTTATATTTTTCAAGTTATTGACATTTTAAACAAATTAACTTAAAACTGCACCTCCACTTGCCGCCCGCACCTGCGCAGTTAGGGGAGAGTTCCTGTGCGCGTCACAATGGGGATCTCAGGCGTCACAATGGGAACATGTCAGCCACTCCTGCGCAGTTGGGGCCTTTTTTGATTTTCAGATCTCCATTTCTTTTCGCTTTTGCCTTTTGGGTAAGTGTTGTTCCATTTTACAAATGCCTCCACGGGTCCTCTCTTCACTTTATTAACTTTAACTTAATTTCTGCCATCAACAGCACAACTTTGAACGCAGAAATTACGCCGTCTCCTGTCCCACTTGGGCGTCATTTATAATTGGCCATTCATTAGGATCGTGGCTGATCTTGCAGCTCAGCACCACTTTAGAGTAATGAGCCCATATCTCACGATACCCTTAATATCCAACAATCAATTGATCTCATGATGAGTATATTCAGCAACTAAGGCTCCACAGCCCTCCTGGGTATAGAATTCTAAAGAATCAACCAGAGTCTGTCAACTTCGCACATTGAACAAAATTCATCATGCTAGAAAAACGCCCTGACCTACTTGATGTCACGAGTACCTGCAACTAGCGTCACGGCCTGCTACGACCTACCTACGACCTACCTACGACCTACCTACGACCTCCTACGACCTCGTGACGACCATGCTGCGAGTATGAGTCAAGGGCAAACTCGGCAGAGACGTGAATTAGGTCGTGTAAGTGGGACAGGCCCTGAAGTAAAATAATTTGTTAGACCAGAGAAGATAACATGTCCACTAAAATAGTAAGATTAAACAAGAACTTACCAGTTTGAAGTTTGATCCTTATTTTATGAGGAGTTACGATGAGGGATTTCGTGAAGACCCCGCCAGCACGCATGCGCGACATTCTTCAAAGCAGCAGGTGCGAAATCACAGATAGTAACACTGACGAGATAGTAAGATTAAGAGAAACTAATATACCAGTTGACCTTATGATAGAGGGTTGGGAGCGGAGGGCACGAACTCCCTCATCGTAAATCGTCATAAAATAAGGATCAAACTTCAAACTGGTAAGTTCTCATTTAATCTTACTATTTTACTTCGGAGTCACGTGAGTGACTTCGTGAAGATTTCAAAGCTCTGTGATTTCATGCCCTGGAGCACGTCCATGCTCATGCACTGTCGTAATAACTGATGGAGGAAGTATGTTAACGTATTTCAGACTTGAACAAAGCTGAAAAACAATAATGTATTTATTAATACAAAACAAAAACCCCTGACTTCGGGGAACGTTTAGGGAACAGTACTTAAAACAGTATCCGCAAACGTTGCGGGAAAGGCCACAGGGTTATTATAGAAACGTTGAAATGTTCCTTCATTGGCCCAGCCCGCTGTTGCGAGAACATGATCCATGGGTACCTCCATGATCCTTGCCGCTGATGTGGATGCAGCCCTGTTTCCAACCTCCTGATGTTTTGGGTGACATTAATGTAATGTCGGAGATGGGTGGTTATACAGAGGCATACATCAATGGGAAATGCATGGAATTCCAATTTAAGGCCTGTTGATCCAGGCCTATGGTGTTTAAGTAACTCATCTATAAAAAAGGTTACTTTGGTAGGGGTCGAGACCATCCTGTCCAGTTTTAGTTTGTGGAGGGCCCTCGACCCGTTGAGCTGTGATGAGTGCCATTAACATCAACATTTTGTAGGTGAGTTTAGCCAGCGTTGGTTCTGAAACTGGTGACCAACTCCTGAGTAGCGACAACACAACCCCAATATCCCAGGTCATATTATAGCGTGGTCTAGGAGAGTTAGAATTAAAAATACCCCTCATACCAGCTGGTGGGATCCTACTCCGATATTGAGGTAGGACGACAATGCGCTTCTGGCACTGTTGATGGCACTATAGCTCAGGCCCTCATCATAGTGAAGGCCCGCGAGGAATTCCAGCACATCTGTGATGGTGGCAGAGTCGTAGGTGGTATTAGTCCTGGAACAGAAGGCTTCCCATTTCCTTATGTGGGTAAGGTACTGCTTCCTCGTGGTCTCTCTGCACGACGCCGTGATGAGATCCGTGGTCCTTGTTGACAGCCCGAATTCCAGTAAAGGTCTCTTCAGAACCTGCAAGCCAACAGGTTCAGATGACCATGGCACGGATAACTTTCCCCTGATATGGGATGTGTCAGTAGGTTCGGGCATTTTGGAACCTGCACCCATGGTTCCTTCACCATGTCGAGGACCACCGGGTACCATGGCTGTGTGGGCCAGTCGGGTATTATCAGAATCCCTGATGCAGAATTTAACTTGTTTTTCTGCAATACCCGACTGATGAGGCAGAAAGGGGGAAATGCATAGAAGAACAATTTCCCCCAATGTAGCGAGAACGCGTCCATCGCCACTGCCCCAGGATCTGCTTCCCAAGAGATATATGTTGGTATCTGATGGTTCAACCTGGATGCAAAGAGGTCGATATCTGGTGTTCTATATTTAGCTATAATGTCAGAAAATATTTGGGGGTTTAACATCCACTCGGTGTTGTCATTGAATACCCGAGACCTGGTGTTTGCCACTGTATAGAGCTTACCCGGAAGGTATGTAGCTGAGATCCAAATATTTATTTCAATGCACCAGTGCCAAATTATGTTTGCCAATTCATCGCAAGATATCGACTTGGTACCACCCATATGGTTTAAATATGAAACCACTGTGGCATTGTCTATCTGTAGACGGACATGCGTATGATGCATATTCGTGCAGTAAGCCCGCAGTCCGTGAAATGCTCCCAGCATTTCCAAATAGTTTATACCTCGTGATTGGAGTAATGTAGAATCGTGCTAATCCTATCTGCCGCCACAACTAGAAGTGGTGTCGGTAGCTCCCCAGCCCTGGGCGCTTGCTTTGGTTTGTAAGATGACTGACGGGTTTGTAACTGTGATGGGATTGAAGCAAGCGCTAATGTTGCTAATCCACCATCGTAGCTCATCTTTTGCTTTGTTTGGTAGCTGCATAGGTCTGTCAAAATGCCCAGCATTGGTTTTGAGTGCTGAGATTTTTGCTCTTTGCAAATTTTGATAATGTAATGGTGCAAATAGTGCAGCTGGAAATGTAGCTACAAGTTTTCCAATCACCTTGGCAGCATGCCGAATAGTTTCCATTTTGAAATGGGTATATTGTACAAAAGTATTCAATTGAGTTAAATCAATTATGATATGACATCCATCATCTTTTTTTGTTTTGTTAAAGATGTTAGATACAATCTCAAGAGGTTCATGTATCGTTTTTTCTATGACCCCCTTGGTATACAACCTTAACAGTTCTGCATGTCCTTCCACTTTCTCTTTGTGAGAAAGTACAAATTTCCGGCGAGGTACATGTTGAGCTGGGGGAAGTTGTCTGTTTACGAATTCAATTTCGTAACCTTGAATACTTTGCAACATAAAAGTGTCAGAAGTTATAGAACTCCATGCATCCCCAAACAGATGCAATCTACCTCCCATTAGTGAGGTTGTGCATGCAGCATTCCCAAGGGAACCAGACCCCCTTACCTCCATGGTTACCGGTGGGGCTTGTTCTTCTGTCCTTTGTTCTTGGGTTGCTGTGGTGCTGGGGTGTGGGGTTGGCGCATTTTCCATGCTGGTCGCTGTGGGCCTTGGCCTAAAAAAGGCCTCTGATGATAAGGCGCGACCTTAGGGTTTGCTCCCGTCACTCTGTCGGGTTGAACCCGGGCCCTGTTCGCTGTTGTGTATGGATGCTGCCGCCGGTATGCCTGTGGTTTGCCAGAGGAAGGCGGTTTTATCAACCCAACCGCTTTGGCTTCCTCGTCCAGGTCTTTCACCTGTTTGGGCAGGTCATCACCAAACAACTGTCTTGCTGGTGGCGTAACGTTGGCCTTACACAAACCCGCAAATTTGGGGTTAAGTGTAGGACGGATAGAGCTTTTCCGAAAACAATTGATTTCATATTGAGCGTTGAATAGCAGAGCTAATGCATCCTGCTGCTCTTCCGTCATGTCCTGCCGTCGACTGACCTGGCAAACGCCGTGATGCCTGAGGTCAGTGGTTTCAGGATTCTTTGGATTTTTAATTCCTGTGCCCTTATCCCAGGGCTGATGTTTCCCCATATGGGGGTGTTTACGGTAGGGACATTCAGCGACACGCAATTTTCCGGAGCCATCCCCAGATTCTGATGAACCTATGGAGCCTCTACCACCAGTCCGCACCTCGTCGAGGTGATGTCCAAGGGACTGATACGGAAGATAGTCGGTGCCAGCCGCACCAGCGGGGCTACACGACATCCGCGCGGGCTTGCCGCCAGTCCGAGGTCTCCGTGACTGATGCGACCGGTGCCAGCCGCTCCTATGGGGCTACACGACTTGTGTGTTGTTTTTCCACCAGTCCGCAATCTAGCGAACTGAAGCGGTGGAGAGTCGGTGCCAGCCGTTCCAACGGGGCCACGAGACGTTAGTGCGGTTTTCCCGCCGGTCCGCCCTCTTGCGGAGTGATGCGGTGGAGAGTCGGGTTGTGCCGTTAAACCGGGCCCTGTCTTCCGCACCTTTTTACCGCTGGTCTGTTCAGTTCCCGTACAGACTGTGGCGGTAGGGAGTTGGGGTCTTGGTTATCCTGCTCCCGTGCGGTCCTACCGCCAGTATGCAGCTCCTTCGACTGCTGCGGTGGAGAGTCGGGTCCTGCCGACTGAGCGGGGCTCCCCGACTTCCGCGCTGTTTTCCAGGCCCGTGGTACGGGTGCTGCCGGTTCTGTGGTCAGCTCCGGGGATGTTGGCCGCTGACTTCGCTCTGAAGTCCCGCGGTCCTGAAAGGCATGCTTCAGCGCAGCCTTCTTTTTAGATCTCCTCTCCATAGTTTTCCTGTGGGAATAATCAAGTACAGAAAAAGTAACCAGTCAAGGTTAGTGAAAACTTACCTGAGGGCCTTTTTGAAGCTGCCGGCAGAGGAGCGCACTCCTCGCCCCCCCCCCCGGCTTGTCGACTGCAAATGCGAACGACGATATGTTGCGCATGCGTGCTGGCGGGGTCTTCACGAAGTCACGCACGTTACTCCGAAGTAAAATCATATATTTCTCTTCAGAATCTCATGTACAATTGGTTACTTCTGCAGTTGTATAGGGCTCTGGTGAGACCACATCTGGAGTATTGTATACAGTTTTGGCCTCCTAATTTGAGGAAGAACATCCTTGTGATTGAGGCAGTACAGCGTAGGTTCACGAGATTGATCCCTGGGATGGCGGGACTGTCATATGAGGTAAGATTGAAAAGACAAGGCTTGTATTCACTGGAGTTTAGAAGGATGAAGGCGTATTTTATAGAAATATATAAAATTATAAAAGGACTGGACAAGCTAGATGCAGGAAAAATGTTCCCAATGTTGGGCAAGTCCAGAACCTGGGGCCAGAGTCTTAGAATAAAGGGGAGGTCATTTAAGACTGAGGTGAGAGAAAACATTTTCACGCAGAGAGTTGTGAATTTATGGAATTCCCTGCCACAGAGGGCAGTGGAGGCCAAGTCACTGGATGGATTTAAGAGAGAGTTAGATAGAGCTCTAGGGGCTAGTGGAGTCAAGGATATGGGGAGAAGGCAGGCACGGGTTATTGATAGGGGACGTTCAGCCATGATCACAATGAATGGCGGTGCTGGCTTGAAGGGCCGAATGGCCTCCTCCTGCACCTATTTTCTATGTTTCTATGTCAGAGAATAAGGTATATATTAAGGATGTCCAAGTTCTTATCCATTAAAGGTCTCAGTAGATCTTGCCCATTAAAAAGCAATAGCAGACCATTATCTCGAGTACTTGCTTTACATAGAACTGAATATTCAGGACATCCACACAGAATTTCTTCAATCTCTCAAAAAGACTAAATAAACACTTGGCATAAAGTGCCTTGCTGGGAGCTGAATAGCTGCATTATTTAATAATGAGGTTATACTGTAGATGGATTCACTTGCGTAAATCAATATCATTGCCGTTTACAAGAAACACTGAAAACCTTCCCCAAGTGTGTCATCTTCACTGTGTAGGAAGGAACTGCAGATGCTCGTTTAAATCGAAGACATACACAAAAAGCTGAAGTAACTCAGCGGGACAGGCAGCGTCTCTGGAGAGAAGGAATGGGTGACCTTAGGGGCGAGACCGTTCTCCAGTCTGAAGAAGGGTCTCGACCAGAAACGTCACCTATTCCTTCTCTCCAGAGATGCTGTCTGTCCCACTGTTACTCCGGATTTTTGTGCCCATTCTGTGCCCATCTTAATTAACTTAAGCAGAATAACAGCCTGGAGCAGGATCTCCCAACTTAACTATCTCTGAATTTTTCACACTCAACGTTACTCCAATTTAAGCTATCAGTCAAAATGATTAACCCTGAAATCTCTCTTGCCTGAACATAATGGTTACTTTTAAAAATGTTTAAAATCAAAATCCTAATCCATAGGGGAAGGCTATTTTTTTGCAAGATCATAAGGCCATAAAGCCATAAGTGATAGGAGCAGAATTAGGCAATTTGACCCATCAAGTCTACTCCGTCATTCAATCATGGCTAATCTATCTCTCCCTCCTAACCCTATTCTCCTGCCTTCTCCCCATAATCCCTGACACCCTGACCAATCTATCTCTGCCTTATAAATAACCATTAACTTGGCCTCCATAGCCATCTGTGGCAACGAATTCCACAGATTCACCTCCGACTAAAGAAATCCTCCTCATCTCCTTTAAAGGAACGCCCTCTAATTCTGAGGCTATGACCTCTGGTCCTAGACTCTCCCATTAGTGATACATCCTCTCCACATCCACACTATCCAATTCTTTTCGGTAAGTTTCAATGAGGTCCCCCCTTCATCCATCTAAACTCCAGCGAGTACAGGCCCAGTGTCGTTAAACAATTTTCATATGTTAACCCACTCATTCCTGGCATAATTCTTGTAAACCTCCTCTGGATCCTCTCCAGAGCCAGCACATCCTCCCTCAGAGATGGGGCCCTCAGATATATGACAAATAATTTCATGCTGCTACCATGACCTCCTGTACAACATGGCATTGAGGCAGAAAGATTCCAACAGTTCTTTCACGTGCTTTTGGAGTTTTGTCCTTGGAGCAGCTATCCTTTGTGTGTGAATGATCTCAGTACTGCCCATTAACCTTCATAATTTCTCATTCATCAACTTTGGGAGACAGGGAAGAAATGGATGCCAGGACGTTTGTTGTATTTTCATTGTTTATGACAAAGCTGATCCAGATATTTATACATATCACAATTAATGGGAGCGTCTACTATTTACGACTTCCTGGAACTGGACGTTTGTTAACATTGAAATAAAGGATGTAATTGCTCATTAGCAGATTGTCATTTCTCTGCTAGCTCAGCAAGTTTCTTTCACCTCCATGTTCAGTAAAGATATATTTTGGATTGCATATAATGATTGTTCTGCTACAGATCAACGGATTTTTAGTAATTAAGGATTGGCATAGGTAAGAGGTAAAAAGATCAGCCAAGATGTTATTAATTGTCCTACTTGAGGTGATGGACAAACGTCAAGTTAAGGGCCTGTCCCACTTGGGCGTCATTTTGTACGTCATTTACGCGACAGGCCGGTAGCGACTGAAGCGTGACTGTCGCGCGCAAATCACGGGTCATCATGCGTCAGCACAGCCGTCTGGTGCGTGTGACGTCATTAGAACACCCTGCGTCCCTATTCTGCATCATGCCCATCATGGAAGAACTACAGATTTTATTGCTACAGCAACAACAGAGACGTCTGTTAGCAGCAGCCCTCATGCTTACCGATCAGCCAGGCAGGAGTACAACAAGAAAGGCCAGCAAGAAACCCGGGAAGAGGTCTGTGTGGACGAGGTTAGAGGTTACATGACGCGTTAAAGGCGGGCCGACTGCATATGGGCGTCGCGCGGCGTCGCATGTTTACGGACTTTGACAAACGGTGACGTAACCATGCTTCACAACGATACGGCGTGCAACGCCAATGCGTCAGCAAGTGTAGCCAATGCATCAGCGTGCGTAAGCAATACGTCACACAGGTGGCGCGCGAGGATTTCTGTACACTACGAAATCCTGGAGCGCCGCGCGATACCGCGCCACTACATGCGATTCCACGCCTCACCATGCGCTATGCGCGTGTCACCCACGCGCCCCTCACGCATCATGACACGTCGACCAATATTCTACACGACGCGTAAATGAGGCGCAAATGATGCCCAAGTGGGACAGGCCCTTTAGCCTCAATGGTGCTGAAGTGTTGATCAGGTGCTTCAAGTTTCTAAGCATAAATATCACCAACAATTTGGTCCAGGGTTAACCACACTGAAGCTACGGTTAAGAAAGCACATAAACATTTCTACTTCCGTAGAAGACTAAAGAGGTTTAGCATGTTTTCTCCAACTCTTACCGACTTCAACAGGTGCAAGGTAGAAAACATCCTCTGGTGACGCATCATCATTTGGTTTAGCAACAGCTCCGCCCAAGATGACGAGAAATTGCAGAGATGTGGATATAGCTCAGTCCACCACACAAACCAGCCAACCACCCCCTCTCTGGGCTTAATTCTGCACTTTCTCTGCAGTTGTAACACTATATTCTGCACTCTGAGTTTTTGCTTTGAGATGGCATGCAAAGTTTTCCACCGTATTTTTTTATTTATTATTTTTTATTTATTAGAGGAACAGTAAATTACATCCGTGTACATCCCATATATATTATTACAGTTATTGTACCCCTTAGTTTATTAAAGCAATTAAAAAAGGATAGAAATAGATAAAAGAGAGAAAGTGAGAGAGAATTGTGAAAGTGGAGAAGCGTGACGAAGGGAAAGAGAAAGAGCCCTTAGTCGAGGAATTAGAAAAAGGAAATTAAGAGATAGACCCCAGAAAAGTGAGAGAGAAAGAAGAAAAAAGGAAAAGACAGTTGTTTTATTATAAACATCACGCAAATGGAATTTACCAACTTGACAATTTTTCATCCCCCTTTACCAAAACCTGACGCTGGTACCTTTTTGAGGTACTATTGCATCCTATCCTTGTAGTAAATCTATAAATGCAGACCACGTCTTATAAAAGCGATCTGATTTTCCTGCCAGGCGGAGTCTCATATCTTCCAGATGTAGTGTTTCAAACATAGTTGAAATCCACATATTTACTGTTGGTATAGGGGCGTTTTTCCAAAATTCCAAAGTTTTCCACTGTATCTTAGTGCATGTGAGAATACCAACACCAACTGATTACACATTCTGGTCAGCAAAAGGGAAAGGAAACGATGAGAGGGGCCAAAAGGGTGGTTGAAGTGAACTATTGCTTTCCATTCTTCTAGCAAGCAAGTGTTAACATGGAAGAGAAGGAATGTAGCTCAGTCTGGAGAAGGGTGTCGACCCGAAACGTCACCCACCAGAGATGCTGCTGAGATACTCCAGCATTTTGTGTCTATCTTTAGTTTATTTTTACTATGTGGTCATGTTGTTTTAAACAAAGAACTTTAGATACAAAAAAAATAGAGAAATGTCTTTCTGCAGCAGTAGTTCCTCAGATGATGTTATTAAAATCTTCCTTAATTAAAATTCTTCCTTAATACACAGGTGCGAGGCTCTTATTGAAGTTGATTTGTTGGATACTGCTTGCCCCAGGCCTTCTCCCACTGTGAAAGCTGCCATCCTTGTTACTTAAGACAGGTGTGGCTGGTTCACCGCGACGTGGGATTTCGCTTTGTTTGATCCTCACTGCATTTCTCCAATTATCCTCACATTTCAGGTGCCTGGTCTCCTCCTTTTAGAAGCTGTACCAAAGTTAGCAATTACTTACACGGATAACATTTATAGCGAGTGGAATTTTGCAGTTAACTACGTATAGGGGACACCAGACTATGGGATCCTATAATTTAAATAGGGTGGAGGTCCTTGGAATGCAAATTATAGCACCAGGAATGATTACAATCAGGACTTCTGAATCCCAATGACCTCTAAGTTGTTGTTCCAATGGGCAATCAATCCAAACAAAACCTGATACATTCCATTCTGGGAACAAGCACTTTAGGAACGGACTGAGTGTTCTCCCAATGATGTAATGTTAATGCACTATATTAGGTGAATGGGTTATTTTTTCTAGATTAGTGTTGCCTCATCCAATTTCAACCAGGGTAGGGCCAAGTGTTGGTGGCGGGAACTTTAGCTAAATTTCACGGGAAAAATTCTATTTGAGGACGTGCAACATTGGACTCAGTTGCAATTACACACTGCCAATACTCATCGCTTACAACACAAAATGCTGGAGTAATTTATTAAAAAAGGCTATTAACTTTTAGCTACGAGGAATCCATATCCCAGTCAGAGGAGGGGAAAGGAAAAGTCAGATGCGATTTATAATATCTCTAGTTATTAATAACACTTCTAATTAACATAATTATATTTTGGGTGCACAATGGTTTTTAGAATTTCACGCAACTCTACTCCTAACTGAACGATGATTTTCAGAAGGGCAGAGGAATATAAGATTGAGAGCAAGGATGTCAGCGTACTGAATCTAAATGATTTATATCGCATTTACTTGTGATATCTGATTTTAAAAACAATGCTACCACAAGTCTAGGTGAAGAAACAGACAGCTATACAAGTCGAAACTGTCACTGAATTCTGGAATTAAAGCAGTACAAAGGTTAAAACAGACGGGCGTGCAAAGCAGCAGCACTTCATCAGTTTTCTAAATGTTTGATATGAAAGGTGGCACATTTCAAAAACATTCCAAGTATATCCTGTTGAACAGTTCTCACCAGAACTGCTGAGTTACTCCAGCTACTTGGGTCTATCTTCGCTTTAAACCAGCATTTCCAGTTCCTTCCTATACTATTAAGTCGCCTGCCAATTGAAAAGGCACAATTATAAATAAGGGAAGATTCAACTAAGTCCAGAAGACAACAGATTTGTTTGGGTCAGGACTTAAAAGGTATAGAGGTGTGAAAACACAGACCTCCAGATTCAGGGACAGTTTCTTCCCAGCTATTATCAGGCAACTTATCCTTCTTGGGTACACAAAATGCTGGAGAAACTCAGCGGGTGCAGCAGTATCTATGGAGCGAAGGAGATAGGCAACGGTTCGGGCCAAAACCCTTCTTCAGACTGAAGAGGTCTATGATGCTGCTGCACCTGCTGAGTTTCTCCAGCATTTTGTGCACCCTCGATTTTCCAGCATCTGCAGTTCCTTCTTTAATTATTTTAAAGTTATCCTTTTTCTTGAGTATGACGTGCACAGCCTAAAGTTGTAGAACAACTTGGTCTATTTGATCTTATTTGATTGTGCACGCCGGGTTGATTGCATTCGTCGAAACAAGGCGGACCGCGTGAAGGCAACTGAATCATCCTTCCACAACCTGAGAGCAGCGCTGAACTACTATCTACCTCACTGGTGTCCCTTGGACTATTCCTGATTAGACGTTGCTGGTTTTACCTTGCACTAAACGTTATTCCCTTATCATGGCGCAAATCAACTCCTACCTCGACAAAAACCTGGACCCACTGCAGTTCGCTTACAGCCACAACAGATCTATGGTGGATGCGAGCTCGCTGGCCCTCCACTCCGCTCTGGACCACTTGGACAACAAAAACTCATATGTCAGGCTGTTATTCATCGATTACAGCTCGGCATTTAATACTATCATCCCCTCCAAGCTGGTTACCAAACTCGCAGAACTGGGTCTCCGCGCATCCCTCTGCAATTGGATCCTCGACTTCCTCATTCACAGACCACAGTCTGTTCGTATTGGTGGAAATATGTCAGACTCGATAACAATCAGCACGGGAGCACCTCAAGGCTGCATGCTCAGCCCCCTGCTGTACTCTCTCTATACTCATGACTGCGTAGCCGGTCATAGTGCGAACTCCATCATCAAGTTCGCTGACAACACCACTGCTGTGGGACGTATCACTGATGGGGATGAGTCAGAGTACAGAAGTGAGATCGAGCGACTGTCCATATGGTGCCAGCACAATAACCTGGCCCTCAACACCAGCAAAACCAAGGAACTGATTATAGACTTTAGAAGGAGTAGGATGGGGACCCACAGTCCCGTTTATATCAATGGGTCGATGGTTGAAAGGGTCAAGAGCTTCAAATTCCTGGGCGTGCACATCTCTGAAGATCTTTCCTGGTCCGAGAACACTGATGCAATTATGAAGAAAGCTCATCAGCGCCTCTACTTCCTAAGAAGATTACGGAGAGTTGGTTTGTCAAGGAGGACTCTCTCTAACTTCTACAGGTGCACAGTAGAGAGCTTGCTGACCGGTTGCATCGTGGCTTGGTTCGGCAACTTGAGCGCCCTGGAGAGGAAAAGACTACAAAAAGTAGTAAACACTGCCCAGTCCATCATCGGCACTGACCTTCCTTCCATCGAGGGGATTTACCACAGTCGCTGCCTCAAAAAGGCTGGCAGCATCATCAAGGACCCACACCATCCTGGCCACACACTCATCTCCCTGCTACCTTCAGGTAGAAGGTACAGGAGCCTGAAGACTGCAACGACCAGGTTCAGGAATAGCTACTTCCCCACAGCCATCAGGCTATTAAACCTGGCTCGGACAAAACTCTGAACATTAATAACCCATTATCTATTATTTGCACTTTATCAGTTTATTTATTCATGTGTGTATATATTTATATAATGTTATATGGTCACTGATCTGTATGGGAAATTGAAGAACCAGACTTGGACAAACATTTCTTTGGCTCCATAAATTAATTAGGAAATATAACTCTTTTTATTTTGACGTGCTGGTTTCCAAAAAAAAGACAGAATGTGCTGGAGTAACTGAGCAGGCCAGGCATCATCTCTGGAGATATTGCTTTTTTGGATCTAAATTTAACATGAACTGCACATATTTCCTGGGCCTCAGAAAATGTCTGAGAAACAAAAGGCTAATCTGAGAAGCAGCAGTTCTGGTAGGAGCTTAAAATCTCAATGTCCCTTCAGCATAAAAGCTGACTTATTGCAGCTGCTGTCGGTTCCCTCCAGCAATATTTAATAGTGTGTGAAGGGAATTTGCTTTGATCTTTGACTCACAGATGAGAAATAGTTGTTGTTGGAGGTGAAAATAGATTCAAAAAGCTGGAGTAACTCAGCGGGTCAGACAGCATCTCTGGAGGCAAGGAGTAGGTGATGTTTCGGGTCGAGACCCTTCTTCAAACTTCAGACTGAGCTGCGTTGATTGAGAGATGTGCATTGACTCAGGCAAGAGGAAAGGTCCCCCTCCTTATCTTCAATTTATGCCGCAGGCTCTTTCACTTTTGAAAGAGGAGGCAGGACTTCAGTTCAACACGTCAACTCCACCATCAATGGTTCAATGGTTCTCCTTACATCGGCCTAGATTCTCACACAGGCATGGGCGGAAATCGCTTTTAAAACATGGGGTGGGGGGGGGGGGGGGGCACGATGAGGCCTGGCATCTAGGACAGGGGTCGGCAACCCACGGCCACTCTGGCCCGTAACCCGAAATCAAATCCTTTTTTTTTCAATTAGTTTTTGCGACCTGGGAACTGCAGCCATTCCCGTGGCACGCAGGCGACCTGGGCGCGACAGCCAGACCTGGGGCTTGCAGGGACCTGGGAACGTGTCGAACAGCAATCACCCCGTACACTAGCACCATTCGACACATTAGGGACAATTTACCGAAGCACTTAACCTACAAACCTGCTCGTCTTCGGAGTGTGGGGCAGGCGTGCCGACCTGGGTGATACAGACATTCCCAGGGCACGCAGGCAACCTGAGCCAGACCTGGGGCACGCGAACCCACCTGGGACTGGCTGTAGTGCCCAGGTCACAAAGCACGGGGGTGATTGTCCCCCACCTCTCAAAACATGGGGAGGGCAGGGCAGCCCCCGTCCCCCGTCCCCCGTCCCCCTCCAAGATGCACAGGAGTGGGATTTGAGCTCCTTGGAGGTAAGATTGCTATCCGCTGAGGCACAGCTGAACATGAACTAATCATCTGATGGGGATACAGTGTAATTGGCAGGGCGGCCATGAGACGTACATACAACGTGGTGTGTGTGCATCAACTGCACATGGATATTTGAGCAAGCACTCCAGTAGAAGGTGCTGTTGAAAGTAGAGTAGGTGTGATGGAAAACACTCAGAAAGACTGAGTAAATTAATTTGGTTGTAGTTGGGGGTAGAGGCGAGTTATATTGCTTAAATGCTAGGATGCAGTAGAATCAATATTTGCACTAATGTTTCCTTACCTGCTTAGTGTAGTCTCTCTGACACCCATCTCCCCTTCCTTGATCTCGCTGTCTCCATCACAGGGACAATCAACTGACATCTACAGTAAACCCACCAACTCCCGCTACGTGTAGTCCAGGTATCTGGGCTAGACTTCCTCCCACCCTGCCTCTTGCAAAGACACCATCTCCTACACTCAATTTCTCCGCCTCTGTTGCAACTGGGCCCAAGATGAGGCTTTCCCTTGTAGGACATCCAAGATGTCCTCTTTCTTTTGTAAATGTGGCTTTTCCCCCCTGATGTCTTAGATGGATCCATTACCCAGTTCTCCTCCATACCCCAGTGTTCTTCCCTTGCTCTCCCTCCCCCCCCAGGTGGAACATGGATAAAGTTCCACTGGTCCTCACATTTCACCCCACTAGCCTCCGCATCCAACACACAATTCTCAGACAATTTCATTACCTTCAGCATGATCCCCCCTTAGTAACATCTTCCCATCCTCACCCCTGTCCACCTTCTGCAGAGACCATTCCCTCTGCAACTTTAGCCCTCTAGCTCACCTCCATGCAGGGACCACGGAAGTCCTTCCAGGTGAGTCAGAGGTTCATGTACACCTCCTTTAACCTCACCCATTGCATATGGTGTTCCTGATGTGACCTCCTTTATATCGGTGAGGTCAAGCTTAGACTTGGTGTCCATTTTGTTGAATATTTACGCCCGGTCTACCAAGGCTTATTGGATCTCCTGGTTGCTAACTCCTCTTCCCATTTCCATGCTGACCTTTCTGTCCTGGGCCTCCTGCATTGGCAGACTGAGGCCACACACAAACCAGAGGAACAGCACCTTGGGCAGCTTACAACTGAACGACATGAATATTGTATTTTCCAATTTTATTTTCCCTGTGTTCCATCTGTTCTCGCACACATCCCCCCCCCCCCCCCCCCACTTCCCTTCCACCTATGTTCTGTCCTCTGACTCCATAATTCTCACCTGTTCTATCCTTATCTCACACCTTTTGTCTTTTCATCTTTTTTTTTTTTTTTTTTTTTTTTTTTTTTTTTTTTTTGTTTATTTTTGTTAGAAGTAAGTACAGTAGTCTGGTACTTAAGTACCTAATACATAATACAATAAATACATATTTTCATTCTTGTACAACTTCATATTTTTGGTGCAATAATAAAAGAACAGTGAGAGAAAAGAGAAATAAAGAGTGTCGGAATAGATAGACAAGCAAGTAGAAACAGAAAGTAAAAAAAAATAAAGGACAGAGGTGAGAAGTTAAAAGATTGAAAGAAAAGGAAAAAGTAATAAGAAATGAAAGATTAGGAGAGATCTAACCTATCTCATATTTTTGCCCATTCGTCACCCAGTTCTGAACCATTTAATTTCTAAGGTTATGTTATGTTGCACCATATGCTTGTATAAAGTTGATAAACGGAGACCAAATCTTTAAGAATTGGTCTACTTTGCCTAGTAAGAGGAATCTCATTTCTTCTTGTCTACCAAGGCTTATTGGATCTCCTGGTTGCTAACTCCTCTTCCCATTTCCATGCTGACCTTTCTGTCCTGGGCCTCCTGCATTGGCAGACTGAGGCCACACACAAACCAGAGGAACAGCACCTTGGGCAGCTTACAACTGAACGACATGAATATTGTATTTTCCAATTTTATTTTCCCTGTGTTCCATCTGTTCTCGCACACATCCCCCCCCCCCCCCCCCCCCCCCCCCCCCCCCCCCCCCCCCCCCCCCCCCCCCCCCCCCCCCCCCCCCCCCCCCCCCCACTTCCCTTCCACCTATGTTCTGTCCTCTGACTCCATAATTCGCACCTGTTCTATCCTTATCTCACACCTTTTGTCTTTTCATCTTTGGCCTTTCTCCAACCATCTGCTTATTACAACACACGCTGCCGCACGGGTGAGTAAGGCAAGACAGCGCCTTTACCACCTCAGGCAGCTGAGAATATTCAGAGTCTCTCTGAGGATCCTTCAGTCCTTCTACTCTGGGGCTGTAGAAAGCATCTTGTCCGGCAACATCTCAATCTGGTTTGGGAACAGCCCTGCCCAGGTCAGGAAGGCTCTGCAGAGAGTAGTGCGTTCGGCTGAACGCACGATGGGAACTAAACTCACCCCCCTGCAGGAACTATACACCAGGAGGTGCAGATCCAGAGCCGGCAACATTATGGGGGACCCCTACCACCCCAGCAACGGACTGTTCCAGCTGCTACAGTTAGGCAAACGCCTCCACTGTCACGCTGTGATAACAGAGAGGATGAGACGGAGTTTCTTCCCACAGGCCGTCAGGATTGTAAACTGTTATCTCACCAGGAACTAATTTACTATTGTGTCTTTTTTAATTGTTTTTCTAAAATATAAATACTGGGTCTGTTCTGTTGTTCTGTAGTTTTTGCACAATCCGCAGGCATTGCCACTTTCATTTCACTACACATCTTGTATGTGTATGTGACAAATAAACTTGACTTGACTTGACCCCCCCCCCCCCGCCCCCCCTCCCAACTCAACAGTATCTACCTATAACATTCCAGGAAATTGCTGGGGTAACTCAGCAGGTCAGGGCATCTCTGGAGGACATGGGTAGGTGACATTTCAGGTCGAGACCTTTCTTCACACTGACTGCAGGGGGGGGGGGGGGGGGGGGTGCTTGAAGAAAGATGGAGAAGGGCTTGGAGTTGACTAACTACACCCAGAAATGAAATAATTATGAGGCCTTTGCAGAGAGCAATTCAATCTTAGCCGTGCTGTTATGGGTCTGGACCAGAAGAGACAAGAACATTAGAGATTCCGGCAGAAACATAGAAACATAGAAATTAGGTGCAGGAGTAGGCCATTCAGCCCTTCGAGCCTGCACCGCCATTCAATATGATCATGGCTGATCATCCAACTCAGTATCCCGTACCTGCCTTCTCTCCATACCCTCTGATCCCCTTAGCCACAAGGGCCACATCCAACTCAATCTTAAATATAGCCAATGAACTGGCCTCAACTACCCTCTGTGGCAGAGAGTTCCAGAGACTCACCACTCTCTGTGTGAAAAAAGTCTTTCTCATCTCGGTCTTAAAGGATTTCCCCCTTATCCTTAAGCTGTGACCCCTTGTCCTGGACTTCCCCAACATCAGGAACAATCTTCCTGCATCTAGCCCGTCCAACCTTGCATCTATCCAGTAGTTTCGCTGTCACATTTGCAGGCCTTTATCTTTATTATGGGTGCTGGCTCCTTTCTCGACTTAAATTTATTCAGGAATTCACAGAACCTTGCAGCACAAAAGAAGAAACTGAAGAAGGGTCTGGCAGAAGGTGGAGGCCAATTCTCTGGATGCTTTCAAGAGAGAGCTAGATAGGGCTCTTAAAAATAGCGGAGTCAGGGGATATGGGGAGAAGTCAGGAACGGGGTACTGATTGGGGATGATCAGCCATGATCACATTGAATGGCGGTGGTGGCTCGAAGGGCCAAATGGCCTACTCCTGCACCTATTGTCTATTGTCTATTGACCCAAAACGTCACCCATTCCTTCTCTCCAGTGATGCTGCCGGTCCCACTGAGTTACTCCAGCATTTTGTGTCTATCTTCGGCACAAAAGACTGTCTGTCTGAGTGCCTGCAGGGCTAAAACTAAGAGTCTCAACATCACACTGCTAGATCTTTTGCCAATTATCTTAAATCTGCATAGTCTGATTACTGATTACCCCACCAGCTGAAATTGTGTGTATACCAGCCTCTTGAGTCACCATTTATCTAAAGTTTCTCATCTCTGCTATCATTCCAATTAATCTTCTGCGATCTCCTCTGGAGATTGTCTGAAGGATGGCGTCCAGATTTAAACCCGACACTCCAGCTGATTTACTAAAGAGTGATACTGTACAAGGAGGCTGCCAGCACGGGAAAACTGTAACTATGAGAAAAGATTGGATCAACTATGGTCATTTTCCTTGAAACAGAGGAGGCTAAGAGGATACTTAGTTTAGTTTTGTTTTTTTGTCACGTGTACCGATAAAAGGCTTTTGTTGCGTGTTAACCAATTAGCGGAAAGACAATACATGATTACAATTGAGCCATTCACAGGAGATAACGTTTAGTGCAAGATAAACCCAATAAAGTCCGATCAAAGTCAGTCTGACGGTCACCAATGAGGTGGATAGCAGTTCAGGACTGCTCTCAAATTGTAGTAGGATGGTTCCGTTGCCTGATAACAGCTGGGAAGGGACTGTCGCTGAATCTGGATGTTTTCCCAATGGGAGAGGGGAGAAGAGGGAGTGTCCAGGGAATACAACTCGTCCTTGATGATGCTGCTGGCCTTGCCGTGGCTGTGTGAGATACAGATTGAGTCATTGAGAGGGAGGTTGGTTTGTGTGACGGTCTGGTCTGCGTCCACAATATCCTACAATTTCTTGTGGTCTTGGAATGAGCTGTTCCCAAACCAAGCAGTGATGCATCCCGATAAAATGCTTTCTACGGCGTATCTGTATAAATTGGTGCGAGTTGTAGGGAACATGACCAACTTCCTAAGCCTTCTAAGGAAGTAGAGGCATCGATGTGTTTTCCTGGTCGTTGCTTCAGTATGGGTGGTCCAGGAGAAGTTGGTGGTGATATTGACTCCTCGGAATTTGAAGTTTTCAACCTCAGCCTCTACTTTGACCCTGTCAATGGCGTACATGTATCGTTTCGCTTCCCGAAGTTGTCTCGACACCAGGGATACGAGGCCCTCAATCTACTTCCTGTACTCCATCCCGTTATTATTTGATATCCGGCCCACAGTGATGGTGCAGTTTGAGAAATTAAAAATGGAAATAGATTTGTAGATGGTTGCACAGTCGTGGGTGTGTGTACGAGGAGTAAAGATGGGGGCTGAGAACGCATCCTTGCTGAGCACCAGTGTCGAGGATTATCATAGAGGATGATTTGCCCCCTATCCTCACTGATTGGGGTCTGTTAGTCAGGAAGTGAACGATCCAGTTGTAGAAATGTGCTGACTCCAAGTCCCACTTGTTTGCTCATGAGCTCGGATGGCACTTAATTGTGGTGTATAAACTTGTGAGGAGTCTAGAAAAAGCAAATAGGAAAGATCAATTTCTCGGAGCAGAAGGGACAAAAACCCAGTGATATAGATTTAATATATATAAAAGGATTGTAAGGGGGATTGGGGTGGTAGGAGTCTCGAATCTGACAAGTTAGTAAAGGCAAAAGCCCACGTCACAATTACGGGCATGTTCTTGAGATTCTGCGACCTGCAAGGTTATGATTATGGCTGTAGACCAGAAGATTCATAATTTCATAAGTGATAGGAGCAGAATTAAGCCATTCGGCCTGTCAAGTCTAAACAAAGCTGCATCTAACCCTCTTAACTCCACTCCCCTGTCATCTCCACATAACCCCTGACACCCGTACTAATCAAGAATCCATCTATCACTGCCTTAAGATGTGATCAGCTGCAGAGATCTTTTTCAAAAGCAAAATATGAAAGGCTAAATTAAATAAATGTTCTATGATTCCAAGATAAAAACTTGGAATAACATCTCAGCTTCCGTATTCTTTAGTTCTATTCATAAATGCGATGAATCTACACGTTCCCAACTTATTTATGAAATGAAAATATGTTACGGTAAATCTGTTCCAGTTTTGTTTCGTGCTTTTGCTACGGGAAGAGTGTACATTAACCCGAGCAATGGTGTCTGTTAATACACAGTATCACCTGGTGGATGGACTAGGTAGTGCAGTGAAGCAGTGGAGATTTGCGGCAGGAACCACAATATATCATGGTAACATTTAAGATTCCTGCAAAGAATATTCTTCTGATGGATGTGTCTTTGACCGAGATTACCTACGTCCACATTAAAATATGTGTCCCATCTTGGGAAAAAAACATATACAGAAGAGAAAGTGAAGATGCAGGAACCTTGTACATAAAAAATCTGCTGTCGGAACGCAATAGACCAGGCAGCATCAATGGAAGGAAATGGACAAATGATGCTTTGGGTCAGATCCTTCTTCAGATGGGAAAATGTATTGTTGGATAACAAAGAGGGAAAGTGAGGATGGGAATTTCTCGTGAAGATCAAGCCTAAATTGAGGAACTAAGAAACTGTATCCATATACAAATAATTAATCCAGGCCAAAAATCAACAATTCCAATCTAATCTGTACAAAATACCACAGTTATTCACTGGACAACTGTGCTCCACCAACAGTATCCTCAGGTGTGTAGAAGGGAACTGCAGATGCTTGTTTACACCGAAGATAGACACAAAACGCTGGAGTAACTCAGCGGGTCAGGTGGCATCTTTGTAGAAAGGGAACTGGGGAGGTTTCGGGTCAAGACCCTTCTTTAGACTGACCTTTAGTTTCCCTTTCCTCCGACTCTCAACCTGAAGAAGGGTCTTGACCCGAAACGTCACCTGGGACTTTTCTCCATAGATGCTGTCTGACCCGCTGAGTTACTCCAGCAATTTGTGAGTATCCTTCCTCATGGTATTCAGAGAAAGAGAACAAACATACATGGATTTCCTAGCACTTAGATAAATTATTTACTTATAATAGTATACTTTATAACCGTCAAATAAAGAAGATCTTACGACATTGGTAGTTAACTGTACTCAGACTTTACACATAGAAATACATGTAGCAAGATGACTGGGATAGTGAGGCTTCCCTTTAAAAGATAATTACAGCTGGAGTAGTAGGAGGATAAAAAGGAAGCTTCATAAGCGATTGGAGCAGAATTAGGCCATTCGGCCCGTCTAGTTGGCTGATCTATCTCTCCCTCCCAACCCTATTCTCCTGCCTTCTCCCCATAACCCCTGACACCTGTACTAATCAAGAAAGGTACTAATTCAAGAAAGGTATGCCCTTGGTAACTGCAAGTATTGTTAAAATGTATTTCACTATATTTTTCAGCCTGTCACTCTACCTCAATGCGCATGACAATAACTGTTCATCACATGACAAATAATTGTGGTACAACAACTATCACGTCCAGAACTGGACTTGACAATTGGTGTAGAACAATTATTTGTCAGGGGCAGAGCAAGCAGGATCCTGTAAAAGTGTGTGTATAGATAATATTTGTGTGTAAATATGGCCTGAAAATAGCCTTCCTCGGCTGCACTTGCTATGGTTGTGGTGAGCAGACGTGAACTTGTTTATTCAACTCCCAGTTTGCTAAAATCAAATTCTGATATTTTGTAAAGAATTTTAAGGCCAAAATCTACATGGTTAAAACATAGGAATCGTGCCAGTCCTTCCTCTCCCCCCCCACCCCCTACCTATTGTACTTGAGTTTGATTTTATTTATGTATTGTACCAGCGCCTGCTGGCGCACGCAGGTATCAAACCCGGCGTTCGGAAGCCGCGGTCACGTGACTCGGGAGGGGCTGCCGTTTTTGCACGCTTTTGCTTTCGCGCCGCAGTTGTGTAGCTGACCACCGCTGTGGTCAGACGTGTTTGTGAGGACCTGTAAACCAGAGTTATTTCCGAAATAAATAAGTTCATAATAACTTGGTTGCCGTTCTTTCATCCGCCAAAGTATAATATTATCTGATCTGATTGGCTAGCGTGCAAAGCTAAGCATTTCACTGTACCACAGTACACATGACAATAATAAACTGAAACCCTAACTTCACCCCTCCCCCAAAATCAAATCTGAGATTCCGTTATTTTGGGAAGTGTTACAATTACGAACATGGTTTCCAGAGTGATGTGTTAGGGATTTACGGTACAACATCCTAATCCAGGTCTGGTGACATAAAGCATTCACAAATGAGGCACGACTGCATAGAATAACTACCTGTGAGGTTTCTCACCACCTGGTGTGTAGGAGTCAGCACACCTGTAGTTTGCATCACACTTCCGATTCGCACCCTCTAGAACCTGTTTCCATTGTGTAACAGTGTTAAAGAAGGAACTGCAGATGCTGGAGAATCGAGGGTACACAAAAGGCTGGAGAAACTCAGCGGGTGCAGCAGCATCTAAGGAGTGAAGGAGATAGGCGATGTTTCGGGTCGAGACCCTTCTTCAGACTCTGGATTCAGAGTCTGCTGCCCCCTCTGAGTTTCTCCAGCCTTTTGTGTACCCTCCATTGTGTAACAGCAGAGATTGCAGTAGTGATGCAAGAGTCTGTAGTTTCCAAGCAGACATCAGCCTGTAGGAACAAGCTGCAGCATGTGAAACATGCCTCTAATTGGAAAATATAGAGTTTTATGGCAGAACATTGAAATAACCATGTGTAGGAAGGAACCACAGATTCTGGTTTAAACCGAAGAAAGACGCAAAAAGCTGGAGTAACTCAGTGGGTCAGACAGCATCTCGGGGAAAAAAGTAGGTGACGTTTTGGGTCGAGAGTTCTCTTTTTCAAGCAGAGAGTTGTGAGTCTGTGGAATTCTTTGCTTCAGAGGGCGGTGGAGGCCGGTTCTCTAGATACTTTCAAGAGAGAGGTAGATAGGGCTCTTAAAAATAGCAGGGTCAGGGGATATGGGGTGAAGGCAGGAACGGGGTACTAATTGGGGATGATCAGCCATGATCACATTGAATGGCGGTGCTGGCTCGAAGGGCCGAATGACCTACTCCTGCACCTATTGTCTAAATTCCTGAACATTAAGTGGCCTAAACTGTACTGAGAAAGCAGTTGTTTATGAACAGAACCGAATGAAATGCTTCCTGAAAGTATAGTAAAGTGAACAGAAAACACTATATTCTGAAAGTCCCTGCATTCCCATGTCATGCAGTATTAATCCTACGGAAGTCACTTTCCATTTAAATCTGAATCCAGTTCGACAGCAGGTAACGATGGGAATTGGCCAATACATTTGTCTTCTAATTTACGTTAATTCTAATTTACTTGTTTCCTCCTCTTCTCAGCTCTCCCTCAGCCCTCAGGATCCTCCTCTTCTTTTCTCCTTTCTTCTCCCCCCCCCCCCCTTCCCCCAATCCTACATCAGTCTGAAGAAGGCATTCGGCCCGAAACGTTGCCTATGTCCTTCGCTCCATAGATGCTGCTGCACCCGCTGAGTTTCTCCAGCATTTTTGTCTACCTAATTTACATCATTGATCAGAGTCAAAACTCTTTTCCATCAATATTGTAGTCACGTGTGGAAACAGTGTCAACTTTTGGGAATGTGGAGATGAATTTCTGAAAATCAAAGGTATACCTCACTTGATGAAAACAGGAGGTAGGCACAAAATGCTGGAGCAACTCAGCGGGACAGGCAGCATCTCTGGGGAGAAGGAATGGGTGATGTGTCAGGTCGAGACCCTTCTTCAGACTGAGCTCAGTCTGAAGAAGGCTCTCAACCCAAAACGTCACCCATTCTTTCTCTCCAGAGATGCTGCCTCTCCCGCTGAGTTACTCCAGCATTTTGTGTCTGTCTTTGATAAAAACAAGAAGCAGGTTGTGAGTTGAGCATTGGGCCCAGGTAACATTCACTAAAAGTTAAGCATTAGGGACACAGGAATTTAAACTAAAGAGAGATATCATGGGCCAAAGAATGACGAAAGGCAATAGATGTCAAAGGATCGAGATGCCCTTCAATCCCATGTACTGACCTTCCCATGTTGCCTTATTTCCTCTTCCCCAGTTCCAACCAGGGGCCTCAATCTCAAACGTTAACACTGTTTCTCTTTACACTGCTCAACATTTCCAGCATATTCTCTTATTCCATAAACCCTCTCACCTCTTCACTTCACCTAAACTTTCCACAATAAAACAAAATTCCTTATTGTTGATAAAAGCACACTGTATAATAACGCATCTGCCCATTTTGTTCTCATTCCATCATGCAAATAAAATATTAACTCGATTTATCTTTTTCTGCAAATGCGATCGTAGCTGGCCAATAGATTCAGAAGGCACAAGGTCATGGGTATTGACAGTAGCTGTCGTTGTGAAAAAAACAAACACTTTGGCCTTCAAAAGGGACACAAGATTAAAATTCAGAGTTGTTTAAATTATTCTATTCGATAGCTCGGGATTACAACCACTGATAACCAGTCACCTCACTGTACGTGTATCAGAGAGACGAATACTTAAATGACTGCACCACGACTTCAGCACATTCAAGATCACCTGGTCCCAAGAAAGGTAAGGTTAGGTTCACAGAAGTGCAAGGTAGATTTGCAAATGAGTCTTATGGAAGGTTTCATCACTTGCAATGGTTTGAATCTCAAAGATAGACACAAAAAGCTGGAGTAACTCAGCAGGCCAGGCAGCA
Source organism: Okamejei kenojei (assembly GCA_035221665.1). Classification (NCBI taxonomy): domain Eukaryota; kingdom Metazoa; phylum Chordata; class Chondrichthyes; order Rajiformes; family Rajidae; genus Okamejei; species Okamejei kenojei. The sequence continues at coordinate 49,053,580 of CM069147.1, forward strand.
TCTCTGGAGAAAAAGAATAGGTGGCGTTTCGGTTCGAGACTCTTCTTCAGACTGGTGTGACAGTCAAAGAAGGGTCTCGACCCGAAACGTCACCAATTCCTTTTCTCCAGAGATGCCGTCTGACCCGCTGAGTTACTCCAGCTTTTTGTGTTGATCTTCAGTTTAAACCAGCATCTGCAGTTCCTTCCTACATATGGTTTGAATTTTCTTACACTGTCAATGACCATCAGGATGGCAAAGGGGTGGAGTCCCAGGATCTGCCCCGTGCAGTCTAGTTGCCACTCCTGGTCAGTTCCACTTTCAGGGCAGCCATGGCAGCAATGCCTAGGGCTTCAATAAACCTGCAGGCCCACAGGAAGTTAGTTGAACCACAATGACAGAGAGTGGTGGGGGGTGAATGTGAGAGAGTTGGCACAAGGTGCAATATTCTCAGCTGAACCAGAACCCCTGGATGGAAAGAGAGAAACTGTTGATGATAGATCTAATCTGCAGGGCATCTCCTACAGCTTTGACCAATATTTCACAGATTTCACCGGTTCCGTGGCCAGACATAAAAGTTTTTGCCCACGAGTAGTTGCTCTACTCAACAGCCAAAAATCTGTAGCCTCTCTTTGATCTGGTATTTTGTTGGTTCACATGCTTAATCAATAGTGTTTTATCATTAATGTTTTATTATTATTAATGTTTAGTGTTTTCTGAGTCATTCATAACTGTCACTGTATGTCATGTTGTTACTTGTGGGCGGAGCACCAAGGCAAATTCCTTGTATGTGAATACTTGGCCAATAACTTACTTACTTACCTCCTTTGATTTCTCTCTCTATCCCAAGCTCGTTCTCTAATTAACTTAATTAATACTATCATCCAGATGGCTTCATCAACAGTTTATCATCATGCCAACACTGGTCTTATTCTCCCAGACATATTCTCTTTGTCCTCTCTCTCTCAGTCTCTCCCCCACCCTAGTGTTCTGCTACTTTTACTGTGTTTATATCCTCATTATCACCTCCTTCACTAAACAATTGTCGGCACTTTGTTCATCGGTGCTGGCTCTGATCTATTCTGTACCTTTTCATACCTCTAGTTTCCCTCTCTCCTGACTCTCAAGGGCACGTCCCACTTTGCGATTTTTTCGGCGACTGCAAATGTCGGTGACTGACGCCCCAAAAACCGTCAAGTTGTACGACACTCCGCATCACCGTCACGTCAAGCCACGACACTCTGCGTCACCCGCCTTCACAACACAATGTTACACCGAAGTATAATCTATATTACTTAAAATCTGATCTTGACCACTTCCTGTTGTTCTATATATTGATTTTAGAAAAAACACTGCCACTTACGGCTGTGATTTTTGGCCATCTTACTCACAGTCCCCCTCCGCTGCGCAGGACAAGAGGATTTTTCCCATCGATGAAAAATAAAAGAGTTATTAGTGTTTAAAAATGTTGAGATTCTCTCTCCTGAAGGCCACGCCCCTTCCGCAGAGACTATAAAACCCAGAAATGTTGAGTGCCTCAGTCAGTCTCTGCAAGATGGGGGAGCGAGAGGGTCACGTCTCCAAGTCTGAGCTGTGAATAACACTGAACACATGTCTACTAAACTGTGAGTGGTTTTACTGACCTGTCAATTCGGTGTGTGGGAAAGGGTCCAGTCTTTGCAAACTGGAGTCAAGCTATGAGTAGGTGTGAAGTGTTGGTGTTACCAGGGTTAAGTTTCTGTTTATCGAAACTGCAGTAGAACTCGTTCAGGTCATTGGTCAGCTGACGATTGTCCAAGGAGCGGGAGGTTTTCCTTTTGTAGCTTGTGATTTCTTGCAACCCCTGCCACACTGATGAAGTCATTTGCTGATAACTTGCTCCTCAACTTCTCAGAGTACCTTTCCTTGGCAGCTCTGATTCCTCTTCTTGGCATGTACTTGGCCTGCCCGTAAAGGTCTGCATCCCCGCTCCTGTAGGATCTACCCCTGCAAGCGTCAAAATGCCTAAAGTCAAGCCAACGCCTTGTAACAAACTGAACGATTTGGTGAGAGTGTAAGGGATATTATCTTCTCTACAGACAGCTGTTTTGCAACGCATGTGAGAAAGCAGTGAATCATGAGAAAAAATATTTCACCTCCATGCATGTACAGACAGCTAAACACAAGTTAGCGGCAGAGAAACAGAAGGTAGGAAATATGCAAGCTTGTCTCCTCACAACATTTACTGCTGGCTCCAATCGCAAATCTGAGTTTTCGAGTGATCTGTGCAACGCATTCATTGATGCTGGTATTCCACTGTGGAAATTAGAAAACCACTCTCTCAGAGGCTTTTTAGGGAAATACACAGAGGAACATAGACCAAGCGAGTCATCATTACGGAAAAAATATGTTGACAGCAACTTCAACATTGTTGTGCAGAAAATTAGAGATGAAGTTGCACGCAACAAAATATGGATCTCAATAGACAAGATAGCTGATGCTGTGGGGAGATTTGTTGCCAATGTGGTCATTGGTACACTGGAGGCAGGTCAACCATCAAAGGAGTTTTTCTTGAAGAAGTTAAAGAGCTCAGTTGCTTACATCTTCACTTGCTGTACTTTGTACTCAAAGTTCCTGGCGATGTAGGTGGAAAATGTGAGAGGGTGATTTTAGCTAACAAAGATCTTGAAGAAATACAAAACATAGCTAAAGTTCTCAAAGGTAGTTGTAATGCACAAGATATCGACATGAATGTAGAGTTTATAGCTTGTTTCAGGTATGCACCAGTGACCTCAGCTGGAGTAGAAAGAAGTTTTTTCACAACTGTAGCATATTCTGCCTGACGTACGACATAGTTTAACACCAGATCATTTGAAAAAATGCTGGTAGTTATGTGCAACCAGGCAGCTTTGGTCATTTAATGTAGTATACCTTTATAATTATAATTTTTAACCATATTTTGGTGGTGGAAATAAATGCCATGCCTTTTTTGTCAATAAATGCATTTTTCGTGCCTTTTGTAATTTTATTATGCCTTTTTGCCTGCTTATTTCAGAGATTTTTAGCTCCTAAACACCCTGACTCTATTAATCACATTGGAAATGAACTTATCTACAATAAATCTAAGGACCAATAACTTTTTAATGGATAAGTCGGCGCTTTATATACCCGCATCACTGGCCGTCACCCGCAGGACAGCGCACGTCAGCGTGTGACAGGGCGCACCACATGATAAGACACCCAGATGTCGCCTGAAGATTTTGAACATTCCAAAATCCAGGGATGACACATCACTACATGCGTCACCCCGCGTCACGCCCCGACAACACCGCGACAACCTCTTTTCAGGCTGTCACCGAAAATGTCGCCCAAGTGGAACAGGCCCTTCAGTCTAAAGAAAGGTCTCGGCCTGAAACCAGCTATTTCTTCACTCCAAAGATGCTGTCTGACCCGCTGAGTTACTTCATTATTTTGTGTCTATTGTCCGTGTAAACCATCTTCTGCATTCCAAGATGTCCTCAATCTTAGGAAACAGGAGTTCCCCTCTTCTCTTATAGATGAGGCCCTAACACATGTCTTCTCGGTACCCACTCCTGCTTCCCCTCCCCCCATTGCAACAGGGACAGAGTCCCCAGTAGTCCTCAACTTTCACCTTTACCAAGCAGTGTAACTCCAATTCCCACACTGACCTTTCTGCCCTGGGCCCCCTCCATTGTCAGAGTGATGCCAAATGCAAATTGGAGGAACAGCACCTCATATTTTGCAGTTTACAACCCAATGGTATGAATCCACTCTCTCTCTGTCCCTCCCCCACCCTGGTCATTGTACTAGTTTCACTGTTGTTCTGTTGAGATTCACTGTCTGCATAACTTGTTATCACCTACCACACAACAAACAATGGATCATGTTTTAAAGAAGGAACTGCAGATGCTGGAAAATTGAGGGTACACAAATTACTGGAGAAACTCAGCGAGTGCAACAGCATCTATGGAGCGAAGGAGATAGGCAAACCTTTGGGCTGAAACCCCTCTTCAGACTCGAGATAGGCAACGTTTCGGGCCGAAACCTTTCTTCAGACTGAAGAAGGGTTTCGGCCCGAAACGTTGCCTATCTCCTTTGCTCCAAAGATGCTGCTGCACCCGCTGAGTTTCTCCAGTATTTTGTGTACAAACAATGGATCATTGTGGGCTCCATCTTTCCTTGATCATCGCTGCTTTTTGCATATATTTTATTTATTTGTTCTATGTGCTGTCTATATCTATTGTTTCCCTTTCCCCTGACTCAGTCATGACATCCTCCTTAACCCGAATCATCACCTATTCCTTTCCTCCAGAGATGCCGCATGATCCATTGATTTACTCCAGCTATTTGTTTCTATCTTCAGTTTAAACCAGCATCTGCAGTTCCTTTCTACACATATGCAATACCTCATTCCTACACCTTAATTGCTTATTTAACACTGCTGCCTGACCTGCTAAATGCTCCCATTATGTTTTCTTATTCCATAAACCTTCTGCTCTTTTACTTCACTGAAGTTTGTAAATTCAAACAATACTTTTTTATTTTGATGACACAATGCTATTATCACAACACAGGTGCCTACCGTTTTCCTCATTACACCATTATATTGATAGATGATACTCAGAATATTTACGTTTAAGAAAGAACTGCAGATGCTGGAAAAATCAAAGGTAGACAAAAATGCTGGAGAAACTCAGCGGGTGAGGCAGCATCTATGGAGCGAAGGAATAGGATACGTCACCTATTACTTCGCTCCATAGATGCTGCTTCACCCGCTGAGTTTCTCCAGCATTTTTGTCTACCTTCAGAATATTTACTGTGGTTCTGATTTTAGCATCTTCTTGAAATTTGGGCCAATGTTATTGGGCATGTATCCAAATTATCAACTTATAGAGAATCCAAGAATGTAAAAAGGTTCAGGTACAGGTTATTTGACCCCTTGTGTCTGTTTCATTGTTCAATAAGATTACGGCTGATCTTTTACTTCAGCGACACTTTTCAGCGACACTAATCCAATATTCCACAATTCCCAATATGGATCCCTGCTTTGAACATACTAACTGACTGAGCCACCACAGTCCTCTTGGGTGAAGAAGTGAGAAAGTCCAAAGATTGGCCGAGATGTAGACATTTGTCCTGAACAGCAGCACTACATTTTGAGGTGTGACGTTTGGTTTGTAGATGCCAGGATAGAGTTCCAATGATATAGATGCTGCCTCACCCGCTGAGTTTCTCCAGCATTTTTGTCTACCTTCGATTTTCCAGCATCTGCAGATCTTACTTCAACAAATAGTTCAAAGCTATACAACTACCCTCTCATTTTTCAGTAATAAATAGACAGCTAGAGAGGGGGTGGTAACCTGGCCCAAAATTATGCTGATTGCAAGTTTAGTCTTATGACGAGTTGGTGGTGGGACTACATTCAGCCACGAGTTCAAAGGACCAGATCAGCACAAACAATGGGAACTCAACTTGGTTCCTTCCCAATTTGCACCAAACCTTCGGTCCCACTCATTTATCATGGATACTGGTTTAAAATCTTGGGACCGATGACACCACCTTCTGGTTGACTTGAGACAAGCAATTAATGCCGGGCTTCCGGGAACCATAGTCCAAAGTGAGACACGGGAGACTGCAGATGCTGGAATCTTCAGCTAAACACAAGGTATGGGAGGGACTCAGTGTTTGTGGAGGGGATGCATTGATGTTTCAGGTCAGTGCGAAGAGGTCCCGACCCGAAATGTCGCTTGTTCACACCCTCCCATGAGAATTGTTTCGTTCCTCTGTGTGACACATCAAGGCAGAAAGTGATATAAAGCTGCGATGGGGGAACATCAGCGGTGGCCCTGGGAAGATCGAGGTGGAACCAACAGCCACAGCCGCCAAAAAAGTGTGTGTGTGTGTGTGTGTGTGTGTGTGTGTCCCCACCCCCCCAGCCAGTGTCCTTATTTAATGCGGGAATTATTGACATTTCGGTTCATTAAAGTAGAAAGATATTTCCGACCTGGTTAGGAACACACACACACCTGGGACTCGCCACACCGGCCGAATGTCTGAGGGAAACGGCCGAGGAATATGCGAGGCGAATCTTCCACAGGTTGTTTTAGAGAGTCTGGCGTTTGCAATTGTTTTTCTTGGAATAAAAGTAAATGATTTTAATAGGGTACGCTTGGTTAACTATTGAGCAACTCTTCCTCCACACAGTGTAACTCGTGGGCGGTCAGCATGTCCCCGAGCCCACTCACCACTCACGCCCTCAACACTGCCCAAGGTATCCCTGCTGCTGGACTCTCTGTCAGCCTTCACAGGCTGGACAACGAGGAATGGAAAGAGATGGCCAAAGGGTGAGTGATAGCAAAGAGAAAGTAGCGAAGCCCTCCTTTAAATAGCAATGTTACAACATTTTGAAATTTTAAAAATCAAGTCTGCAATTTATCCCATCAGATAAAGCATACAAAGAAGTTTAATTTGACACCTAATTCACTTTCATATCTTCAGTATTAAAAAAGTTATGGCCATTTTCATACCCGGAAATTAGCATTTTGTTCCCTATTGCTTTTCCTTTGACTTAACACAAAAGTTGTGATGAGGACAGTCAAAAGCCCATAACTTCCTTAAAAAGAAATTTTCAGTTATTATAGATTGAAGCATTCTGAAACTAATATGAAACAATCTTACTTGGATGACCTGAAATTAAAGCATATAATTAGTTAGTTACCCAATTGTAGCTAATTACAAAATTAAATTACTAGATCTAAATATCTATCCATTTCTTAAGAAAATATTAAAATTTCTTTTAAGCCTAAGTGTCCAAATAACATTCACACAAGCATTCACAATATAACAAGTTTTTAAAATCTCATTGTTGTGAACTTATAGGCCAAATTGAAGGAATTTAGTGTTTAATGCCCATAAATTAATGGGCATTTTAAACAGCTTGCGAGTGGGTTTTTTTGGAACGCGATGTATTGGAACGTTGCGGTTACGGTGAATTTAAACCCAATATCGGCAGGAAAAACACTGCCGGTTCATATGGGGAATAAATCACTGTTTTGCAACATGAAATATTGATTAAAGTCATCTAAACAAGCAGGTTTATATGAAAAAATAAACAGCTTTCACTTACCTGTCCCCTACATAAAATCCGTCCCCGTTGTCGGCGTTCACGGCATTAGGAGCTAATTTTTATTTTACTCCAGCCCTGAAATAGTCGGGCGATTTTTAAAAAAAACTTACCGGCAGTCGGAACGAATCTCCAGAAATAGCTCGCACTCTGAGATAATATAATTCCAGTGGCAAGGGAAAAAACGCATTTTAACCCCCCCCCATCCCCTTAAAGGCGCCAAAGTCGCGCACACGGCCAGCGGCAGAACTGCAGCACCGCTAAAGGTAAGTTTTGTAACATACCTACTTTAAATCAAATATGGCAACTTGCTATTTTACTCACCTGTGTAATGCACCTTTATCAATTGTAATTGCAGGTGCTTGCGGGGAAAGACAGAGTCCTGGGTAGAGTTAGCATTTTGAATAAAACAGAATGGGTTCGTGAAAATCCGAGCAAGGCATTGAAAGAATAACATTTAAGTCACTGCTTTCCAGTTTAATTCTTCTCTCTTTAACAATTTTCTCATGTTAAAGCTAAGACAGAAAAAAGGAACAGAGTATATTCCCTGTTCTAGTCAAAACCACATCACACCCACCTAATGTCACCTGTCGCCAGCCCTCGTCATTTTCTTCCAGTCACCCCCCCGGCAATCAATCTGAAGAAGTCTCGACGTTCCCAGAAACACCACATATCCGTTTTCTCCAGAGATGCTGCATGTTGTGCTTATCTTTGGTATAAACCAGCATCTGAAGTTCATTTTTATTACATCTACTCTTTCTATCTCATCCAACAGATCAACATGAGTTCCAGATTCCCAAAGATCTAAAATTAAAAAAATGATCATTCAACATTAATCTGTGGCTGCAAAGAAGGGTGTGTCCCTTTATGTCCCTTCATTGCTTCTTACCTGATTATGCCAACGAGCCACCCCAGTAAACCAACTGCCTGTCCTCGCTGGCATCGCCCCAACCAACACCAGACGAGAAGCAGCCACGCTGGCCCTCTCTCGAAAGGCGCAGACTAGTGAATCCCACCTCCTCCATCAGATCGTCACGGAGACACCACGACAAGTGGGCCTCAAGTCATGGCGCCCCTTTGCCACGCAAGGCCAAGAGCTGCTCTGCACAACACCGGCTGACACTTCTAAGGCCGCCTGGGTCAAGACGAGATGGAGAGACCAGTGGAAGTCAGTGGAACCATCTAGGCTACACCAGTACATCGGTGACCCCATGGAAGTCCCTGGCCAGGACCTGCCCCGAAAGCAGTGGACAACCCTCAACCGCTTGAGGCCAGGCATCGGACGCTATGGAGGAGCGATGAAGAGGTGAGGCCTCGTGGACAGCGCCTCCTGCGAGTGTGGGCACCCAATACAGACATTGGAGCACATCGTCACCAGTTGCCCCAAACACCGGCCACCGAATGGTGAACGAGGTCTGATTTACCTGGATGATGACACGTTGGCCTGGCTCGCCTCAACGGAGCTGCAGGTCTAAAAGACATACGACAGAAGAAGATGCTGACCTTGCTTAACCCGAGCAAATCATCCTCTTCCTCACACACCATCTATGTCCTGCTAAACTTGTTCCCTGGTTTCAGATTAATCCATCATCCATGTTCTGCTGGCTTACTATTGACAGTTCTGCACCAGAGTCTCCAGCCCTCCCCTTTCAAGACCTTCCTTTCCCAACGCTTGATCAACCTTTACGTTACCTGGCCCATTCTAAAATTACACTCTTGTGGAAATTTATTTTTAAATAGTTGCAACTATAATATATGTAATTTGCAGTTTTGTCAAAATAACTTTTTGCAGAAAGCATATTTAGAGAATCAGTTTTACATGTCTGCTACTTCATTGGTTCAAATGCTGTTGATAAATATTTAACATGATTGAAAATGTTACAATGCAGTATATTTTTTCACAAAAAAAGTTTAAAGGATTAAGGTAGGATGAATTATGCAACAAGTGCGTGTTTGTTTTAAAATGTAATTGAAGCAAATGAAAGGAAATTAATAATCAAGGAAAAAGTGGTTACGTTTAAAAAAAATGTAATTTCTTTTCATTTATGTGTCTGTAGGGTTACTAATTCTGATGGCAGATGCCCAGGTCTGCTTACATCACAGACTTTTATTCCTGGGATATACAAGATGAAATTTGCAACAGACAAATATTGGCAATCATTAGAGATAGCAAGTTTCTACCCATACATTGAGGTAATAACAGTGAAATCTGCTATGTTAATAAATTTAATTTTGCTCCTCTCATCTATAGAAATCGCACAATTCAGAATGAAAAGTGAAATTTATCATGCAAGATTTACATGGGAAGACAATGTCTTGTGACTCTTCAAAAAATGAATGAACCAGCCACTGCCGGGAGTTTAATTTAACATGTAACTGAAATTGTAATGAAACCATGTTTTCATTTGGCAATGCATTTATCCACCAGAGGCAAAATGTCCAAATTTTATGTTTGGAAGAATTTTATTACATAAACATTTTTTGATAAATATTTGCTGCAAATATTCAGCAGGTCAGACCGCATCTAGTGAAGAACATTTCATTAGATGTTGTCCACCTGATCGAGTCCACACACAAGATTAGAAGTCGTTCAGCCAGACCTGAACACACTTCTTGGCATCTGCAAACAATGGTGTCAGTCTTCTCACTTCTTGTGCGGGATGGTGGAAAGATTGGTGGAAACAGGGCCGCGACGTGAATGCTCTTTCCTTGACCCTGTCCACCTGATGTCTGACCCACTGAGTATTTTCAACACTTTTGTTTTGGTTTTATTTCCTATTTGCAAAACATCTTTATTTTTACATAGGTATTCGGTTTAGGGTAGATTTTAAACATTTCCCTTTAACTAATTTGATATGAGGTGATTTCAAAATTGTGTGGTGTTGTAAAATGTTTGTTGGCAAATTGCTTACCTTTATGCAAATCTCCATTATTTTTTTTTAATTTCTGCACAGAAAAGTGCTCCAAAATAAGCTTGTTTGGCTGGATTATTATACAACTAATTCTCTCATCATGTTTCTTAGGTCGTCTTCAACATTTCAGATGCAAGTCAGAAATACCACATTGCTCTTCTCTTGAATCCATTCTCGTATACTACCTACCGAGGATCCTAACTGTCTTCACCAATGCAAAGGTGGATTGTGCATCAAGTGTCACATTATAATAAAATAAAATTTGGTACTTTAATATTGTGTGATTTTTCTCAATGAAGAGTAGGGTTAAACTTCGGTTTAAACCAGCATCTGCAGTTCTTTCCTACGCAGGATATATTAGCAATAGATTCAACTAGACTAATGAAATCTTTGGCTTTTGTTTACACCAAAGGGAGGATGCTGTACATTAGGCTACATTTTCTTCTAATTTATAAATACCTGTCCAAAGTATTGTGTGTTATGTTTTGGGAAAATGATGTACAAACCTTGGGAATGCATCACAAATTCACAAGAAAGTGAGAGTTTGAGGTTACATTTCTGAGGCAACCTGTATCCCTTTAGTATAGGAATGACTTAATTTTTAAAAAAACGTGAAATAGAGAGCCAGGAGAGGAGATTGGGGAACCCTTGACAAAGATCATTGCGTCTTCTCAGACAAGGTCCCAGTGGATGGAGAGTAGCTAATGTTGTTTCTTTTTTTAAGAAGGTAAGTAGAGAGAATCCAGGGAATGCTAGGCCATGAGCCTCATTTCAGTGGCAGGGAGATAATTCTTCAGATTAAAATTTCTTCCCATTTGGAAGAGAATTGATTAATTAGGGACAGTAAGCATAGCCTTCTACATGGCTTGATTTAAGTTTTTTGAGGAGGTAACAAAGATGATAGACGGTGGATAGGGCAGTGGATGTTGTCAACCTGGATTTGAGTAAGGCATTTGATAAAGTCCCCCATGGTACGCTGATCCAGAAGATTATGATGCACAGGTTTAAGTGACTTGGTTGTATGGATTTGAAACTGTCCTACTGAAGACAGAGGGTTGTGGTGGAAGGACAATATTCATGCTGGAGATCTGTGAAGAGTAAGTTTGCAGATGACACCAAGTTTGCTGGAGTCACTGACTGTGAAGAAGGTTGCGAAAGTTTACAGTGGGATATAGATCAGCTGCTGATATTTGTTAAGAGAAATGGCTGATGGAATTTAATCCGGTCAAGTGTGAGGTGTTGCCCTTTAGGAGGGAAAATGTAAGGAGTAATGGGCCTGTCCCACTTAGGCTATTTAGGCAACTGCCGGCGACTGTCAAAGTCGTAGCAGGTCGCCGAAAAACTGGCGACTGGACCTCCCTTCGACATAAAATTGGAAATAGAATCATTTTACTTTAACAACAACAAAAATCTGAAGTCTGCACCGGGAACAACCTACGTTACCTGGTGACAACCTACGTGAACCAGGCGACAACTATGACAGCACCTACGTCAGAAGAAGTCAAGCTACGCTCATTGGCGTCAAACCCACTGTTGCCGACTGTCTCCGAAAATTTTTCAACATGTTGAAAATCCAGCCGCGACCATAAAGACGCCACGACTCTTTGAGCGACTGAGGTGACTACTCATTACCATACTGGCGACACCCCGGCAACCATGTGACGACAGCCTAGTCGCCTGTAGTCACATACAAAATCGCCTAAGTGGGACAGGCCCATAAATATATAATTCATGGCATGACCGTTAACAGCATTGATGTAGAGGGATATGGCGTCCATGTCCATAACCTCTGAAAGTGGCAACACTAGTAGATAGAATGGTAAAAAAGGCATCTGATATACTTGCTTCTGAACTTCTTGGCTCTTACACTCCTGACCATAAGAATCAGAAAGTCCTGATGCAACTTTATAGGGTTTTGGTTAGGCCGCATTTGGCATATTGCGTGCAGTTCTCGTTTCCACAGTACAGGAAGATTTTGAAACTCTGGAAAGGGTGCTGAGAAGGTTTACTAGGATGATGCCCAATTTAGGGATCATTAGCTAAAGGAAGAGGTTGGGCCGACTTGGATTTTCTTTTTCCTCTGGAATGCCAGAAGATGCAGGGAGGCCTCATAGAATTATATACAATTAAGAGAGGCATAGATGGGGTAGTCAGTCGGAATATTTTTCCCTAGATGAAAAAAACAAGCTCATCAATGCCTCTACTTCCTTAGAGGATTGAGGAGATTCAGTATGTTGACAAGTACTCTCTTAATCTTATACAGGTTCATGGTAGAGAACATATTGACTGGTTGCATCATGGCATAGTTTGGCAACTCAATCACCCAGGAATAAAGAAGATTACAAAACGTGGTGGACAATGCCCAGTCGATCAATGATACTGACTTCTCCACCATCAAATTATGTGCAGGCAGTTAAGTTGGTCTTGGCATCATGTGTGGTAGACATTGTGGGATGAAGGGACTGTTCTTGTGCTGTACTGTTTGATGTACTATGTGTGATTTGTGACTGTGAATTGGTAACAGTGCATAATTAGCTATTTTGAATGCACCACTCTGAAAAGGGCATTATATTCTTGATTGTGTATTACATTGATTCACCAAGATATCAAGGTAGGGTGACTATAGTTACAAGAAAGATCTGAGGTTTGGGTATTAGTCCACTGGAGCCAGTTGAAGCATAGGCATGGAAAATGCAATTACTTTCATTGCAAGTATCATCAAAGATTATGTTCTCTGGTCAATAGGGCAAAGAGTTCTGTTTTTCAATTTGATTAATAAAAGACTGATGAGATTGGTTGAGATGATTACATCTTTTAGTAGCAGATTAATGAAATATTTGAAGCAGCAGAAGGTACATTGCAAGTGAGGCTTCAGGCGTAGTTCTGAATTGTTCTAACAAGAAGCTCATAAAGAATGGCGCAATGGTATTATTCTGTCCTTTATAGGGTTCTACAACAACAGAATAGGCACGATGAATGAATTTGTGGGAATAAAAAAAAAATCAATTGCATTTAGTATTCAGCCAGCAGCAAAATCTGGATGGTAGCAAAATACTTCAAGGTTTTTTGTTTTTTTTCCAATTTTAAAAATCTCATTTAGGGTTACAAGAATCTAATCATACCATACTATGATGAAGTAATGTTTTTTTGCTCTAAATGTAAATATGAAAGATTTATTCAGTTTTAAAAAGACAAAACAAGTTACAAAAACAAAGTATTTATACATTTTGTTCATTTTCATTTCAAGAAACTGGACAACTGGGTAACTATTTTAGGAAAAACAGAATCTGGGAGAGCAATAATCATTAATTTCCTTTGGGAAGTGCTGGTTGAGAAAGAAATTTTGCGCACAAAATCAAGAGATCTTCAAGCTCTTCTTGAAATCATGGTATCGCTAACATTCGCCTGAATGGACAGAATGTACAATGGGTGTTATCATAATCTGAATAAAGTAATTTAAGTATTTGTATAAAGTATTTGTTATGTTATGTTAATCAAAAGATGGCACTTAACTTCAGCAGCACTTCCTTAGTAATACATTTTCAACAATATCCTAGAATGTGACCGTTAGATTTTCAATTGAATGTCCACTGCATCAAATTTAACAATATTACCAATTATACCTATTGGTAATCACAGAAAAGTATAACCTACAGTTAGGTTATGTCCCTGAAGCAACCAGTCCAGCTGGACCTTGCCCAATAGTTTGTCCACACAAGGCAGTTTCCAGTGGTTTGAATCCAAGCTCATCTACTGGAATTCCAAATGCAGTAAGTTTTGCTTCATATGTTCGCAGCAAGTCATTGTGAGCCTGTACAACAAGCACAGTATACAGTATTATTTAGAAAATAAATGCTTTTGGCTTTCGCACTGAAATCATGCATGTTTAAATATGCCCAACAATATGAAAAAAATGACAAACTGACAGAATTGTATGTAAACAATTGTATGTTGGTACACGCACCTCAAAGCATGTTATATATAATAACAAAATAATAATGGGACTATTTTAAAATGTAGCAATTGCTATATAAGTAATTCTGCAACTACTTTAATTTCAGTGGAAGTCAACTGATGGTGTGAGATTAATCATCTTTATGTTTTATTGATAGTCCTGTTTGAGACACTAAAGTTAGGTATTACATCAGGAGAAATTCCTGCTTTTCATATTATAGTATGGAATTGTTAACACTGAACCAACAGAAAGTGCTGCAGTTTTATCATCCAAAATGGTACTTCCAGCAACATTTAAGTTTAGTCTTTGAAATAAAACAAAATATGCCAGTATCTCACTAGAATTCATGCTACTAACTCAGCCAAACGTGATCAACCATAGATTGTCACATTTGGGATGCAGGAACAGCAGATGCTGGAATTTGCAGCAAAAAAACACAAACTGTTAGAGGAACTGTGGAGGCAGAGGGATAGTTGGATGTTTCCAGTTGTGAATCTGCCTCAGCACTGAGGGTGTAGAGGGGACATAACCAACATAAAGAGGTGAGGAGAAGGGGTTAAAACAGAAGCCAGTTCACCAATGCTTCCCATATCCCCTTCAGCCTTCCATTAAATAGTGTAGTTCCCTTCCCTTGCCTTATTTCATCTGCCCATCTCTTATCTAGTTCCACTTTAAGTTTTCTTACTTATAAAGTTCTAGAATCTGCAATCCTTTGTTCTCTCCACTCATCACCTTCCAGCCTACATCCCCATCTTCACCATCCCTTCCTCCCACCTGACTTCATTTGCCCATCGTCCTGACCTGGTTGCATCATGGCCCACCAGGTCCAGCTGTGTCCTTCCCTCTCACCTCTTCATACTGGATCTCTCCCCTCTGCACTCTGGTCCTGATGCTGAGTCTCCATCTAAGACTCCAACTATTTATTTGCCTCCACAGATGTTGACTGACCCTCCAAATAGGGTTATTTTTGCTAATGAATTGTTCCTGTTTTATTCCTTGAGAGAATTTCCAAAGTGGAAATAATTTAAAAAGCATCTCTACTTACAACATAGGCTTCTTCTATCAACACACCAATGGACAGTTACTAAAGTTCCAGTCATTATTATCAACTGTCTTTAACAACAGTTTGTTACAGGAATTCTTCTTGCAGAATATACTTTTTTTTAAACTAAATGTAGGGATTATAAAGTTTCATTAGAATTTTATAGAGGGTTATTAAAATAAACACAATTTTTTCAATGCATATCAATAGACAATAGGTGCAGGAGTAGGCCATTCAGCCCTTCTAGCCAGCACCGCCATTCAATGTGATCATGGCTGATCATCCACATTCAGTACCCTGTTCCTGCCTTCTACCGATATCTCTCGACTCCGCTATCTTTGAGCTCTATCTAACTCTCTCTTGAAAGCATCCAGAGAACCGGCCTTCACCACCCTCTGAGGCAGAGAATTCCAATGATATGTGTCTGGTGTTCGGTAGTGTAATCAAGGACACTGCAGTGGTTTAAAGGAACACAGGAAGGAACAAACACCTTATCTGAACACTAGATGTCAGTGAGTACATTTTCTAGTTTTAGTTAAATGATCACTGGCATGCTGAGATTAATGCAATTGCTGAACATGGTGTTACATTTCATTTAGAACTTACCTTACAAACCCGAGCTAGTTCATACTGCAAATCCTTGATTACATTGTTCTTAGAATCCAGAACATCCTGAGAAAGAACCAAACAGGTGAAGTAGCTTGACATAAGTTTCTAAAGCTGAAAAAGCGACTATAAATATCAACAAAGATGTTTCAGTCACAAAATAAGCAGTATCTCCATAAATACCCATTATCCATGAAATTCACTTGTTCATAAGGGACAATAAGAGCTAAACTTAAGGTAAATTAGCTAATCATAACTAGTGTTTTAGGTTTTCTTGCTTCACATCCAATTAACACTGACCAGAATGTTGTCTGCCTTATTTCTCTTAGCCCACTGTTCCTTAAGATGCATTTTCCAATTCACCTACTTATTCAAGTACCTAACCTAAATGTACTGTGCAAACACCTTTGGCAGTATTTGATTTCACAGCAATCTTTATTTACTTGTAGGATGTAGATTGAGCCATTCTAAGCAAACTATGCACACTTAATGTCCACCTGATGACCTCTTTCTGGTTGTGTGAGGATACGATTTTGTCAAATATGCATAATGCACTAAGATATAACATCTAATAAATGTATACGTCTTTGTTTCAAGTTGAAATGACATTGCTTCTTTTGTTTTTACATTTCTTAATAAAGAAACTAGCACAAAGGACTATTATCCCTTTGTCAAATATCTATCCAGCCATCCATCCATCAATCTTTACTTCCTGCCTTTCTTTACATCTTAAAACCTTTTCATTCCCAATTTTACCAAGTACAGAAACAAGGTCATTAACTTGAAACATATGCTCCGTTTTTCTCCCCACAGATGCTGCCTGACCTGATGGGTGTTACCAGCTTTTTCTATTTCCATTTCAGATTTATAGTATTTGCAATATTCTGCTTTAATATGATATTAATATGTTGACATCTCACAAATACTTTTCCGAACTTAGTTTAGTTTTTTAATTTAGCGATACAGCCCACTGAGTCCGCACCGACCACGACCCCCGCATATTAACACTACCCTACACACAATAGGGACAATTTTACATTTACACCCCAATTAACCTACAAACCTGTACGTCTTTAGAGTGTGGGAGGAAACCGAAGATCTCGGAGAAAACCCACGCGATCACAGAGAGAACGTACAAACTCCGTATAGACAGCACCCATAGTCAGGATTGTAACTACGTCTCTGGCGCTATAAGGCAGTAGCTGTACCGCTGCTTCACCATGCCATGTTTATCCTTCATTTATTCATGGAATCATGACAAAGGTTATAGTATTATGTTTTATAACTGCTTTAAGGAGGCATTAAGGAATGTACCAGTCAGACAAGCCGGTGGCATGGTGGCACAGCGGTAGAGTTGCTGCCTTACAGCGCCAGAAATCCGGGTTCGATCTCGACTATGGGTGCTGTCTGTACGGAGTTTATGTTCTCCCCATGACCGTGTGGGGTTTCTCCGAGATCTTCGGTTTCCTCCCACACTCCAAACACGTATAGGTTTGTAAGTTAATTGGCTTGATATAAAAGTAAATTGTCCCTAGTGTGTGTTGGGTAGTGTTAATGTGCAGGGATTGCTGGTTGGCATGGACTCGGAGGGCCAAAGGACCTGTTTCCATGCTGTGTCTACAAACTAACTAAGCAAGCATTGTCCATTTACCCGAACACAGAAGTAAATGAGGGAGATTTGTAGTACCTCCAGCTTGCGAGTGATCATTGTGAGCGCAGTTGGGTCCAGATTGGAAGCAGCGAGGACCTCATTCAGTTGTGCTTCTTTCTTTTCCAAGCAGTCAGACAGGACACAAAGTTTCTGCTCAAGGATTGCATTCTTCAAACCCGTCTTCTGCTGAACTTCCTGAATAGCTTTCTCAAATTTGTTGTACAGCTGATCCCGCTCTTCTTGAACCTCAATAAAACATATTCAAACAGAATAAGGGTATACATTCTGGGAGATATGCATTAATTTCTCAATACCAGAGGAGCATAGGTGAGTGCAGAAGGCTCCCATCACCATCAGGAGAAAATTGATATTTGGCACCTTGGATTTTTAACATCTAGTCCTGTGTAATTGCAAACATTACTAATAACAATAATCTTTAAATTCATCTTTCACTTCACTCAGACCGACAATGGGATCTGCTTGGGTCTAGCATTACAACAAAACTCAAAACTAGCCAGGCTGAACTCAACCCAAGCCAAGGATTTATAATGTTGTTGAATCCCAAACCAAACTCAAATAGATGGAACCCATCAAGCTCAGGTTGGATAGCCAGGTTCTAAATAAAGTACTGAATAAGGGTATACATTCTGGCTGATATGCATTAAATACATTTATTTTATAAAATGCATTTATTTATTGAAGAAGTAGCCCAGCATGAAAGGGCTCCAGACCAAGGACTTTTAGACAATAGACAATAGACAATAGGCGCAGGAGTAGGCCATTCGGCCCTTTGAGCCAGCACCGCCATTCAATGTGATCATGGCTGATCATCCCCAATCAGTACCCCATTCCTGCCTTCTCCCCATATCCCGACTCTGCTATTTTTAAGAGCCCTATCTAGCTCTCTCTTGAAAGCATCCAGAGAACCGGCCCCCATTGCCCTCTGATTTTATAATTCTTTTACTGCCAGACTCCAATCCCAATATATGTAATTGGAACCCTTCAGACTCGGGTTGATTTACTAAACTCTAATTTGTTCTGCTGGGGTATTATGTGACAAGGAGTTAAGAGGAATAAATACAGCTCAGGTTCAGAATAACCATGAGCTAATTAGACCAGGACATGGAGGAGGTTTGAGGAACTTAAATGATTCCTGTTCCTGCGCTCTGGTATCGTTATCTGCACAACAGACATTGCCACTGCAATTTCCCAAAAAAGGATAACTGATTGGTTTCACATTATAGTGGTTGTCAAAGTATACTGTGGAAGGTAGATCATCTCCAAAAAAATAGTAAAGAAATGGAATTTAATCCAAGGAAGTGTGGGGTGTTACACTTTGGAAGGTTTCATGTAATGGGAAATTATACAATGAACAGCATGGACATATAAAGAGATTTTGGGTCCAAGTCCATAGCTCCATGAATGTTTCATCACAAGTAGGTAGAGTGGCAAAGAAGGCATATGGTATGCTTGTCTTCATTGGACAGCACATTGAGTGCAAGAGTCAGAATGCCTTAATTTTGGTAGGACACATTTGGAATATTGCATGCATTTCTGGTCAAAGGATGTGGAGGCTTAGGAGAGGGTGCCAAAGAGGTTTACCAGAATAATGTCTGGATTAGCGGGTATTAGCTATAAGGAGAGGTCGGCTAAATTTGGATTGTTTTCTCTGGAATGCCAGAAGTTGAGGGCAGATCTGATAGATGTATATAAAAATATGAGAGGCATTGAGTCAGAATCTTTTTCCCCCATGGTGGAAATCTCAAAGACTAGAGAGCATACCTTTATGGTGAGAGGGGCAAAGTTTAATGGAGATATGCTAGATAAGTTGTTATTTATTTATATACAGAAGGTTTTGGGTGCCTGGAACATGCTGCTAGGGTTGATGATGTAGGCAGATGCGATAGTAATGTTTAAGAGGCTTTTAGACAGACATATGGATATTCAGGTAATGGAGGGATATGGACCATGTGCAGGCAGATGAGATTTGTTTATCTTGGCAACATGTTGATCTTTAATCAAATATGATAACAAAAGTATTTTTAAGGTTTCTCTTCTGGTATGCAAGACTATTGCAGAGCTTCAGTTGTTAGCCACATTTCAATAAATAATTTTACGGTAACCAACCTTGCAAAAACGCTGCTCCAGTACTTCATGTTCCCACCTGAACTGCTTCATATCTTTGTCCATCATTTTAAGCTTCGCTCTAGCTCGCTGGAAAAAATAAAATCAATTGATTGAACTGTTAAATGGTGCACGCTTTACCCGTGGCTGGTGCATCCCACTTTTCCCTTGAAGTCAAGAGATAGACCAACCAGGGCTTAGATATTTTAGTAACTCAAGTGTTTCATTGATAAGTGTGCACAATTTTTCAACCACAAGATGGAGCTGTATGACTTCAGGATATTATGTCTGATAATCCAACCATAACTGAGAAACTGTTCAGCCATTTGATAATTTGTTTCTACCTGAAGCAATTAATGCTCAAATATTTTCGAAACATGGCACTAATTAAATTGTTGTATGTAGAAATAGATTGGTATTTTAAGTAAAAATAAGGAACTATTTCTATAAAGTAAACACCTGCTCCAGTCAAATACCCAAGTGCCACAACTGCAAAGTGCCGATAAACTATAACTTTTATAACGTCCAATTCACAAATCACTTTCAACACATTCATTTTCAAACACTAACCCATGGTACAATAAAAAGAATAGTGAACAGTGGGAGTTGTTGAGCCACCAAGTGGCAATACTATAACAGCATTTAAGACACTTGGACAGGTACGTGGATAAGAAAGGTGTTATAGGCCAAACACAGACAAAATGGAACTAGTTTAGATGGGTATCTTAGTTGGCAGGGGCAAGTTGAGCCTGTTTCCATGCTGTATGGCTCTGGTGACAGTCTAACTATATTGTCATCAGGTTCTGTCCCACTAAGGTCATGAGGGTCACCAGAAGCTCAGGACAAATGACATAAACATCATGTTTGCACCATACACCTCTCAGGAGGTAGAATTTTCTGTAAGTGGCTCACCTCTTAGTCTCCATCCAAAAGGTGGAAAAACACCAGGAGAAGACAAGTAATGATCCAAAGTCAGAATTGTGATATCAGAATCTTGAAACTACACAACAGCTTTGAGTAGGTATGTTACAATACTTACCTTGAGCAGCGCTGCAGCTCTGTCACTGCCCGTGTGCGCGACTTTGGCGCTTTTGAGAGGGGGGCGGGTTTAAAATGCGGTATTTCGGAAGCCAATTCAAATCGATCTTGAACAGGCTATTTAGTTCATGAAATAAAATCGCTTTGACTGCTGTTCTCTGATTTTTAAACTGCGCTTGCTAATTTAATTGCTGTTGTAAATTTAAAACCATCTTCTGAAGCCGTGAACGCTGACACCGGGACGGTCCTCGCGTAGGGGACAAGGCAAAGTACACAGTTTATTTTTTCATTAAAAAGTGCTTCTTAGGATACCTTTAATCAAAATTTCATGTTGTGAGAAGGTGATTTATTCCCCATACGAACCGGCAGTATTTTTCCTGCCGATATGGGGTTTCAATTCACCGCAACCGCAAAGTTCCAATCGATCGCGTTCCACAAAATCCCACTCGCAAAATGATTAAAATGGTCATTAATTTACGGGAATTAAACATTAAACTCCTTCCATTTGGCCTATAAATTCATGACAATGATATTTAAAAATCATGTTATATTGTGAATTTTTGTGTGTCTGTTATTTGGACACAGGCTATTTAAAAATGTTCATCTTTTCTTAAGAAATTGATAGATGTTTAGATCTAGTAATTGAATTTTGTAATTAGCTACAATTGGGTAAATATCTAATTATATGCTTTAATTTCAGGTCATCCAAGTAGATTGTTTCATATTTGTTTAAGAATACTTCAATCTATAATAACTGAAAATTTCATTCAGTTCTCTTAATTTTTAAGAGAGTTATGGGCTTTTGACTGTCCTCAATCACAGCTTTTGTGTTAAGTCAGTGCAAAAGCAATAGGGAACAAGATGCTAATTTCCGAGTATGAAAATGGCCATAACGTTTTTAATTCTGAAGATATGAAAGTGAATTAGGTGTCAAATTAAACTTCTTTTTATGCTTTACCTGATAGGATAAATTGCAGACTTGTTTTTTTAAATCTCAAAATTTTGTAACATTACTTTGAGGGAATATAAGTGCATTCAGAAAGTATCCAGACCCCTTCACTTTTTCCATATTTTTTTTATCATCAATCGGCACATAATACCCCAGAATGAAGCAAAAACAGGTTTTTAGAAATTTTTGCAAAGTAATTAAAAACAAATAACTGAAATATCACATTTACATAAGTATTGGATGGGGGCATGAGCAGAGAGACAGAGGGGTGTAAAATGAGGGTAGAAGCAATAGGTAGCAAGGTGAAAAGTAAATGGCAGGCAGAAAAATCCAGGGCAAAAATTAAAAAGGGTCACTATTCAACATAATTGTACAAGGGGCAAGAGTGTGTAAAAACAAGCCTGAAGGCTTTGTGTCTCAATGCAAGGAGCATTCGTAAAAAGGTGGATGAGTTAAATGTGCAGATAGTTATTAATGAATATGATAGTTGGGATCACGGAGACATGGCTCTAGGGTGACCAAGGCTGGGAGCTGAACATCCAGGGATATTCAATATTCAGGAGGGATAGACAGAAAGGAAAAGGAGGTGGAGTAGCGTTGCTGGTTAGAGAGGAGAGTAACGCAATAGAAAGGAAGGACATTAGCTTGGAGGATGTGGAATTGATATGGGTAGAGCTGCGATACACTAAGGGACATAAAACGCTAGTGAGAGTTGTGTACAGGCCACCTAACAGTAGTAGTGGAGTTGGGGATGGCATCAAACAGGAAATTAGAAATGCGTGCAACAAAGGTGAAACAGTTATAATGGATGACTTCAATCTACATATAGATTGGGTGAATCAAATTGGCAGGGGTGCTGAGGAAGAGGATTTCTTGGAATGTATGCGGGATAGTTTTCTAAACCAACATGTAGAAGAACCAACGAGAGAGCAAGCTATTCTAGACTGGGTATTGAGTAATGAGGAAGAGTTAGTTAGCAGTCTTGTTGAGCGTGGCCCCTTGGGCAAGAGTGACCATAAGATGGTTGAGTTCTTCGTTAGGATGGAGAGTGACATTGTTAATTCAGAAACAAGGGTTCTGAACTTAAAAAAGATAACTTTGAGGGTCTGAGACATGAATTGGCCAAGATAGACTGGCAAGTAATTCTTAAAGGGTTGACGGTGGATATGCAATGGAAGGCATTTAAAGACTGCATGGATGAACTACAACAATTGTTCATCCCAGTTTGGCAAAAGAATAGATCCGGGAAGGTAGTGCATCCGTGGATAACAAGGGAAATCAGGGATAGTATCAAAACAAAAGATGAAGCATACAAATTAGCCAGAAAAAGCTGCCTACCAGAGGATTGGGAGAAATTCAGAGTCCAGCAGAGGGCTTAATTAGGAAAGGGAAAATAGATTATGATAGAAAACTGGCAGGGAACATAAAAACTGACTGCAAAAGATTGTATAGATATGTGAAGAGAAAAAGGTTAGTTAAAACAAATGTAGGTCCCTTGCAGTCAGAAATTGGTGAATTGATCATGGGGAACAAGGACATGGCAGACCAATTGAATAACTACTTTGGTTCTGTATTCACTAAGGAAGACATAAATAATCTGCCGGAAATAGCAGGGGACCGGGGGTCAAATGAGATGGAGGAACTGAGTGAAATCCAGGTTAGCCGGGAAGTGGTGTTAGGTAAATTGAATGGATTAAAGGTCGATAAATCCCCAGGGCCAAATAGTCTGCATCCCAGAGTACTTAAGGAAGTAACCCCAGAAATAGTGGATGCATTAGTGGTAATTTTTCAAAACTCTTTCGATTCTGGAGTAGTTCCTGAGGATTGGAGGGTAGCTAATGTAACCCCACTTTTTAAAAAGGGAGGGAGAGAGAAAATGGGGAATTACAGACCAGTTATTCTAACATCGGTAGTGGGGAAAATGCTAGAGCCAGTTCTTAAAGATGGGATAGCAGCACATTTGGAAAGTGATGAAATCATTGGACAAAATCAGCATGGATTTATGAAAGGTAAATCATGTCTGACGAATCTTATAGAATTTTTTGAGGATGTAACTAGTAGAGTGGATAAGGGAGAACCAGTGGATGTGTTATATCTGGACTTTTAGAAGGCTTTCGACAAGGTCCCACATAAGAGATTGGTATACAAACTTAAAGAACACGGTATTGGGGGTTCAGTATTGATGTGGATAGAGAATGGCAGGCAGACAGGAAGCAAAGAGTAGGAGTAAACGGGTCCTTTTAAGAATGGCAGGCAGTGACTAGTGGTGTACCGCAAGGCTCAGTGCTGGGACACCAGCTATTTACAATATATATTAATGATCTGGATGAGGGAATTGAATGCAACATCTCCAAGTTTGCGGATGACACAAAGCAGGGGGTCAGTGTTAGCTGTGAGGATGCTAGGAGGCTGCAAGGTGACTTGGATAGGTTGGGTGAGTGGGCAAATGCACGGCAGATGCAGTATAATTTGGATAAATGTGAGGTTATCCACTTTGGTGGCAAAAACAGGAAAGTCGACTATTATCTGAATGGTGGCCGATTAGGAAGAGGGGAGATGCAACGAGACCTGGGTGTCATGGTGCACTAGTCATTGAAAGTAGGCATGCAGGTGCAGCAGGCAGTGAAGAAAGCAAATGGTATGTTAGCATTCATAGCGAAAGGATTTGAGTACAAGAGCAGGGAGGTTCTACTACAGTTGTACAGGGTCTTGGTGAGGCCACACCTGGAGTATTGCGTACAGTTTTGGTCTCCTAATCTGAGGAAAGACATTCTTGCCATAGAGGGGGTACAGAGAAGGTTCACTAGACTGATTCCTGGGATGGCAGGACTTTCATGTGAAGAAAGACTGGATAGACTCAGCTTGTACACGCTAGAATTTAGAAGATTGAGGGGGTATCTTATAGAGACTTACAAAATTCTTAAGGGGTGGGACAGGCTGGATGCAGGAAGATTGTTCCCGATGTTGGGGAAATCCAGAACAAGGGGTCACAGTTTAAGGATAATGGGGGAGTCTTTTCGGACCGAGATGAGAGGATCATTTTTCACACAGAGAGTGGTGAATCTGTGGAATTCTCTGCCACAGAAGGTAGATGAGGCCAGTTCATTGGCTATATTTAAGAGGGAGTTAGATGTGGCCCTTGTAGCTAAAGGGATCAGGAGGTATGGAGAGAACGCAGGTACAGGATACTGAGTTGGATGATCAGCCATGATCATATTGAATGGCGATGCAGGCTCGAAGGGCCTACTCCTGCACCTATTTTCTATGTTTCTATGTTTCTATTCAGTATGACACTCAAAATTGAGCTTATCCCGTTTCCATTGATTATCCTTGAGATGTTTCTACAACTTGATTATAGTCCACCTGTGGTAAATTAAATTGATTGAACATGATTTGGAAAGGCACACACCTGTCCATATAAGGTCCCGCAGTTGACAGTGCATGTCAGAGCAAAAACAAAGCCATGAAGATGAAGGAAATGTCCGCAGACCTCCGAGACAGGATTGTGTCGAGACACAGATCTGAGGAAGGGTGTAAAACAATTTTTGCAGCATTGCAGGTCCCAAAGAGCACAGTGGCCTCCGTCATTCTTAAATGGAAGAACTTTGGTACCACCAGGACTCTTCATAGAGCTGGCCACTCGGCCAAACCGAGCAATCGGGAGAAAAGGGCCTTGGTCAGGGAGGTGACCAAGAACCCGATGGTCAGTCTGACAGAACTTCAGAGTTTCTCTGTGGAGATGGGAAAACCTTCCAAAAGGACAACTATATCTGCAACACTCACCAATCAGGCCTTTATGGTAGAGTGGCCAGACAGAAGTCACTCCTCAGTAAAAGGGTTAAGAGTTTGCCAAAAAGCACCTAAAGGATTCTCTGGTCTCATGAAACCAAGAGTGAACTCTTTGGCTTCAATGCCAAGCGTCATGTCTGGAGGAAACCAGGCACCGCTCATCACCTGGCCAATACCATAGCTACGGTGAAGCATGGTGGTGGCAGCATCATGCTGTGGGGATGTTTTTCAGCGGCAGGAACTGGGAGACTAGTCAGGATCGAGGAAAAGATGAACGGAGCAAAGTACGGAGTAATCCTTGATGAAAACCTGCTCCAGAGCATTCTGGACCTCAGACTGGGATGGAGGTTCACCTTCCAACAGGACAACGACCCTAACCACACAGCCAAGACAACGCAGGAGTGGCTTCGTGACAAGTCTGTGAATGTCCTTGAGTGGCCCAGCCAGAGCCCGGACTTGAACCCGATTGAACATCTTTGGAGGGACCTGCAAATAGCTGTGCATCGACGCTCACCCTTCCAACCTGACAGAGCTTGAAGATCTGCAGAGAAGAATGGGAGAAATTACCCAAATACAGGTGTGCCAAGCTTGTAGCATCATACCCAAGAAGACTTGAGGCTGTAATCGCTGCCAAAGGTGCCTCAACAAAGTACTGAGTAAAGGGTCTGAATACTTATGTAAATGTGATATTTCAGTTATTTCTTTATAATTACTTAGCAAAAATTTCTAACACCTGTTTTCACTTTTTTATTATGGGGTATCGTGTGTAGATTGATGATTTAAAAAAAAAAGAATTTCATCCATTTTAGAATAAGGCTGTAATGTGGAAAAAGTGAAGGGGTTAGAACACTTTCTGAATGCACTGTATTTTCCACTCAGACTTCATTCACTCATTGCCCTCCACCATATTATTAGTATAGCCATAATGGTCAATAATTATCACCCTTGGGGATAAAACCCACAACAATCCACAGAAAATAAATGGTGGCACTGTGATCTTTTACACATATCGACTTGGAATACTTCCAAGAATTTCACAATTAATAGCATGTTCCGTTATCAACTGCTAAAATTATAAATTGAAAATTAGGAAAGACACTGAAAATAATTCTGCATTTGTTTTTCATGTGATATTCATGTTCATTGATACTATGATAATGGGCGGTAGACACAAAATGTTGGAGTAAGTCAGCGGGACAGGCAACATCTCTGGAGAGAAGGAATGGGTGACGTGTTGGGTCGAGACCCTTCTTCACTGTGATAATAACCATATAACCATATAACAATTACAGCACGGAAACAGGCCCTCTCGGCCCTTCCAGTCCGTGCCGACCGTGCTATAATGGGCTATAGATTTAGTACAGCAGCATGAGAAATATTAAATTACAATACTTTATAACATTTAGACCAAAGAAAATTAATATTGGTTTAAAAAATATTGGTATCATAAACAAAATAACATTACTAAATCAGTAAGCACAAAAAAGAGACAATCCAGTGTAGAAATAGACAATAGTTGCAGGAGTAGGCCATTAGGCCCTTCGGGACAGAATGCCATTCATTGTGTTCATGGCTGATCATCCGCAATCAGTACCCCGTTCCTGCCTTCTCCCCATATCCCCTGACTCTGCTATTTTTAAGAGCCCTATCTAGCTCTCTCTTGAAAGCATCCAGAGAACCTGCCTCCACCGCCCTCTGAGGCAGAGAATTCCACAGACTCACAACTCTCTGTGAGAAAAAGTGTTTCCTCGTGATGAACGGTCTCGTCCCGAAACGTCACCCATTCCTTCTCTCCGGAGCTGCTGCCTGTCCCGCTGAGTTACTCCAGCATTTTGTGTGCACCTTCGATTTAAACCACCATCAGCATTCTTTTCCTACGTCCTTCAGACTCGCTGAGCGATTCCAGCACTTTGTGTCTTTATTTCCTTTAAAACTTAAAAATTCCCTTTTAAATGGCCTAGTTATCAAGATACTTACTGTAAGAAAGGATTTATCCTGCTCATAGTTGGCCAAAAGTTTAGTAAGTCTTGCAACCTCTTCCCGTGCTTTATCCAGAGGCTCTGTCAGACGCTTGTTCTGAAAACGAAGATCCGCCATTTCATTCTCCATTCGTTCTTCTTTTGCTTTCATTTCTTCCACTTGTTCCTGAGGAATTACAGCAAAATCTGACAATCATTACTCCCCAATAGGTCCTCTTTTCTCAAAATCAACAGCAAACAGCCATTTTATTTGCATTAAATCACACACAAGAGACATAACATACTGTGTAAGAAGGAACTGCAGATGCTGGTTAAAACCGAAGATAGACACAAATAGCTGGAGTAACTCAGTGGGATGGGCAGCATCTCCGGAGAGAATTTGTGTCCATCTTCAACATAACTTACTATTTTCTATTCAAATGGACATTAATATCTATTATAAAGTATAGGACTATGAGGGTCTTACATATAATTCAGAAAATGATAATATCCTACCCATTTCATTCAGGTCCAACATATCACTATTCCTTTATTGTCTTTGGGTAAAAATTCTGAAATGTTTTGCCTAATGGCATTGTAAGAATATGTGCACCACAGATAGTGCTGTGGTTCATTGCCACCTCCTCAATGGCAATTAGGGGTTGGCATTCAATCATGACTTTGCTAGCAAAAGCAGTATCATTTGAGGATTTTTTTAAAACTTCAAACACGCAAGCTAACTCACACATAATGTACATTTACAATTAAAAAAAAATACACTTTACACTAAAATAAGACACAGTGGAGTAGCTGGTAGAGCTGCTGGCTCACAGCATGAGAGACATGTGTTTGATCCTGATGCTCCCTGTGTGAAGTTTGCATGTTATACATGTGATGGAGTGGGTTTCTTCCGGGTGCTCCGGTTTCCTCCCACATCCCAAAGGCCGTGCAGGTTTGTAGATTAATTGGCCTCTGTAAAGTGGCCTCTAGGATGTAGGGAGTGGACGACAAAGTGGAATAACATAGAACTTGTGTGAACAGGTGATTGAAGGTCAGCGTGGACCCGGTGGGCCGAAGGACCTGTTTCCATGCCATATCTCTAAGGTTAAGGTAAAATAGGTAGATCAACAATATATGGTCCAGAGATGAACTATTTTCCTTGGTAAAATCTACATTTTTTTCAATGTTCAAAAAGGGCTTAATATTGGAAAATGCTTCAAGCACAAATGCATAGATCAGAATCCTTCAATTGGTGCTTGACATTCCTCAATCCTATCCTGAGGAAGAAGCTCTCGATTTCTCATGTGTTATTGCTTCCCAATGCAAATTCAACCACAAGGAGCAGAATAATGACTTAGAAGGTACACAAAAAGCTGGAGAAACTCAGCGGGTGCAGCAGCATCTAAGGAGCGAAGGAGATAGGCGACGTTTCGGGTCGAGATCCTTCTTCAGATGCTTAGATGCTGCTGCACCCGCTGAGTTTCTCCAGCTTTTTGTGTACCCTCGATTCTCCAGCATCTGCAGTTCCTTCTTTAAAAAATAATGACTTAGAACCCTGATGGGGAAAAAAATGGTGTCCAAAGTATGCAAATTATTTTCTTGTGGATACTTACAAAGTAGATTTTACTTCAAAATGAACTTGAATTGAACACAGATCCAAGTGTATAAGAGAATATATAAACTCATGCAGTTGTTAGTTCTCTTGTAGAAATTCAATTTTTATATCACTCAACAACACTTCATACCATTGTGAATTTATTTATACCAATTTACAATCATCCACAGGACAGATAGTTTAATGATGTGGAACGTCCTAACCTTCAATGAATTGATGAGCGCCAGGTTGTTAAGAGTGATGTCATTGTAGTAATTTTTGATATCACTGAAAGCTTTTTCATGGTTTTTCATCAGGGCATTGATCTGACTATTCTTTCTCTCTTCAATCTCATGAATTTCTGTTTTTCTTCTCAACTCCATCTCTTCACGCAGCACATCCATCTTCTTCTGATACTTTGCTTCGATGTCTAATATGAAATTATACTGTGAGAAAATCTTTTAGACTAAATTAAATAAATTGTCATATTATCCAAATCAAAACAAAAACCTTCAATTATTATTCACCCGAAAATTTAGAATTCAATTCCAAATGTCAAATCTGAGGGCCCAGAGTTGCTGAGGTGCAGGTGAGTGAGAGTTGGACAGATCCTTTCTAAGTGTCACCATTATGATAAGATTAGAGGCATCCAATGTTCCTACAATACCAGCAGCAATTTTCTTTATAAGTTCTGGTAAAACCTTGTCATAGAGCATGGAAACAGGATCTTAGAAACATAGAAAATAGGTGCAGGAGTAGGCCATTCGGCCCTTCGAGCCTGCACCGCCATTCAATATGATCATGGCTGATCATCCAACTCAGTATCCTGTACCTGCCTTCTCTCCATACCCCCTGATCCCTTTAGCCACAAGGGCCACATCTAACTCCCTCTTAAATATAGCCAACGAACTGGCCTCAACTACCTTCTGTGGCTGAGAATTCCACAGATTCATCACTCTTTGTGTGAAAAATGATCCTCTCATCTCGGTCCGAAAAGACTTCCCCCTTATCCTTAAACTGTGACCCCTTGTCCTGGACTTCCCCAAAATCGGGAACAATTTTCCTGCATCTAGCCTGTCCAACCCCTTAAGAATTGTGTAAGTCTTTATGAGATCACTCCTCAATCTTCTAAATTCCAGCGAGTACAAGCCGAGTCTATTCAGTCTTTCTTCATATGGAAGTCCTGCCATCCCAGGAATCAGTCTGGTGAACCTTCTCTGTATTCCCTCTATGGCAAGAATGTCTTTCATCAGATTAGGAGACCAAAACTGTACGCAATACTCCAGGTGTGGCCTCACCAAAACCCTGTACAACTGCATAAGAACCTCCCTGCTCTTGTACTCAAATCCTTTTGCTACGAATGCCAACATACCATTCGCTTTCTTCACAGCCTGCTGCACCTGCATGCCTACTTTCAATGACTGGTGTACCATGACACCCAGGTCTCGTTGCATCTCCCCTTTTCCTAATCGGTCACCATTCAAATAATAGTCTACTTTCCTGTTTTTGCCACAAAAGTGGATAACCTCACATTTATCCACATTATACTGCATCTGCCATGCATTTGCCCACTCACCCAGCCTATCCAAGTCACCTTGCAGCCTCCTAGCATCCTCCTCACAGCTAACACTGCCCCCCAGCTTCGTGTCATCCGCAAACTTCGAGATGTTGCATTTAATTCCTTCGTCCAAATCATTAATATGTATTGTAAATAGCTGTGGTCCCAGCACTGAGCCTTGCGGCACCCCACTAGTCACTGCCTGCCATCCTGAAAAGGACCCGTTCACTCCTACTCTTTGCTTCCTGTCTGCCAGCCAGTTCTCTATCCACATCAATACTGAACCGTCAATACCGTGTGCTTTAAGTTTGTGTACTAGTCTCTTGTGTGGGACCTTGTCGAAAGCCTTCTGAAAGTCCAGATATAACACATCCACTGCTTCTCCCTTATCCACTCTACTAGTTACATCCTCAAAAATTCAATAAGATTCGTCAGACATGATTTACCTTTCGTAAATCCATGCTGACTTTGTCCAATGATTTCACCACTTTCCAAATACGCTGCTATCCCATCTTTAATAACTGACTCTAGCAATTTCCCCACTACCGATGTTAGACTAACTGGTCTGTAATTCCCCGTTTTCTCTCTCCCTCCCTTTTTAAAAAGTGGGGTTACATTAGCTACCCTTCAGTCCAACTCATCCATGCTGACCAAGATACAACCAAACTAATCTTATTTGCCCAGGTGTGGCCCATATTCCTGCAAACGTTTCCTATCCATGTGCCTGTTCAGACAATGGGGGCAAAAGCATGCCCAACGTCACCCTCATCCTGATGGCCATCTTCATGCATGGCTGCATCAGGCTGCGTGTAGAGCCAAAGTAGGTGGGCACCAAGTGTCATTACCTGCTGATGTTCGAAGTGTCCCCTGTATTGCAAAGGATGGGTCTGGCTCTGCTGCTGCACTATGTGCCAATCAGCTGGACATAGCTGCACCTTTTGTCCATTAAGGAAAAGTTCTTCCAGACCCACACCTTTTGCCACAAATCCATCAGGCGGTGGTCAGAATGGAACATCCTACAGGAACTGGGGGACAAGGACTCAATGAATCCTGCCGTGTGATTCCTTGAGCAGACTGAAATGGCTCATTAGCAGAACTCACCAACAAGCACCAAGATCTTGCTTGTTAGGTGGCGAGAGGGGGCCTCCCAGTCAGATCCTTCCTGTATCGTTGGAGTCTTACATGCTGGCCTCGGGATGGCTGCTATGGAGAGGAGATAGTTGCCCACCTTTTCATAGTGCAGATTTGCAAAGAGAGCCTGGAGAATGATGCAAGGGTACTTTTTAAGGTTCATCCTGAACAGCTCCGTAACAGAGGACTCTCCAATTTATGGGCTGTTCTCAAGGACACATTCAGGGATGGACATCAAGTGCTGCTGGATGATCAACAACTCGGTGAAAGATGCTTTTGGGAATGTCCAAAGCTTGTGGGCCTCTCAGAACAGCGAGATGTCTGTCATGAAATGTTGCTGACTGGCCTATTCCAGACTGCAGGAGTACGTGCTGAGAGATTCACTGAAGCTTGGTGCAGCCAAGGCTCCCCCAGGATGAACATTGAGGGACAGTCTGGACACCCCTCAAAAAAGGGAAGGGATATCACCCGGGTGGCCTCATGAGTGGCAAGGGTGTATTGTTTAAAGATAAGTGGATGCAGGGTGACTTCGGCAGGTTGGGTCGGTGGGCAGATGCAGTTTAATGTGGATAAATGTGAGGTTATCGACTTTGGTGGCAAAAACAGGAAGGCAGATTATTATCTAAATGGAGTCAAGGTCTTTGTTCATCAGTCAATTAAAGTACGCATGCAGGTACAGCAGGCAGTGAAGAAAGCAAATGGCATGTTGGCATTCATAATAGGAAGAGTTGAGTATAGGAGCAAAGAGGTCCTTCTGCAGTTGTACAGGGCCCTAGTGAGACCACACCTGGAGTTGTGTGCAGTTTTAGTCTCCCAATTTGGAATTTAGAAGGATGAGAGGGGATCGTATTGAAACATATAAGACTATTAAGGGTTTGGACAAGGGTTTGGACACGCTAGAGGCAGGAAACATGTTCCTGATGTTGGGGGAGTCCAGAACCAGGGGCCACAGTTTAAGAACAAGGGGTAAGCCATTTTGAAC
The DNA here is from genome assembly GCA_035221665.1 of Okamejei kenojei. Lineage (NCBI taxonomy): Eukaryota > Metazoa > Chordata > Chondrichthyes > Rajiformes > Rajidae > Okamejei > Okamejei kenojei. The sequence continues at coordinate 49,085,971 of CM069147.1, forward strand.
AGAGATGAGGAGAAACTTTTTCACACAGAGAGTTGTGAGTCTGTGGAATTCTCTGCCTCAGAGGGTGGTAGAGGCTGGTGGAGGCTGGTTCTCTGGATGCTTTTAAGAGAGAGGTAGACAGAGAGCTCTTAAAGATAGCGGAATCAAGGGATATGGGGAGAAGGCAGGAACGGGGTACTGATTGTGGATGATCAGCTATGATCACATTGAACAGTGGTGCTGGCTCGAGGGGCCGAATGGCCTACTCCTGCAACTATTGTCTAGAAGTCCAAACACTATTGAATGTATAGTCACTAGGAATATGTAAAGATGTTTTGTACATTTTATGTTCTGTATATATTTTTTATCCTAATTAAACTTTACTTTGGACAAAATGTTTAAAAATATTGTTATTCAACCTGTCTCCAGCGGTTTGTTCAATGTACCCATGACCCTCAGTGTGAAAAATTTGCCCCTCAATTTCACTTTAAATCTTTTCCCTCTCACCTTTCACTTTAAATCTTTTCCCTCTCCAATGCTTAATCCCCCAACACTGGGAAAAAGGCATGACGCATTCACTCTGTCTATTCCCGTCATGATTTTATACACCTCTATAAGATCACCCCTCAGCCTTTGGTGCTCCGAGAATAGTCCTAGCTCTCACTATAGCTCAGACCATCGAGTCCTGGCAACATCCTCATAAATCTTCTCTGCGTCCTTTCCAGGTCGTTGCCAACTTTTCTGAAGCAGGGTGACCAAAACCAAACACAGTAGATTGGTCTCAATTCCTTTTAGAGAGGCAAGTTACAATTTCAAATTTTGCAGTGTTCACTGGGCTCGATTATCACAGGCCAGCCATCACAATCGCCCCATTTTTGGAGTATGAGATGTGATCATATATTTGTTACCAGCTGTGTGAAGGCTCACCCCATCATATTTCTGACAGCAGGGCAAGACCCATTACCTTTGAAATTTTAAAAGTCCCAAAAGCAATATATTTGAAAAAATGTTTGAAAGACAAAAGTTCAAATCATAGTTTACATATTATGTACCCTATTTAAAGAGTGGTAGGATTCAGCAACGTATAGTAAAACCACTTAATGTGGAAATCATCTTAGACATGGTTGGACAATATTGAATTTCTTTAACAAGAAAACTTCTCACATTCATAGTCATTGACAAATGCAATGGTTCGTGCCTCTGACCCCAAAGAGATCTGCCTACAAAAACTAGGTATTTTCTGATGCTGCTCACTGTCAGATATCTGTTCCAAGGGATCACTAGAATCCAGTAATAGGGATGACAGCAGACTCATTGTGTAGCCATTTCCAACCAGGAATTTCCACAGAGAGCAATCAGGAAGAAAAGTGCAATAATCTGTTTTACAACATTTTACAGAAAGAGAAGGGGAGAAAGAAAAAGGGACAGACAAAGATTGGAATTCACACATCAGATTAATCCAATACATTTATAAAAATAAACTGTTACTCTAAAATCCTGCGGCTGCAATCATCATACATTAAATCATGTTGGAGTAAACATTTATAACTTAATCTGCTATTAAATATGAATCTAAACCTCATGCAACCAAGCAAAAATTATTAGGCAAAATACCATAATTGTCATTTCAGTAGTTTAGACTAAAGTTGATCAGTTGATCCAGAAGATGATCAGTTGATGAGTAATGCTGATGAGAGCAGGGCATTTCAGGTTGGCATGGATAGATTAAGTGGATGGATAAAGTAGTGTCAATACTAGTTCATTATTGGGAATAAAAGGGGATTCATTTTGGACTGCTCCAACTGAACCACCACAGATAATGGCTGATGCATTTTTATGTCTCAAACAACTACTAAAATAACAATTCAATGGTCTTTTGCCCGTCATAAGATTCTAACAATCATGTAAAATGGTCCCCAGCCTGCCTTGGATGGCACTTCTGGCACCACAGCACTAACTTAAAGGAAATTAACAACAGCCATCCAATCTGGTGGCTCGAATGCACCAAATACTGTTACCAATTTTCACTGGCGATGAGGTCTCACAAATTCACTTAAATGTCTTATTGCAATGCACACAATTTACTAACATGTTCTAACATTTTGACTGCTGCTTATTTATTCCCTCATCATTTCATCTAGGCAATTAGATTGAGCAATCTAACGCAATGGCCTTTTGTATTTTACGAAGACCTAAACTGTTCAATGTGATCAACTTGGGTTTCATTTTAAGTTAAACCAAACCAACCTTCTGTTTGTTTCTCAAAGTCATTCCACAATCTTGTGATTTCTTCATCATTTTTCTGTTTGTGAACATGAAACAAATGTCAAGCAATAGTGAATAACTAACATTTAATGATGGAGTTCTAGCATTTTTATGTATATTTCACAATTCAAAAGTCAGTTTCTCATTTTATCAATAATTGAAAGTTATAGCGCCCTCTATAATGTTTGGGAGAAAGACTCATCATTTATTTATTTGCCTCTGTACTCAACAATTTGAGATTTGAAATAGAAAAAAATCACATGTGGTTAAAGTGCACATTGTCAGATTTTATTAAAGGGTATTTTTTATACATTTTGATTTCACCATGAAGAAATTACAGCTGTGTTTATACGTAGTCCCCCCATTTCAAGGCACAATAATGTTTGGGACACATGGTTTCACAGGTGTTTGTAATTGCTCAGGTGTGTTTAAATGCCTCCTTAATGCAGATATAAGAGAGCTCTCAGCACCTAGTATTTCCTCCAGTCTTTCCATCACATTTGGAAACTTTTATTGCTGTTTATCAACATGAGGACCAAAGTTGTGCCAATGAAAGTCAAAGAAGACATTATGAGACTGAGAAACAAGAATAATGGCCCTGTCTCATGGTGCGAGTTGACCCACGAGGTACACCGAGTGAAAGACTCGTGGTTGTGTACGAGACTTCAAGTTTATGATCAAGTGTTTAACCGAGTTCCCACGGGTATGTCATTGCTGCGATGTTCCAACTTCCTCTCCCGAGTTACCAAGTTCTCTCCCGTTACTCTTGAGCCAACCGTGAATGAAGGTATGTTTTAATAAAGCAACAATGTTAAAGAAGACATCTCCATCCTGTGGCTTTGAGTTATTTCAGCGCGGCCACATCTATTGATATGACCTACAAAGGGAAATGCGCACCCTCCAGTAACCAATAACGTGGTAAGTGCATTTCTTGGTGCTTTATGTTTTTAAATACTGTATTTCCCGGAGTGGGGGGAGAGCTCAGTTCATAGTATTTGGGGAGTCTGGCGTTGTGAAGGAGGGGATTGGGGTCAGTAACCCACTTGCCACGCTCCAGTCTGAGTGCAGGGAGATGGGACTAGGTGAGTAGTGTTTGGCACGGAGTAAAAGGGCCGAGATGGCCTGTTTCCGTGCTGTCATTGCTATATGGTTTTATTGCGGCAGGGGAGTGAATTAGCTTGGGTGGCTGCCGCAGCGCTCCGGGCACAGACAGCAGAACTGGCCGCCACTTCGGAGGAAGGAAGCAGCTCGGGTGACTGACTTTGAGCGGCCGCCGGGACCCGACAGCACACACAGACACACAGACACATACACACACACACACACAGATACATACATATGTGGTGTTTCTGCTCGGGACCCTTCTTCAGACAATCCAATGTCCCATAATATATTCTTTAAATATTAAGGTTTCTGTTGAAAGTGTGGTGCCGTGGTTACGGGTGGGCGGAAGGAAGATGATGAGGTCTGGTACAAGTTGACTTTGTTTTCAGTAATCAGGCCTCCGTGTTGGCCGATGTCTGGTTGATCGAGCGCTCATACAGTTGCGAGCGAGCGAGGTCCATATATAAAGGAGCAAGGAACGTGAAGCCTCTGAGGGTTCATTGTCCCCCTGGTTTGGATTGCTCCCAGGAGAGCGGGCAGAATAGAATCGAAAGCATTGTAACAGCAGCACTCTCCCCAACACGAAACACAGCGCAGCATAAACAATGAAACAGCTTCACTTTTAAAAGCAAAGACACACGTTAAATTACATGGCCCCAAGAAATCGCCTCTCAATTGCTTCGGCGTTGGAATTGCAATATATATAAAATTTATAATATGTATATACATATTATACTACAAATACATATATATTATATATACTGCAATTGTGAGAGTGGTGAATCTGTGGAATTCTCTGCCAGTTCATTGGCTATATTTAAGAGAGAGTTAGATGTGGCCCTTGTGGCTAAAGGGATCAGGGGGTATGGAGAGAAGGCAGGTACAGGATACTGAGTTGGATGATCAGCAATGATCATATTGAATGGTGGTGCAGGCTCGAAGGGCCGAATGGCCTACCCCTGCATCTATTTTTAATATATATATATATTTATTTATATATACACACATATTATATACACACACACACACACACACACACACACACACACACACACACACACACACACACACGTCCATGTGCTGTATATATACTTTGCGTGGTTCCTGGGTTGCGTACTGCTGAGTAACTCCACAAAATATCATCCCCATGCATTTCAAATCTAAATCTCTCGCCAATCCACAGCGTTCGACCGATTAACTAAAAATATTGTTCTTTTTTAAGACCAAAAGAAAATAGTTCTCGCGAATTCCAAGTTCTCAGTTTGGGGGGGGGGGGGGGTGGCGAGTCGGTGAAAATAAAGCTCCAGCTGGAATATAAGAAGAGATAAAACAAAAACGTTAAAAGCAAATAGTAACTTAACAGCGGGAAGTAGGACATATGTGTGTGTGGTGTGCGCGCTACTGAATACTTTCTATCCAGTGTCTCCGCTGCAAATTGCAATGCATACGCGTTTGATATTAAGACAAACTTAATTTTATTTCCAGTTTTGCATTTTTAGTTTGTTCCACACATTTAATTAGTTTTAATCCCTCCAGAAAAAACCTGAAAGTGGAGATGGTTCTCATACATAAAGCCCAAGAGATGGCTTCTTGATTCTAACGAGTGTTTGGGAAAAATAGACACAAAAAGCTGGAGTAACTCACGGGACAGGCAGCATCACTGGAGAGAAGGGATGGGTGACCTTTCGGGTTGAGACCCTTCTTCGGACTGGTGTTTGGGAAACGTGGATTAGGTTTGTTTTCGGGGGGCGAGGGAGGGAATACATTCGCCTTTTTCTCTGAATTCAGGAATGAATGCATGTTGACACACATAACACAGAGAAGGGGGGATGGCTGCGTTTAGGTCTGAGGCGAAGGGAGTTCTCGATTTTCCCTGGCGATAGTTTCACTTTTTTTGCATTTTTCCTTCCCTCCTGCCGCCTGTCCCGCTGAGTTACTCCAGCTTTCCGTGTCAAAGTCGTCTTGTTCAATCTAATTTCATTGCAACTTTCAGCTCTGGACACCCCACGTTGATCCGCACGTATTTCAGCATTTATATTTCTCAAGCCTCTTTACCTCCCGGAGCCACATGTAACTTAACCACATGTAATTACTCCAGCATTTTGTGACTATCTTTGGTTCAGTCTTTACTCGAGCGAACGAACAGATTATAAGAAAGTTCCCACGATAGACTCACGAGTCACTAAGGTAAACGCACGGGCCATTATGTTATTGCAACAAGTTTAAATGTTTCCATTTTTAACCTGAACAATTAATTTGACTCGTGGAAAAAAAATCAATGTTTGATTTTTTTCACGAGTTAACAAGTTTCCCCGAGTACCTGCCGTTAGGGCCACGAGTGGACAAGTTGATCGCGCAAGTTCCGACGTTGCCGCTACGTTCATCGTACGTGATCGCCACGAGTGAAAACTCGGGGTCACTCGTGGGCCAACTCGCACCGTGACACAGGGGTTTAAAACTGTTAGTGACATCAGCCAAACCTTAGGCTGTTTGGAACATCATTAAGAAGAGAGCACTGGTGAGCTTACTAATCGCAAATGGACTGGCAGGCCACGGAAGGTCTCCACAGCTGAAGACAGAAGAATTCTCTCTATAATAAAGAAAAATCCCCAAACACCTGTCCGACAGGTCAGAAACACTCTTCAGGAGTCAGGTGTGAATTTATCAGTGACAGAGATGTTTTGAATAGGGAATGAATAATGGGCAAAACACCAGAGAGAACTCTCCTGTTATCTTTCAAAATCAGCCTGGATCTCCTATGTACACATGTCCGACGGATCAGAAACACTCTTCGGGAGTCAGAAGTGGATTTCCGCATTGATCACTGTCTGCAGAAGACTTCATGAACAGAAATAGAGGTAACGCTGGAAGATGCAAACCACTGGTTAGCCGCAAAAATAGGATGGTCACGTTACAGTTTGCCAAGAAGTACTTAAAAGAGCAACCACAGTTCTGGAAAAAGGTCTTGTGGACAGATGAGACGAAGATTAACTTAAATCAGAGTGATGGCAAGAGCAAAGTATGGAGGAGAGAAGGAACTGTCCAAGATCCAAAGCATACCACCTCATCTGTGAAACACAGTGGTGGGGGTGTTATCGCCTGGGCATGTATGGCTGCTGAAGGTACTGGCTCACTTATCTTCATTGATGATACAACTGCTGATGGTAGTAGCATAATGAATTCTGAAGTGTATAGACACATCCTATCTGCTCCAGTTCAAAGAAATGCCTCAAAACTCATTGGCCGGCGGTTAATTCTACAGCAAGACAATGATCCCAAACATACTGCTAAAGCAACAAAGGAGTTTTTCAAAGCTAAAAAGTGGTCAATTCTCGAGTGGCTGAGTCAATCGCCCGATCTGAACCCAATTAAGCATGCCTTTTATATGCTGAAGAGAAAACTGAAGGGTACTGGCCACCAAAGCAAGCATAAGCTAAAGCTGGCTGCAGTACATGTCTGGTAGAGCATCACCAGAGAAGACACCAGCAACTGGTGATGTCCATGAATCACAGACTTCAAGCAGTCATTGCATGCAAAGGATATGCAACAAAATATTAAACAAGATTACTTTAATTTACATGACATTGCTGTGTCCCAAACATTATGGTGCCTGAAATGGGGGGACTTTGTATAAACATTGCTGTAATTTCTACATGGTGAAACCAAAATGTATAAAAATGGCCTTTATTAAAATCTGACAATGTGCACGTTAACATTATGAAGGGCACTGTATGTACAACTTTGGTGCCCAACATACAGCCAGTTGACCACTTCCACTCACCATGATGCTCTCAACCAGCAGCAGGATAAACATGCACACTGTTCCCCTCCTTACTCAGACTTACTTATAAGGCCACATTCAGAAACCATTCCTCAAAAGCTTGACCAAAGTATTTGCCAGTTCAATGTCCATGGTGGCACAGTGGCGCAGCAGTAGAGTTGCTGCCTTACAGCGCCAGAGGCCCGGGTTTGATCCTGACTACGGGTGCTTGTCTGTACGCAGTTTGTACATTATCCCCGCGACCTGCTGCATTTTTTCCCGGATCTGCAGTTTCCTCACACACTCCAAAGACGTACAGGTTTGTAAGTTGATTGACTTCTGCAAAATGTAAATTGTTCCTAGTGTATGTAGGATAGTGTAAGTGTGCAGGGATCGCAGGTTAGCGGCGATGGGTCTCTAGTAATAGGGCTACTGAGGTAAACCTGTGGTGCCTCAAAGGCTGTATGAGTCAAAGCGCAAGCATAAATGCCAGTGCTCTGATGGCTGGGATAGCCATAGGGATAGCTTATTAATATTCGAATGATGCATTCAAAATGACGATATCATCTATACATTTCTAGATAAAATTGCAGTAAATACATAATGCTGACAACCTTTAACTCTATGAATACGTACCAGTTTCAAGGTTTTCACCATGTTTTCATTAGAGAGCTCCTGTTCCTTCAGTTCCAGTTTGAGGTTTTTTGTATTACTAACTAAGAAATGCTCCTGGTCACGATGCTCTTTTTGTTCCAATTTCATGGTTACTGTGTTTTCTGCCTTCAACTCAGCAAGATTATTCTGGTGTTCATATAGAAGATGTTTGACTTTCTGCTTGTAGACCTATTGATAAAAAATAAACCATTGTCAGAAATCTCATGTACTGGAAATATTTTGAAGTTATAAGCTCCATATTTTTGTCAAGACTCATGGATATTTTTCCACCACTGTTCAAGTTCCTAGAGCATAAGTTTAAAAAAAACAGCAAGAATAGTGCCTACTTCTGGATATGGAGAATATATAGGAATGTCATATATAGAAAATTCAAATCAACTATTTGCTTTTAATAAAATGAGTTCCTATTATTTGAAAATTATTTACATTATAATGAAAGTGTTCTTCAAAACAAAATGCAGCAAAGACCCCAGGGACCTTCACTATCCAACGAGTGGTTGAACTATCTGTTCTCAAGAAGGCAAAATGATGTGGGATTTATAGAACAAGTACTTGGTAAATTCTGATTTACCAAACCTGCAAGATATTTGCAACAGTAAAGAATGAGAAATCAAATTATGTTATGGTGGACTCTATGCTGGCTTAGATCTTTATGTAAAGTGTAAATTGAAACAAGCTATTTACAATTAAATATTTGCTTAAAGAGTGTCATGTTGTTTTTTTAATCTTCTGAGGAAGATTTTAAATTTAATCAGGATAATTATAGTAAAATCAAAGTGGATAAAGAACTGCAATAATGCAAGACCTGCCTCAAAAAGCTGTCAACAGCCCGTCTCAAAATAGTGATGACATGGGAAGATATATACAGACTGAGAATGTGGGAGCAGGTAAAATAAACCATTTATCTACAAGAGACTTTAACGTGCACAATAACTGGGAGATATGGAACATCTGAAGTAGTAGCATTTATGGAATGCATTTGTGACATTTTAAAACATTTGCTTCTGAATTGCTAAGGAAGTACACCTTTAAGGATTTAATGATGAATGACAAATTACTAAATCAATTTACAATAAGTGAATTACAAACAAACAATGTCAATATGATAGAAATTGACATTCGAAGGAGAAGGAAGATTGCAAATTGTGGATAACAATTTAACAATACAAAACTAGAAAGTAATGATAAATAAATTGTGTTGCCTAACTTTGTAGAACAACCTAAAGAAAATACATTGTGTAGAACAACCAAACGAAAAACAATAGACGGTATTAAACTTCATATTTGACATAATATAAAGCAAGTTCATTACTCGAAAGCAAAGTATCCATTCATTCCACCCCAATCTGATATGCTCTGGACTTCAATGATGCATGCAGTATATTTTTTGGACTATTGGATGGTATTCCTATTAATACCTCACATTTTCACATATTTATTTTTAAATGTTACATTTTCCAGTGATCACACTATGTTTAAAAATAAAGTATGAAAAACAGGATTCTGGGCTGTTTTAAGAAAGCGTGACAGTGAGGTGGAAGAAAGCATGGGAATTGGGGACCAAGTGTGTCAGAAGGGAGTGTAGGAACCAAGGTCCCTATAAGTTGGAGGGAAGCTAGGAACTGGGGCCTCGGAGAGTCACAAGAGAGCACAGGAACTGGGGTCCCAGAGAACCAGGAAAGGAGAGTGGAACTGGAGCCCAGTGAATTGGAAAGGAGCCCAGGAACTGATGCCCAGCTGAGTTGAAAAGGAGAATAAGAAACATCACCTGGGAGCCAGATGGTAAACCCTTATGATTTCCAAAGAGTTGGATAGCACATTATCGGAGTTAACAACTAAAAAAACAACTATAAAAAGGGGTTATATCTTGGGGAAAATAGAATCCAGCAAAAAGGGGAAGCATTAAAAAACTGCTACAAAGAAACTAAAAAAAGATTAAGAAAGGAATTTGAAAAATAAATTCAAAAGCAACATCAAATATTTTATAAATATTTAAAAGGAATAATGACAAGTCTGAAGAAGGGTCTCGACCCGAAACGTCGCCTATCTCCTTCGCTCCTTAGATGCTGCTGCACCTGCTGAGTTTCTCCAGCCTTTTGTGTACCCAATGACAAATGGCAATATGGGTTCATTCAAGATTAATTTAAGCATGATATTAAGAAAATGAACATTTATAATTGGCCACAGTAATGAATAAAGTTAAGACGGCAGAAAATAGGTCATAGTACCACTAGTACAACTGTACCTCAAAAATCTCAAAGGGAACTTAATAAATTTAATATAACAAGGGGACGATAGACAAAATAACTGGAGATAAGATAGACAAATATTTAGTACTCTTTAGTTTCCACTCCAGAACATGGAAATTGGTGATGAAATTGCAGATTAATCACTCAATGATTTTTACTAGCCTTGGGATTCAGGAAGTGTATCTTTGCACTAAACATTTTCAAATGCCAGTGCACTTTAAAGAAGCAGATGAATCCAAGTTAACCATAGGTTAAACTGAAGGTTAAAGCACAGGTTTGACATTGAATGTGTCATACAGTCAGTCATACAGCATGGAAACAGCCCCTTCGGCCCAATATGCCCATGCCGACCAAGATCCCCCATCTACACTAGTCCCACCTGCTCGCATTTGGCCCATATCCCCCTAAACCAGACCTCCCAACATTTGATTGTCAAAATTCATAATATTTCCCCTCAAAATTCATATTTTTAAATGAAAATTCATAATATGTCGCGGCGCCTATTCGGGGTCCCATGTCACAAATTCTAAATTGTGAAGAAGTATTTTAAATGCCAAAATGTGAAAAAGGTACATGTATGCTGAAACATTTATAATTCTTTGTTAAACTTTGATAAACTTGGCACTAGACTCACCTTAATTTCTCTCACTTGGGGTTGTTGCCGGCGGCTATGCGCCTGCGCACTGGTGCAGATCAGCGGGCTGCCGGCGGGCGGGTGCGGCACATGCGCACTTGGCCAGGTTGCCGGCGGGTCTGCGCCTGCGCACTGGGTGGGGGTGGGGGTGGGGGGGGAGGCCCGGTGATGGGGTTGCCGCGAGCGGCCGGCTGCCGGCAAGAAAGTGCCGCTGATCGCGCGGGCCGGCGCCGCCCGGGCTCTGGGCCGGGCGTGGCGTGGCTCGAAATGGCGCCAGGCCCGGCAACCCTCCCCCACTGCGCACGCGCGGCCACTGGGGCCCGGCAACCCTCCCCCACTGCGCACGCGCGTCCACTGGGGCCCGGCAACCCTCACCCACTGCGCACGCGCGGCCACTGGGGCCCGGCAACCCTCCCCCACTGCGCACGCGCGGCCACTAGGGCCCGGCAAAGTGCCGCTGATCGCGCGGGCCGGCAAACCGGGGACACATGGCGCCGGCGTTCACCACGGGAGGAAGAATTTAGCGGGATAATTAGGGTACAAATCGGGATGGCGGGAAGGGAACCTAAAAAGCGGGAATATCCCGCCAAAAGCGGGATAGTTGGGAGGTCTGCTAAACCTTTCCTTTCAATGTACCTGTCCCAATGTCAAGACGGGTAATGTTGCTATAATATCTGTCTCAACTACCCCTTCTGGCAGCTTGGTCCATATACTCACCACCTTCTATGTGATAAAGTTTCCGCTCGGGTTTCCATCAAATCATTCCCTCTCACATTAAACCTTCATCCCTTGGTTCTTGATTCCCCCACTCTAGGATAAAACGACTATGCATTTATCCTATCTATTTCCCTCATGATCTTATACACCTTTACAATATCACCCCTCATCCTCTTGCTCTCCAAGGAATAAAGTCCTCGCCTGCCCAATCTCTCCCTCCAGTTCAGGCCCTCAAGTGGAATGTGGGATGAAACTAGAATCTCAAATCCATAAGAGGGAGTCTAAATATTTGACAATGTATGAACAGTCAATGTAGTCGTGATGGATGGGCTAGCTAATCTATTACAAAATCTTACAGCCGACAAACACTCTAGAGTTGAGAGGAGACAGGGGGTAGTGGTGGAAGGATTGCAAGCCTGTGCAGCATAGAAACAAGAAAATAGGTGCAGGAGTAGGCCATTCGGCCCTTAGAGCCAGCACCGCCATTCAATATGATCATGGCTGATCATCTAAAATCAGTACCCCGTTCCTGCCTTCTCCCCATATCCCTTACTTCCTTCAGCCCTAAGAGCTAAATCTAACTCTATCTTGAAAACATCCAGTGAATTGGCCTCCACTGCCTTCTGTGGCAAACAATTCTACAGATCCCCAACTCTCTCGGAGAAGAGGTTTTTCCTCATCTCAGTCCTAAATGGCCTACCCTTTATTGTTTAACTGTGACCCCTGGTTCTGGACTCCCCTAACATCGGGAACATTTTTCCTGCATCTAGCCTGTCCAATCCTTTAAGAATTGTATATGTTTCTATAAGATCCCCTCTCATCCTTCTAAATTCCAGTGAATACAAGCCCAGTAGACCCATTCCTTCATCATATGCGAGTCCAGCCATCCTGGGAATTAACCTGGTGAACCTACGCTGCACTCCCTCAATAGCAATAATGTCTTTCCTCAAATTAGGAGACCAGAATTGCACACAATACTCCAGGGGCAGTCTCACCAAGGCCCTGTACAACAGCAGTAGGACCTCCTTGCTCCAAAACTCAAATCCTCTCGCAATGAAGGCCAACATGCCATTAGCTTTCTTCACTGCCTGTTGTACCTGCATGCTTACTTTCAGTGACTGATGTACAAGCACACCAAGGTCTCATTGCACCTCCCTTTTCCTAATCTGACACCATTCAGATAATCTACCTTCCTGTTTTTGCCACCAAAGTGGATAACCTAGCATTTATCCACATTATACTGGACCTGCAATGCATCTGCCCACACCCAACCTATCCAAATCACCCTGCAGCCTCATAGCATCCTCATCGCAGCTCACACTGCCACCCAGCTTTGTGTCATCCGTAAACTTGGAGATGTCACATTTAATTCCCTCGTCTAAATCGTTAATATATATTGCAAGTAACTGGGGTCCCAGCACCAAGCCTTGCGGCACCCCACTAGTCACTGCCTGCCATTCTGAAAAGGACTTGTTAATTCCTACTCTTTGCTTCCTGCCTGCCAACCAGTTCTTTATCCATATCAATACCCTATCGCCAATACCATGTGTTCTAATTTTGCACACTAATCTCTTGTGTGGGACTGTATCAAAGGCTTTTTGAAAGTCCACATCCACTGGCTCTCCCTTATCTATTCTACTTGTTACATCCTCAAAAAACTACAGAAGATTAGTCAAGCATGATTTCCCCTTCATAAATCCATGCTGACTATGACGATCCTGTCACTGCTTTCCAAATGCGCTGTTATAACATCTTTAACAATCGATTCAAGCATCTTCCCCACTACCAATGTAAGGCTTACAGGTCTATAATTCCCTGTTTTCTCTCTCCCTTTCTATCCCTCCTTTCTTAAAAAGTGGGGTTACATTGGCTACCCTCCAGTCCACTGATCCAGAGTCGAGAGAACATGATCACCAATGCATCCAGGATTTCTAGGGCCACCTCCTTGAATACTTTGGGATGCAGACAATCAGGCCCTGGGGATTTATCTGCCTTTAGTCAGAACAGTTTACCTAACATCATTTCCTGATTAATGTGGATTCCCTTCAGTTCCTCCCTCCCACTAGATCCTCGGTCTCCTAGTATTTCTGGGAGATTGGTTCTGTCTTCAAGTGTGAGCAAGACACAGACAAAGTACTCGTTTAACTGCTTTGCCATTTCCTTGTTTCCCATTATAAATTCACCTGTTTCTGATTGTAAGGGACCTACATTTGACTTTACTAATCTTTTCCTTTTTAATATCTAAAGAAGCTTTCAGAGTCAGTTTTTATATTCCCCGCAAACTTTATTTCATGATCTTTTTTCCCCCTCTTAATTATCCACTTTGTCTTCCTCTGTTGAATTCTAAATTTCTCCCAGTTTTCCAGTTAGCTGCTTCCTCTGACTAATTTATATGCCTCTTCCTTGGATTTAACACTATCCTTGATTTCCCTCGTCAGCCACAGTCGAGCCGCCTTCCCCGTTTAATTTTTTCGCCAGACAGGGATGAACAATTTTTGGAGTTCATCCATGCGGTCTTTAAATCTTTGCCATTGCACCTCCACCGTCGACCCTTTAAGTATAATTTGCCAGTCTATCCGAGCCAATTCTCACCTCTTACCTTCAAAGACTCCTTACTTTAAGTTCAGGACCATAGTCTCTGAATTAACTATGTCGCTTTCCATCCTAATGCAGAATTCCATCATATTATGGTCACTGTTGGCCAAGGGGCTTTGCACAACAAGTTTGCTAATTAATTCTTCCTCATTACACAATACCCAGTCTAGAATGGCCTGTCATATAGTCAGTTCTTCTACATATTGGTTTAAAAATCCATCCCGTATACATTCCAGTAACGGAGGGATCATTACTGGGACTCCTGGGGCTTGTGATCGATATTAATAACTTTGATTTGAATAGGAGGTTTGAACAGTAAATTTGCCAATGATGTGAAAGTTGGCTGTGTTGTGGATAATGAGAAAGGTTGTCTGGGCTACAGCAGGATATAGATCAGACAGCAAGTTGGACGCAGCAATAGCAGGTGGAATTTAATCCTGATAAGTATGAAGTAATAGCATTAGGACTTATACAGTAATTAATTGGGCATTGAGGAATGTCAACGGTGAAATGTACCCTGAACGTGGCAACACAGGGGGATAGAACGATGAAGGATGTATTTGGCATGTTTTCTTTCATAGGTTAGGCATAGAATGTAAAAGTTGGAACATTGTGTTGAAACTTTACAAAAGACTGGTTAGAGCACACTTGGAGTATTGTGTGCCGTTCTGGTCGCCACGCGACAGGTAAGCTGTGTGCAGGAGGGGACTGCAGATGCTGGTTTAAACTGAAGATAGACTCAAAAAGCTGGAGTAACTCAGCGGGACAGGCAGCATCTCTGGAGAGAAGGAATGGCTGTGGTTGAGATTCAAGTGCAGAAAAAATTCACTGGGATGTTGCCTCGTTTAGTTATGGGGAGAGATTAGATGGTTTGAGTTTGTTTTCCTGGACAAAGAGGACTGAGGGGTGCTGTTGTAGAGGTATATAAGATTGATATGAGGCATTGTTAGGAGAGTCAGAATCTTTTCCACTGGTAGGTGTATCATATACAAGAGGACATAGATATAAGGTGAGAGGAAGGAGTTATAAAGGAGATTTGAGAGAATAGTTTTTTGCACAGAGCCTGGTTAATATTTGGATCTCATCACCAGAGGTGGTACAGCCAGATACAATCATGCATTTAGAAGACATTTTGAGAGACACTTAAATAAACAAAGCATAGAAGGAAATGGTCCCAATGCAGGCAAATTGGATTAATATGGATGGGTAAAAGATAGACATGGAAGTGGTGGACAAAGTGCTTGCTTCTGTGCTGTACAACTCTGACAATTTTAGCCTTGTGAAATAAGGTAATATTGTAAAAAATTTGTGTAGAAAATCATGAGAGGAATAAATCGGGTAGATGCTCAGAATCTCTTGCCCAGAGTAGGGGAATCGAGGACCAGAGAACATAGGTTCAAGGTGAAGAGGAAAAGATTTAATAAGAATCTGACGGATAACTTTTTCTGACAAAGGGTGATGGGTGTATGGAACAAGCTGTAGCAGAGGAGGTAGTTGAGGCTGGGACTATGCCAACATTTAAGAAACAGTTAGACAGGTATATGGATAGGACAAGTTTGGAGGGATATGGACCAAAAGCAGGCAGGTGGGACTAGTGTAGCTGGGGCATATTGGTCGGTGTGGGCAAGTTGGGCCGAAGGGCCAGTTTCCACACAGTATCACTCTATGACTCTAAATAGATTGGTAAATAGCTAGGAGGTTGGATACAAGGCACAGAAATAAAAATAAACTTTCTGCAGTTGCTAATGTATGGCAAGTGGTGTTCTTCGAGAATGTGCACTGGTGTCTTAACTTTTCACCTTATACATTACTGATGCTGATGGAGGAGTCAAACATTGAACTCCAAACTGTGAACAAAAAAAGATACGTAGAAGCTTTCTTACAAAACCGATACTTACAAAGCAGTTACAAAACTGATAATTACAGTCATTGTGGCCAATGACTGAAAATTAATATCCAGGTGCAAAACGTAAAGCAGAAAATGAAATATTAACTACTGAGAGATGGAATTCAAAGTAAGGTATTGTAAACAGCCAGTTTGGACTTTATATTAAGTGCTGGGCATCAAATTTCAAAAATATATATAATCCTTGGAAAGCAATCCTTGTAGGTTCTCCAATTGGTATGATAAATAAAAAAAAATCGTGATTAGCAAAAATATGAGATTTTTTTTCTCCTGGAAGAATCCGGGAATTTTCAAATGAGATATGACATTAGAAGGCAACACCTTTTCATACAATTGGTCATGGAATATATATTTGCTTCCTCCCACAAAAAAAGAAACCTACTGAATTAAAATGTTCAAAACTTGAGAAATGTATTACTTTTTTGTTGGTCAAGGATCCACACAATAGAAGGACACACAAATAAAGTTAAATACAGAATTGCTGTGTAGGAAAGAGCTGCAGATGCTGGTTTTAAATCGAAGGTAGACACAAAATGCTGTAGTCTGAAGATGGGTCTCGACCCGAAACGTCACCCAGAGATGCTGCCTGTTACTCCAGAATTTTGTGTCTATCTACAGAATTGCAGTGAACTAATTACTGTAAAGGTCAAAACAAGTCTGGAATCATCAGCCTCCATGATTTGTTGGATGTGAAGGCTGGTGGGGTGATAAGTCTTCTTATCTCTGCAAGTTAATTTCCGAATGATTTTGTTGAATTCCTCCCCTTACCTTAATTTCCACCTGGTGCCGTTCCTCTGCATCTTCCATTTCCCGGTCTTTGTTCCTCAATTCTGACTTCCTCTCCTCTAGCTGCCGTTTTGTGATCTCCCAAAATGTATGGATTTTATCGCGCTCGAGCTGAAAGTAATTTCGTTCTTCACGTTCTCTGTCAAGCTCTTCACGTAGCCGTACAATATGTTCTTCCAACTGCGAATAGTCAAAAAAAAATTATTTTAACCACTGGCACATGAACTATTTACTGTGAAAATAAATAATTGTGGCAACTCTGCTTTATCATTCCTAAGCCTCCTCCTTGAAACAGTTATTCAATTAGTGGCCCTCCCTTGTTCTTATCCATGGTCTTTCAAATCGCCCCTTTTCAATTATTCATCCCAATCACCGGTGAACGTTAACAATGAATCTGCTCTCACTGCCTTTCAATAAATTAGTGTTCTTGTTTTCAAATCACTCCTCATCCCCTTTTTCAAAATGCCTTTCAACAAATTTAATCCTACCTTCTAAGGTTGGACTCAAACTACCAACATGTGATTTAACAACAAGCTGATTGTGCAATGGGTAAGGTTCAAATTAATCTTCATTTCGCAGAACATAAGAATATTACCTGCTCCTTCGGCATATCCTCTGTGGAAATGCCATCGATAACTGTTGGCGTTTTTGCCTTCTTGCCTGCTTTTCCTTTTTTCTTTTTTGGTGCCTGTTTAAAGGGGAAGTTTCAAAAGCATTACATTTGTTTTGATGTGAGCACTTAAGTATGCCAAAACTTTCAGGTCAAATTTATATAATTTACTTTAAGAATTAGAATATACTGTGTTTTCTCATTAACGACCACATCCGTGATTCAAGTCGTGGCAGGTAATTCCAACTAGGTTCAACACAAAGTGCTGGAGTAACCTAGATGGTCAGGCACATCTCTGGAGAACATGGATAGGCAAAGTTTTGGGTCGGGGCCTTCTTCAGACTTATTGTAGTGGGAGAAAGAAAGGGAGTTGGAGGTGTGCGACAAAGTCTGGCAAATCATAGTTGGATACGGGTTAGCAGGTGGGGAGGGGTCAATAGGCAAATGGTAGGCAAAGGCGAGAGATGAAAAGGAATCAAATGGGTGACAAAAGAGGACCAAAGGGAAAAAAAAGGTAGGGATATAGGTGGAAGGGGATGGGATGTGATGGGGTGGGGTGGGGCGGAGAGTGGGTCAGTGGGACAATGGGAGTGCTCCGCGATCAGGAAGTAGGACGGGGAGGCAGAGAAGGGCAAGAATGGGGTGGGGTGTTCCCCAATTTGGAAAATTTGAAAATTCATTGTTCATACTGCTAAGCTGGAAGCTATCCACGTGGAATGTGAGGTGCTACCCCTCATGTGTCCATATGTTGTTTGCATGTGGTCTCATTCTGGCAATGGAGGAGGCCCAGGACAGAAAGGTCAGTATGGTAATGGGATGGGGATTAAAATGGGTAGAAACCAGGAGATCCAGCCAGCCCAGGCGGATCAAGCACAAGTTTTCAGAGAAACAGTCACCTTGTCCACACTTTGTCTCACCGATGTTATGGAGGTCACATCGGGAGCACTACATTTAGCATGTCTCACCTTGAAAGCCTGCTGGAGTCCCTGGATGGAGGTAAGGGAGGAATTACAGGTGTTATATATACCTCCTTTAATTGTAGGGGAAAGTACCTGCGGAAGGGGTGGTTTGGATGGGAAGCCAAAGAGTTGTGGAGGGAGACAAAAGTTCTGGAGAAACTCAGCGGGTGCAGCAGCATCTATGTAGCGAAGGAAATAGGCAATGTTTCGGGCCAAAACCCTTCTTCAGACTGATGAATGGATTTGTGGAGGGAAAGGTCTCAACAGAAAGCAGAAAGGGGTGAGGACAGGAAGATGTAACTAGTGGGATCATATTGCAAGGCGGCAGAAATGTTGGAAAGTTATTTGTTGGATGTGGATGCTGGTGAGGTGAAAGGAGAGGACCAGGGGATCTCTATCCTTGTTCCCTCTGGAGGAGGAGGTGAGAGCAGAGCTGCAGAACATAGGGGCCAAAAGGGTGAGGGATCCATTCACAACAGCAAGAGGAATACCATGTTTGTTAAAGACAGAGGAAATCTCCGATCAGCCACTCGCCCTTTCTCACTCAAATCTTCAACTGGGTTAGTGGTTAGTATAGGACCTTTGCCTTGAATGTCTAAAGGAAAGGGAAGCAGGACCAGTCACCACCTCCAAAGGAATCCCACCACTAGCCACATCTTCCCATCTCCACCCCTTTTTGCTTTCCGCAGAGACCATTCCCTCCGCTGCTCCCTGGTTAACTTATCTCTTCCCATCCAAACCACCCCCTCCCCAAGTACTTTCCCCTTTAACTGCAGGAGATACACCTGTCCCTATACCTTCTCCCTCGACTTCGTCCAAGGACCCTGACAGTCCTTTCAGGTGAGGCAGAGGGCCACTTGCACCTCCTTCAACCTCAGATACTGTCCTGCTGTTCCAGATGTGGACTCCTATATAATGGCGAGACAAGTGGAGGCTCAGCGATCATTTGACTGAACACCTCCGCTCAGTTCTCCTAGGCCTAGGCGATCTCCCAGTACGTAAACACTTTAACTCATCCTCCCATTCCCATACTGACGTTTCTCTCTCCTGGGCCTCCTCTACTGTCAGAGTGAGGCCCAACACAAATTGGAGGAACAGCACCTCATATTTCGCTTGGGTAGCTTACACCCCAACGGTATCATTTTTGATCTCTCTAACTGCAAGTAACCTTTACATTTCCCCCTCTCTCCGTCCCTCCCGCTTCTTAGTTCTCCGGCGAGTTTACATGTACTCCCGATTAATTGTACTGTTTGTATGACTCGTTGTCACCTTCCCCAGCTAACAATGAACCATTGATAGACACAAAAAGCTGGAGTAACTCAGCGGAACAGACAGCATCTCTGGAGAGGAATGGGTAATGTTTCGGGTTCAGACCCTTCAGAACCATTCTACATTTCCTTGATAACTGTCTCCTTTGATGTCCTTTTCACACCTTACCCTTCCATATCTCTGTGTCTCCCTATCTCCTGACCCTCAGTATGAAGGGTCTCGACCCGAAATGTCACCCATCCCTTCTCTCCAGAGACGCTGCCTGTCCCGCTGAGTTACACCAGCAGTTTGTGTCTATCTTCGGTGTAAACCAGCATCTGCAGTTGCTTCCCCCACATCCAGTCTGATGGAATGTGTGGACAACAGGCCAGGCAGGCCTGTCAATATCAATGACAATGTCAATGTCCGCCTGATGGGACCATGTCCCGCAGACCGACATGGGCGGCCGGTGGGCAGGCGACCCCGGGGGAGGGGGAAGGACTGGGTGTCGATCTGCGGCATTCCCTCCCGGATAAACACCGGCCGCCACTCACCATCTTGCCGCCGCCGTGTGTTTACCCGCAGCACCATGGAGACCAGACCGGCGTGAGGCGGCGGGCCCAGCGCCCACGCACACGGGGGGGGGGGGGGGGCAACGTGATGACGCAGTAGACTACCGTCACCCGTGGGGGGGGGGACTTGATGACGTTGTAGACTACTGCCACCCGTGGGGGGGGGAACTTGATGACGTAGTAGACTACTGCCACCCGTGGGGAGGGGGAGGAGGGGCGACGTGATGACGCAGATAGATTCCTGACACGCTGGGGGGGGCGTGCTCCTCTAGTATCTTTGGTGATGATGGACTGCTGACAGAGGGAGGGGGGAGAGAGGGAGGGAGGGAAGGGAGAGGGAGGTGAAGGGAGGGAGATAGGAGGGAGGAAAGGGGGAGAGGGAGGGGAAAGGGGGGGAGAGGGGATGGAAGGGGGAGATAGGGGAGAGGGAGGGGAAGGGGGGGAGAGGGAGTGGAGGGGGTAGATAGGGGGGAGAGGGAGAGAGGGAGGGAAAGGGGGAGAGAGGGAGGCAAGGGGGAGGGAGAGTTGTGGGGAAGTAAGGAAGGGGAACGAGGGGAAGGACGGGTGGGAGGGAGGGTGGGAAGGAAGGAAGGAGAGAAAATCATCTCCACTCATCGAATCCAGGCATTGGGGCTCTGGACTTTCTGAGAACGATATCCTGAACGCTGTAGAAAGGTTCATCCAGAGATGCTGCCTGACCCGTTGACCAGCACACTGCATGATGTCTTTTCAGTACCTTGCCCTTTGCTCTTCGAGTTTGGCTATACTGTATATTAGTGGACCTGATGGAATGGCATTGAAAACAAAGCTCTTCACTGTCTGAAGAAGGGTCTCGACCCGAAACGTCGCCTATCTCCTTCGCTCCTTAGATGCTGCTGCACCCGCTGAGTTTCTCCAGCTTTTTGTGAACGCTCTTCACTGTACCGTTGTGTTAACGAAGAAACTGCAGATGCTGGAGAATCGAGGGTTACACAAAAAGCTGGAGAAACTCAGCGAGTGCAGCAGCATCTAAGAGGCGAAGGAGATAGGCGACGTTTCGGGTCGAGACCCTTCTTCAGACTGGTCAGGGATCAGGGAAACGAGAGATATAGACAGTGATGTGGAGAGATAAAGAACAATGAATGAAAGATATGCAAAAAAGTATCGATGATACAGGGAACAAGCCATTGTAAGCTGTTTGTGGTGTGAAAATGAGAAGCTGGTGCGACTAGGGTGGGGGAAGGGAGATAGAGATAGAGGGAATGCCAGGGCCCGAGGGCTGAGGGAGAGGTGGGAAGGGGAGGAGACAGCAAGGGCTAACAGAATTGAGAAAATTCAATGTTCAAGCCCAAAGGATGCAGACTCCCTAAGCGGAATATGAGGTGCTGTTCCTCCAACTTGCGGTGTTGCTCACTCTGGCCGTGGAGGAGGCCCAGATATGGAATGGGAGGGGGAGTTGAAGTGCTGAGCCACTGGGAGGTCGGGTTGGTGTTTTGCGGACCGAGCGGAGGTGTTCGGCGAAACAATCGCCAAGCCTCCGCTTGGTCTCACCGATATAGATCATCTGGCATCTGGAGCAGCGGATGCAGTAGATGAGGTTGGAGGAGGTGCAGGTGAACCTCTGTCGGACCTGGAAGGACTGCTTGGGTCCCTGAAAGGAGTGGAGGGGGGAGGTGAAGGGACAAGTGTTGCATTTCTTGCGGTTGCAAGGGAAAGTGCCCGGGGAAGGGGTAGAGCGGGAGGGGAGCGAAGAATTAACAAGGGAGTTGCGGAGGGAGCGGTCTTTGCGGAAGGCAGACAGGGGGGAGATGGGAAGATGTGGCGGGTGGAGGGGGTCACGTTGGAGGTGGCGAAACTGGCGGAGGACTATCTGTTG
This sequence comes from Okamejei kenojei, assembly GCA_035221665.1. Classification (NCBI taxonomy): domain Eukaryota; kingdom Metazoa; phylum Chordata; class Chondrichthyes; order Rajiformes; family Rajidae; genus Okamejei; species Okamejei kenojei. Next base: position 49,107,885 of record CM069147.1, read on the forward strand.
TATTTGCCGGCTGGTGGAGTGAAAGGTGAGGACCAGGGGGACTCTGCCCTGTTTGCGAGTGGGGGAATGGGGAGAGAGGGCAGTGTTGCGGGGTATGGAGGAGACCCTGGTGCGAGCCTCATCAACAGTGGGGGAGGGGAATCCCCGTTCTCTGAAGAATGAGGCCATTTGTGATGACCTGGTGTGGAACACCTCATCCTGGGAGCAGATGCGGCGTAGACGAAGGAATTGGGAATAGGGGATGGAGTCATTCATTTCACCACCCATCCGGCACTCAAATACACTTGGACCATTTCCGACATTTCCCTACCATTCCTTGACCTCACCATCTCTTTGCAGGTGATACACTCCTGACCGACATCCACTACAAACCCACTGACTCCCACAGCTACCTGGACTACTCTTCCTCCCACCCTGCTTCCTGTAAGGACTCCATCCCCTATATGATCAGCCATGATCATATTGAATGGCAGTGCTGGCTCGAAGGGCCGAATGGCCTCCTCCTGCACCTATTTTCTATGTTTCTATGCTTCTATGACCCGAGGACGCCACCCTACAACTCCGAGACGGGTTTGATCGCACCGACTGGGACCTGTTTGCACAACAGGCTACCAGTGGTACAGAGGTAGACTTGGAGGAGTACACATCCACTGTGCTCTCCTACATCAACTGCTGTGTGGAGACTGTCACAGTGGACAAGCAAATAAAGATGTTCCCAAACCGGAAACCGTGGATGAACAAGGAGGTTCAGAATCTGCTAAAGGCACGCAACATTGCCTTTAAATCCAAGGACACTTCTGCCTACAGTGCTGCCAGGTCAAACCTGAACAAAGGCATAAAAAAGGCCAAAGACATCCATAGGCAAAGGGTGGAAGACCACTTCAACACCGCGGACACCAGAAGCATGTGGCGGGGTGTCAGGGACATCACTGACTACAAGAGCAGCCCCTTGTGCCCCCACAGTGATATCACACTGGCCAATGAATTAAACATGTCTGAAGAAGGGTCTCGACCCGAAACGTTGCCTATCTCCTTCGCTCCTTAGATGCTGCTGCACCCGCTGAGTTTCTCCAGCTTTTTGTGTACCAATGAATTAAACTCCTTCTTCGCACGCTTCGAAACTGGCAGCACCACCAGGAGAGGAACAACACCGGCCTTAACATTGAGCACCCAGGAGGTACAGTGCGCTCTGCATAGGATCAATCTACGCAAGGCTGCAGGCCCGGATGGAGTCCAGGGTAGGGTACTAAAGGACTGTGCTGTACAGCTGGCGGAGGTATTTACGAGGATCTTCAACCTGTCTCTATCTCTGGCAACGGTCCCCAAGTGCCTGAAGACAGCTACCATAGTGCCGGTGCCGAAGAAGTCTAAAGTCACCAACCTGAATGACTACCGCCCGGTTGCCCTAACTCCAATAACAATGAAGTGCTTTGAAAGGCTGGTCCTCTCCCACATCAAATCCAGCATCCCTGCATCATTGGACTCTCATCAATTTGCATACAGGGCAAATAGATCCACAGAGGATGCCATCTCTGTGGCTCTTCACACTGTCCTGACCCACCTGGAAAGACAGGGCACCCATGTGAGGATGCTCTTCATTGACTATAGCTCTGCCTTCAATACGGTCATCTCCACCAAGCTCACCACCAAACTCCACCAGCTAGGCCTCAGCTCACTGATATGCGATTGGATCCTGAATTTTCTGACGGAGCGACCGCAGGCAGTGGGACTGGGCCGCACCTGTCCTCCACTATCACCCTGAGCACCGGCACACCACAGGGCTGTGTACTGAGCCCCATGCTCTACTCCCTCTTCACTCACGACTGTGTCCCTGCATTCGACACCAACACCATTGTCAAGTTTGCAGACGACACAACGGTGATCGGGCTGATCACCAATGGTGATGAAACAAACTATAGAGCGGAGGTGCAGAACCTGGCAGACTGGTGCTCACGGAACAACTTGTCGCTAAACACCTCCAAGACTAAGGAGCTGATTATCGACTTCAGGAGGTCACAGAATGGGGAATACGCCCCAATCTCCATCTACGGAGACAGTGTGGAGAGAGTGTCCAGCTTCAAGTTTCTGGGCACTCGCATCTCAGAGGACCTCACATGGTCCACCAGCACCTCTGCGCTGGTCAAAAAGGCACAGCAACGACTGTTCTTCCTAAGATCATTGAAACGGACAGGTCTGCCCCAACAGCTGCTGACGACCTTCTACCGCTGCACCACAGAGAGCATCTGTGTGGCATCTCTGTGTGGTATCTCAGCTGCACGGAGAGGAGAGTTCTTCAGCGCGTCGTCCACAGAGCGCAAAAGATTATTGGGACACCGCTACCAGCCTTGGAGGGCATCTACCACACACAGTGCCTCAGGAAGGCCGTCAGCACACATAAAGACTCCTCTCACCCTTGTAATGGACTGTTTGAACCACTTCCTTTCGGCAGACGTTACAAGGCCTTCTACGCCCACACCTCCAGACTCAGGAACAGCTTCATTCCCAGAGCTATAGCGGCTCTGAACCGGCCCTGCTGAGTACCCCCCACCCCCATGGACTGTCTCCCCCGGCCTCGCACTTTAGTCTGTGTTGATTTTACTGGTCTAATGTTCGTTTTTACAAACCTTGTTCTCGGGGTATCTAAACGTAAATTTTATTTATGACATCGGATGGAAGTTGCAAACCAAATCTCGTTCACTTATGTGTAATGACAATAAAATATATTATTATTATTATTATTATTATTATTATTATTATTATCAGGATGACAGTTCTCTTACTTGCACAGCTGAATCCCATCTATACTATTGCCAATTAGTCTAATGAATAGAAGGCTGCTTTATAACAACAAGGCTGTTACAGGAGTGTATTGACTGTAATCTGTTGCCCAGGCCGGCTGCAACGGCCAATTGAATAGCTAAAGGCAAATCCCAATGTCCTACAAGTCTATTTGATAACAACTTAATCTTAACTGGATAGAGGAGCCCAATTTCTCAAATATAGTTTGAGATTTAAACAGGAGATTTTAGCAAATACATAACCAGTGTTTTTGAACTCTGAGTTGTCCTCTTTGAATGCTTTCTTGTCATCATTCTGTTATATTGCCTTATCTTAGCAATGCCTCCTCAAATACCCCCATGATCACTGTAAATGGGAATACGCTATAAAATCAATTATTAATCTACCATCTTTCATAATGAACAGGCCACAACTGCCATCATTTGCTACACTGCCATAGACTTGGCATCCCCACTAAGCAGCCTATTTCCATGAAGCAGACCTTGGCTGGTCTTTCTTATATGTTGAGCATAAGACTGTCAGTGGATGCAATCGTTAGAGCATAGTACAAACCAGAAACACTTAAGAATAAAAACTATATACCTCCAACAGACTGATAAATGATATCATTCATGTAGTCTGCAAGGCACAGTATATATTAAAAGCATTAGATTACCTCTGATTACATTTGAAAAGCTTGTGACAATGTTTTCAGTTGAAACCTTTGAAAGTCTGCTGAGCATCATAGGGTATGCTAGATGTTACTGCAAGTAAATCTTTCTCATCCCTCACAATTCTTTGAATTCAACAAGCTAACTTCTGTAACTCACTGGAATTTGTTTTAATAGATATTAAAACAAATATTAAATAAAACAATATTAAACACTGTTGGTAGCACAGCTGGAGGGTTGCTGCCTTACGGCGCCAGAGACCCAGGTTAGATCCTGACTGCAGGTGCTGTCTTTGTAGTTTGTATGTTCTCCCTGTGACTGCGTGGGTTTTCTCCATTTTCTTTGATTTCCTCCCACACTCCAAAGACGTACAGGTTTGTAGGTTAATTGGCTTGATATAGTGTTGATGTGCGGGGATCGTTGGTCGGTGCGGACTCGGGGGCCGAAGGGCCTGTTTCCACGTTGTATCTCTAAACTAAACTAAACTCAGCGGGACCTGGATAGACACAAATTGCTGGAGTAATTGTCAGGCAGCATCTCTGGAGAAAAGGAACAGGTGACGTTTCGGGTCAAGACCCTTCATCAGACTGGGAATTAGGGAGGGGGACACAGGAGGTATGGGAAGGTACAGAACAGAAGGCACAGAGTCTGCATCAATGACTTTGGAAAGGTGGTGCCCGCAATGGTCCAATGTTAATTATTTTTATTTTTCTCGACCTGAAAGAAAAAAAAGGTTGATACTCCATTCAAAAATAACCTAATCAGCTATTGTGGAGATAGTTACAACTGTTCTTTAGATTCACAATTATTAAATTGTTGTTGCAAATCAAAAATAATTGTTATCTCCCCAGCTAAATGCTAATGTGACAGTTGTTCTACCTTCAGTGGATTGTAGAACCGAGTCTCTCCGTCAGTTCTGTGTTCCATTTCTGGCCCTGAGCACAGAAATCATGGTTGACACTCCCGTTGCAGTAGTAGCATTGAAGATTATGATTATGTAAGTGATATTGCGGGATGATCAGTTCTCTCAGATGTACATAGGAGATCCAGGCTGATTTTGAAAGATTACAGGAGAGTTCTCTCTGGTGTTTTGCCCATTATTCATTCCCTATTCAAAACATCTCTATCACTGATAAATCCACACCTGACTCCTGAAGAGTGTTTTTGACCTGTCAGACAGATGTTTGGGGATTTGTCTTTATTATAGAGAGAATTCTTCTGTCATCAGCTGTGGAGGTCTTCCTTAACCATATAACCATATAACAATTACAGCACGGAAACAGGCCCTCTCGGCCCTTCCAGTCCGTGCCGATCATTTGTTTTCCCCTAGTCCCATCTACCTGCACTCAGACCATACCCCTCCATTCCCTTCCCGTCCATATACCTATCCACTTTACTTTTAAATGTTAAAATCGATCCTGCCTCCACCACTTCTGCTGGAAGCTCACTCCACACAGCCACCACCCTCTGAGTAAAGAAGTTCCCCCTCACGTTACCCCTAAACTTCTGTCCCTTAATTTGCATGTCATGCCCTCTTGTTTGAATCTTCCCTACCCTTAATGGGAAAAGCTTATCCACATCAACTCTGTCTATCCCTTTCATCATTTTAAAGACCTCAATCAAGTCCCCCCTTAACCTTCTGCGCTCCAAAGAATAAAGACCTAACTTGTTCAACCTTTCTCTGTAACATAGTTGCTGGATCCCAGGCAACATTCTAGTAAATCTCCTCTGTACTCTCTCTATTTTGTTGACATCCTTCCTATAATTAGGCGACCAAAATTGTACACCTTACTCCAGAATTGGTCTCACCAATGCCTTGTACAATTTTAACATTACTTCCCTGCTCCTATATTCAATGCTGTGATTTATAAAGGCCAGCACACCAAAGGCTTTCTTTACCACCCCATCAACATGCGATTCCACCTTCAGGGAACTATGCACAGTTATTCCTAGATCTCTCTGTTCCACAACATTCCTCAATTCCCTACCAGCATACCTAGCTTATCAGCATTAAACTCCATCTGCCATCTTTCAGCCCACTTTTCCATATGGCCCAAATCTCTCTGTAGACTTTGAAAATCTACTTCATTATCCACAACACCACCTATCTTAGTATCATCTGCATACTTACTTATCCAATTTTCCACCCCATCATCCAGATCATTGATGTACATGACAAACAACAGTGGACCCAACACAAATCCCTGAGGCACCCCACTGGTCACCGGCTTCCAACCTGACAAACAGCCATCCACCATTACTCTCTGACATCTCCCCTTCAGCCACTGTTGAATCCATCTTGCTACGCCATTATTCCTTGGCCTGCCAGTCCCTTTGCGATTAGTTGGCTCACCTGTACTCTCATTCTTCTTAATGATGTTCCAAACAGTTGATTTTGGTAAGCCTAAGGTTTGGATGATATCTCTAACAGTTTTATTCTTGTTTCTCAGTCTCATAATGGCTTCTTTGACTTTCAGTGGCACAACTTTGATCCTCATGTTGATAAACAGCAATAAAAGTTTTCAAAGGTGATGGAAAGACTGGAGGAAAGACTAGGTGCTGAGAGCTCTCTTATACCTGTATTAAGGAGGCATATAAACACACCTGAGCAATCACAAACACCTGCGAGCCATGTGTCCCAAACATTGTGGTTCCCTGAAATGGGGGGGGGACTATGTATAAACACAGCTGTAATTTCTACATGGTGAAACCAAAATGTATAAAAAATACCCTTTAATAAAATCTGACAATGTGCACGTGTGTTTTTTTTCTATTACAAATCTCAAATTGTGGAGTACAGAGGCAAATAAATAAATGATGGGTCTTTGTCACAAAACATTATGGAGAGCATTTCTTCTTCTTCTTGTGCATGGCATGCTTAGCCTAAAGTTGTAGGTAAACATTGTTGTATTGGATCTATTTGTTTGTGCATGTCGGGTTGATTGCATTAGTCGAAACAGCGTGGACCACGTGAATGTTGCAATCTCCCACCCCATGGAGGGCACTGCACATGATGTTTAGGTTTCTATTTAAATATGCTGTAATGTATTGACAAATTCACCACGACTCAGGCCCTTCAGCAAACATTTTTTACTTCAATGGATTCATCAGGTTGTCCAAGGAAGCTTGGGCAGCTCCCATATTAACCTTTCTGCCCCGGGCATCCTCCACTGTCAAAATAAGGTCACATGCAAATTGGATGAATTACATATGTGGAAAAACCTGCTTGCTTGAATGTGAGACAAGGTGATAAAATATTTCTGGCTCGAGCCAAAGCAGGGGAGAAGATATTGGAACACTTGATTAATCATGGATCAGTTGTGCTTGAAAATCATTCAGAGGATCTTTGTGATAATCTTGAAAGTATACAAGGACTGAAAGACTGTGACACCAAGGTTCCTCAAAGTAGGTCATTCAGTCCAACGGACTTTGACTTTATTGCCTTCCATCACAGTGAGGAATGTGGGGAAATCCGCTATGGTGGATGTTTATGTTAACTTTTATGTAGTTGTGCGTCTTGTTGCTTTTTTTAGTATGGCTGTATGGTAAAACGAGTTTCACTGTACCTTAATTGGTACACGTGACAATAAAATACCCTAGAACCTCCGATACTATATTGTTCATGCTCAAAGAATGGTGAATTATTTTTCCACTTTCCTCTGACCAATTTATTAGACTACCCTTCAATCTTACTCCATCACCTATTTATTTAGTTTACTCTCAAACCACTGATTGACCTATTAACACACCAGATTGTGAACTCTATTGATATCTGAAGAAGGGTCTCAACCCGAAATGGCACCCATTCCTTCTCTCCAGAGATGCTGCCTATCCCGCTGAGTTACTCCAGCATTTCATGTCTATTTTCGCTTTAAATCAGCATCTGCAGTTCCTTCCTATGATGCTTGCTGTATGATATGATGCTTGCCTCTGATCCATAAACACGGCTGGATGCATCATACTGTTTGTTTACAGTGTGATGAAAACAGTGCTGAACTTTAACTAACGTGGTGAATGCCGTAGGTATATTAATTAAGGAAATGGAAGCAGGAGTGAGTTATTCATCCCCTTCAACCTCTCCATTCTCCTCTGCCACACATAATGGCTGCGATGATCTTGTATTTGAACACCATTTCCCTATTCCATGCTTCTCTTGATTTCCTTAATATCCAAAAATCTATTGATCTCTGTCTTGAATAAACTCAGTCACTGAACACCTGGAGAAAATATTTCTAGGAGTTTCCAGCCTTTGTTTGCAGAAATTTCTAGTTTCATTCCAGAAGGGCTATTCCCCTATTTTGACACCATGATCACAGCTTATCAACAACGCCATCAGGGCATCTACTCTGCCATCTCCAATAACGAATTTGTATGTTTAACAAGATAATTTCTCATTTTGCTAAACCCTATCGGCCGAATCATCTCCCTGGGAAAAAAGCATGTGCCAGGGAACTTCAGAAATGTCACAATTGTGACCAATATAGGAGAGAGACAAAAATGCTGGAGAAACTCAGTAGGTGAGGCAGCATCTATGGAGCGTAGGAATAGGTGACGTTTCGGGTCGAGACCCTTGGATTCGATTTTTCCAGCATCTGCAGTTCTTTCTTAAATATAGGAGAGATGTCGCTTAATGTTTCCCTGGGATCTATTTGGAAGTTGTAGCCAGATGGTTGTTGGGAAGAAGCTGTTCCTGAACCTGGATATTACAGTTTTCAGGCTCCTGTACCTTCTTCCGATGGACTGAAATGAGAGAGTGGCCAGGGTGTTGTGGGTCTCTGATGAGATTGACTATCTTTTTGAGGATCTTGTGGATCCCTTCGTTGGTGTGGGGGCAAGTACTCATGATGGACTGGGCAGTGTTCACCAAATTTTGCAACCTTTGTTCTTAGACGTTCAAGTTATCAAACCAGGCCATGATGTAACCAGTCAATATGTTCTCTACTGTACAGCTGTAGAAGTTCAAGAGTATTCATGACTTACTGAATCTCCTCAGTTGTCTAAGGAAGTAGAAACGTTGATGAGCTTTCTTTATGATTGCATTAATGTGCTGAATGCAGGACAGATCTACAGAGCTACAGGTCTACAGCACGCCCAGAAATTCAAATAATTTACTCTACACCAACATCCTGTCAATGAAGACAGGTTTATGGATCCTTGACCTTCCTCTTCCAAAGTCAACAGTCAGTTCCTTGGTTTTACTGATATGTAGAACAAGGTTACTGTTATGGCATCTTTTGGTCAGTCAATTGATCTGCCTCCTATATTCTCACTTGTCATCTGTAATTCGTCCAACAATGATGGCATATTCGGCGAACTTGAAGATGGAGTTGGAACTCTGTCCGGCTACACGGTCATGTGTGTAGAGCAGGGAGTTGAGCACACAGCCTTGAACAGCTCCTGTGTGGATGGTTTTCAAGGAGGAAGTGTTACTACCAATTCGTATTGATTCTGGTCTGTTGGTGAGGAAGTCAAGGATCGAGTTGCAGAGGGATGCGCACAGACCCAGTTCTGTGAGCTTGGTGACCAGTTTGGAGGGGATGATGGTATTGAATGCCGACCTGTAGTTTATAAACAACAGCCTGACGTATTGTTTTTTTGTCCAAGTGGTCCAGTGTAGAATGGAGAGCCAGTGAGATCGTATCTTCCTTGCCCTGTTATGGTGGTAGGCAAATTGTAATGGGTCCATATTCTTGTAGAGGTAGGAGTTGATATGTGCCATAACCAACCTCACAAGGCACTTCAACACATGGACATTAGTGCTACCGATCGGTAGGTCATGCCACCTTATTCTTCTTGGGCACCGGTATTATTGATGCAATTTTAAAGCCGGTGGAAAAGTCACACCTATGTAATGAGAGGTTGAAGATGAATGCAAAAATTCCAGCCAGTTGATCTACACAGGTTTTAAGAATGCAGCCAGGTATACCATCAGGTCCAGACACTTTCCGAGGATTCACCTTTATGAAGAATCTTTTGATGTCAGCCTCTGTGACTGAGATTGTATAACCCATCGAGGGCTATGGGGCCAGGGGAGGACAATCAGTGTTCTCCATATCAGAGCGTGCGTAGAACACATTGAGCTCGTCTGGGAATGATGCTTCGCTGTCGCTTGAGCTGCCCCGTTTTACATTGTAGAAAGTGATAGCAAGCCCTGCCATAGCTGTTGAATACTCATAATCATACTTTATTAGCCAAGTATGTTTTGCAACAATTCGATTTGCCATACACTCATACTAATAAAAAGCAACAGAACAGACAAAATAGATTTTAACATAAACATCCACCACAGTGACTCCTCCACATTCCTCATCTCATTGTTTAGAGCAAAAGTCCCCTTTAGCTTGTTTGATGGCCTTAACAAGGTCGTATCTGGACTTCCTGTATTTCTCTGCGTCACCAGACTTGACTGCCCAAGATCTGGTCCTCAGAAGAATATGGTAAATGGTAGGGAATTGAGGAATGCTGTGGAACAGAGGGATCTAGGAATAACTGTGCATAGTTCCCTGAAGGTGGAATCGCATGTAGATAGGGTGGTAAAGAAAGCCTTTGGTGTGCTGGCCTTTATAAATCAGAGCATTGAATATAGGAGTAGGGAAGTAATGTTAAAATTGTACAAGGCATTGGTAAGACCAATTCTGGAGTATGGTGTACAATTTTGGTCGCCTAGTTATAGGAAGGATGTCAACAAAATAGAGAGAGTACAGAGGAGATTTACTAGAATGTTGCCAGGGTTCCAGCAACTATGTTACAGAGGAAGGTTGAACAAGTTAGGTCTTTATTCTTTGGAGCGGCAGAAGGTTAAGGGGGGACTTGATTGAGGTCTTTAAAATGATGAAAGGGATAGACAGAGTTGACGTGGATACGTTTTTCCCATTGAGGGTAGGGAAGATTCAAACAAGAGGGCATGACATGAGAATTAAGGGACAGAAGTTTCGGGGTAACGTGAGGGGGAACTTCTTTACTCAGAGGGTGGTGGCTGTGTGGAATCAGCTTCCAGCAGAAGTGGTGGAGGCAGGATCGATTTTAACATTTAAGAGTAAAGTGGATAGGTATATGGACGTGAAGGGAATGGAGGGGTATGGTCTGAGTGCAGGTAGATGGGACTAGGGGAAAACAAATGGTCGGCACGGACTGGAAGGGCCGAGAGGGCCTGTTTCCGTGCTGTAATTGTTATATGGTTATATGGTTATATGGTGAAGAATATGGACCCTCTGGTTCATCCAAGGCTTCTGGCTGGGGAACACTTGGATGATTTTCCTGGGAACAAACTCCTCCACACATTTCATTTTTAAGTTTGTAACAGCTGCGGTGTAGTCATTCAGGTCCATTGCCGAGTCTTTGAACCTGATCCAGTCTGCCAACTCCAAGCAGTCCCAGAGTATCCACCATTATCCTCTTTCTTCTATAAGATTATACAACTCTGGAAATTCTTGTTAAATATCTTCAATGCTAATAATTTACATGTAGATACTCGCTCACAATCTCAGTTACAGACCCAATGGTTCAATGGTTTGTTATTATCACATGTATCAAGGGACAGTGAAATTCTTTTTTTGCATGTAGTTTGGTAAATTATAACTACACATCAACACAATCCCAGATTAAGTACAAAGTGCAGCTGGTCATAAAGGTCAGTAGTCATGGTGGTGATGCAGGGTCAGCCTGGCCACGTAGGCGTCCCCACCGTTACTCCACCGTTCTGTGACGCTGCAAGCTGTGTCAAGTTCACACGCGTAGTCTCCTGGATCAGGTTGAGACCCAGGTGAACACCAGACTCCCAAAACACCCACTCTACCCCAAGATCTTAAGCGAATTAGCGCCATTAATCTCTACTGGAAAAACTCTTTAAAATAATAAAGAATGGAAGAAGTGAAGTCAAAATTAATTGTTGGGCTGGAATGTATCCATTTAAACATAAATACGTTTTCCATGTGAGGTGACTTGCTTCTGATTTTCTCTCCAGAAGCATGTAGCCTCCCACTTTACACTGTCTTCAGATGAACTGGCTAAGATTAGAAAGCCCCACCATTGAAAATCCTAAGGCACAACCTCTTTAAGGATGCACACACTGTGAACAGAGGAAACCAGACATGCACTGTTTCCTTTCTATTGTGAGGTGATGTGAGACAGCAGCTGCCTGCAACAGCAGACAGCTTAATTGTCAGCATGCAATTCCAATTCAGGGCAGCTGGAATACATCTCCCACAAGCCCAGTACAAAGCTTACAATTAGACAAGGCTTCAAATTAACTTGAAAACAAATCTTCCTATAATTTAGGGTTTCTTTTTTACCAATCATATCTCATCTTTCCAAGCATTGAGTTAACGTATATTTTTAAATACTTTTAGATTTTGTAGGCTTTATATTATTTGTAAAAACTCAACATTGATGTGCTTTAAATACACTATTTCACTAAATACATATTGAGAAAACAACAAATGCTGGAAAATAAGTTCATTTAAAAAATAAAACAAGGCTCAACATAAGGATACCCCATTCCAGATTGTGTCAGTGGTGTATCTTAGGATCATGATTGTACCTGGAAAAAGTATATCTATGAGGCATCAAATAACATTTATTTTTGCCTTGATGGATTCACAATGAACTTTCATGTACAGATTTTTAATTGGTAGCATGCTTTTTTTAAAATATAATACTGGGATCAAACTAATGCCAGTTGGAAATACAATCAAAATGCTCATTAAACATTAGCTCAGTTTTAACTTTCACTGCCATTTTCTTTTATTACTGTAACATTACTGTTCTTTGTAAGAAGCAAAAAATATAAATAGGATGTAATTCTCAATCTCAGGATTATCCAAACCATTATAAAATCAAGCTTTACTTTGTCACATGCTGTTGCCATTATTATACAATTTCAGTGAACAGAAGGAGGCCATTCAAACCATTGTGACTGTGCCTGTTCTTTGAAAGTCCCATATGCGTAGGTGGACAGATGTTTGGTTTAGCCTTCCGTTTGAAAATCAGAGCACACTCATTATTGCTTCGAGGTGTCAGCCTATATTATCCAAGTCCTCGAGGAGAGTTTGAACCCACTACCTTCTGATTCAGAGGTAGAAGTGCTTTCACAGATTCAAGTAAGATTCCCACAGAATTCTCAAATGATGTTGTGATTTTATCCATTAGCAAATTGCTGTGTTCAAATAATAGTGCCCAAGCTATTGCATTAGTGTCTAAACCACAATTAATATTGTTTTGGCTATATGAATAGGGCTTTGTACAATTTGTATTAATATATAGCGTATTCATGTACAAATTAAATTGGTGTATTGATTAATTCATGCATGCATATTGCCATATACATCCACATCTGCAGGATCCTAATCTGTAGTAAATAGCTATACTTTAGATTACATCTATGGCCAATAACATTTTCACTTCAATTAAAAGGCTTTCATTTGCATATCCAATCTTATTATCCAGCATAATTGTGCACTGGTTCTGGACTATAGTATATATCCAGATCATCACACAGCCAAAATACACACAAACTACCATGCTGTCCTGTTCAATTTGTTACAAGTTAAAATTGTAGGATATTTGAAGTTACTGATTACTAGAACTACACTAGGATATCTTTCAAGTCACATTATGGAGTACATTTTATAGATTAGTGTGTTTGCTAGAAGGTTAATGCAGACTGGGATTGTGGAAGCAGAAATTAACACAGCAAATTCAGGGCTCACGTTGCAATAAATAATTCGAAAATTATGTAGGACATGACCTCAAAGGAACAGTTGCATTTTCTTTTTATACTAATTATACTATGTATGATGTGAGTTCATCAATCTTAATGTAATTGAATTATCAACAAGAATTGTGGTACAGCTGCTTCTGAGAAAAATCACATTAGAGATTTGGCACATAGATTAATAGGGGTCTCTAATCATGAATACTAAGTAGTATAAAAATAAATAATGGTGCATATTCTTTTGGTATCCAGCTGTAAATTATTGCAATCTGGAACGCAATACCTGAGAAAGTAGTGGAGGCAGGTACTCTCACAATATTTAATAAGTATTTGGAAAAGTACTTGAATAGCCAAATGTAAAAGCCTATGTACACAATGCTGGTAAACATATTACTCTAGATGGACATGGTAGACGGCAGAGCTTGTTACTGTGCTGTATGGTTCAAAGAGAATTAGAGGTTTACCATAGCAATATATACCTGTAGTAAGACATATCTGGAGAAATATATCTGAGGAAGGATATATTTATCTACAAGGAATGCAACATGAGTTTACCATAATCAAGAATTAAGTCAATAATCAAATTGAGTGATTAATTAATATATATATTAACAATGGACCAATTAAATTCTTACTTGCTGCAGCTTAAATATCCCATTAATGCAATAACACACAAATAAACATACAATAATCAATAATACAATTAATTAATAATAAGTAATATTGGGTAACCAGACAATAATAGTGCAAAATCAAAGTCCATAGTGCAAGCAAAACAAAGTCCACATATTTTGGATGATATTGGCTGAGGTAGTGGTTAGTGTGCGCAAAGCTCAAGAGCCTGATATTTGCTGGGAAGAAACGGTTCTTGAATTTGGAGGTATGGCTTTACAAGTTCCTGGTCTTCTTTCCGATCGTAATTGTGAGATTACAGTATGGTCCATTCTTCATTATTGGTAGTTTTGTTCTTGCAAGCGATCATTACAAATAAATACCTTCAAAAAATGGTATTGATGTGACTTTGAAATTATTCCTTAGATTTGATTTCTAATTCTAAGGAATAAATTGATGGCTAGGAGATCAGTGCAAATGTCTGGTTCTTCCATGAATAACATCATTGGACCTTTTACTTAAATCTAAACCATGTTTGCTGTGGCCCTGAGATGGCTCTTTAGCTTTCAGCAAAAAAAATGTTGGTCCCTAGGGCAAGCAGTCCAGAAAACATATGACAGGACATTAAATAAAAGTGATATTTTTCATTTTCTTTTGATAAATGATACCTTATCTATTTATTATTTATGAATGTTATTTTACATGAGAATAGTCTAACATGTGACCCAAGCAAACAAGTCAGCTTGATGATTAGAAGATGAAATAAAATCAATAAAAAGATGTAAGAAATAAATTGAAGGAAAAGTTTGTAATTAATTTGGTAGGAAAAAAAATATTTTAAGTTTAATCTAAGTTACATGTTTGATTCCAACTTTGCACAGCTATCTAATACCTCAGATAGACAAAACATGTTGGAGTAACTCAGCGGGTCAGACAGCATCTCTGGAAAAAAGAATGGGTGACATTTCGGGTCGAGACCCTTCTTCAGACTGTCTGAAGAAGGGTCTTAACCCGAAATGTCACCCATTCCTCCCTACACACGTCACCCATTCCTTCTCTCCAGAGATACTGTCTGACCCACTGAGTTACTCCAGCTTTTTGTATCTTTCTTCGGGTTTAAACCAGCATCTACAGTTCCTTCCTGCACATATGCAATACCTCATTTGATTAACACATTTGGCATTGAAAACATTCATTTCATTAACCTTTACTCTGAAGTGTTATATTTCAAACACCAATGTAACAATGGAAAACTATCTCTGCAATAATACCGGTGACATTTGTGAAATTAAGTATGAAAGTGAGTGGAGAAGGAATATACATTGTCATGAACATATCTGTATTATCACCTCCTCAGGTGCTGCTTGATCTGCTGAGAATTTCCAATATTCTCTTTTTTTTTGCTTATTCAATTAGACTGTATATTTCCATCTGTAATATCCATTGTTTTCACCCTGGTCTCAGTTTATTCTAGAGCATGGCCCATGGATCTGAGTCCAGTGACGTTTTACTATTTATGGTAAGTTTGGGTCTATTTCTGATAAAACATTCACATTTAGGTTTGGTTCGGCCAAGTCATGCTTTATTGGCCTGGCTCAGTACTTTACCCAGATAATGATGACCAAAGCTACTAGAGGAGCTGCTCCTCTAGTATCTTTGCTGATGACTTGCTCAGTCTTTTCACCATAATCAGATTTTTTTGTATATTTAGTGGGGCTGTCAAAAAATTGTTTACGTGTGCGCTCTGCTATTTATCAATATTTGGTGTTTCATTGTCACACTGAACAATACCATGTTTGGGATTGCTACATTTATAGCGATAGTTGGCTACTGTCAATGGTATGGGAAAAATTATAGGAACTCAGGACCAGGTCTTCTCACCTTGAAACTTGACAATTCCAGAGCTTTCAATTGCTAGATCAATTTGGTATAAGCTTGGTGTCTTAAACCTTCTGCCCCACACCAAGTCCCTGTTCACACCAAACCCTCTTCACTTATCACTCATGTCTTTTCTGACCTAAATTAACTTAAAATTAAACAATGCTTAATTTTTTTAATACATATCCTTGTCATCAAATCCCTCTGTGGATTAACCCATTCCCCTCAATAGCTAATTCGGACACTCCATTAACAGCTGTGCCTTCAGCTGCCGTGAACTAAGTTTTGGAATTATGTCCCTAAATCTCTCTGTCTGTTCCTAACCCCTTTGGTATGCACCTAAAATCTCATCCTCTCGGCCATGTTCGGTTCATTTTATGCAGTCAATGTCAAAATGTATTTTCTACTGCTCCTCAAAAGTTGGCATGTTTTACTATGCTAAATAAATAACAATTGAAAATACTTGCAAAGTCACTTGTATTTTCACACTTGCTTATTTTGATTAAAGTCTAAAAGCAGGAAACCCCAGCACAAATTTTAATAATAATGGCTTATTTATTTCTCCTTTGGGCCGTTCATTTCTTGGATGTGGGACCCGTGGTGGGGGGAAGGGACCAACAATATTTGCAGGGTACTTTGTAACTTTGTCTGCGCCTTGTGGCGACTCTTTTGCGAGCTGTGTATCCAAAAACAAAGAATTCCACTATACCTTCATGGTACACGTGACAATAAAGTATCTATCTATCTGTGTACCTTTTGCTCAACAACTGGCTGATATCTAAATACGTTCGTGTACCAGGCCAAATATAGAGCAGGCGGGTCTATTCAATATAGGTAAACCAAACAGTTATCTTTCACATTTCACAAAAATAGTGTTGCATTCTACATTTTCTCCGCCCTCTCACGATCTCTCTCTCTCTCTCCCACTCCTTCAACGTTATAGCACCGACCTTGATCGATGGTCAATATTTATCTTGTATTAATGTTTTATTTGCCGCTCACATGCTAAGTTTTACCTGCGGTGAGGTTTAACGGTGAATAAAGAGCTGACCTCGGCTCACACGCTCCATTTAAATATTTCATTCGGAGCAAACACTGGAGAGGCGATTTTTAAACAAAAATCCCAGTGGGACAATACAACGAAAGATGGTGTAGTCCACATGGATTATTGAGGTAGCTTTTTAGTTTTCTGTTGAAAGTCTGCTGGATAAACATATGTTTCTCTCTCTCTCTCTCTGCTACTCTCCGCCTCGGCTGCATAATTAAAGAGTCGCTGTGTTTTTTTTAAGAATGTGATTACGGATTATGTGCTGATTCATGGAGCTCGCGTGCTGAATGGTACGCCCCACATAGTTTCCCAATCTGGGCTGTCTGCCAGGCGGTGCAGTCTCGTATCCTCATTTGCAATGCAATGCTTACTTTGCACTGTAAGCTCCCAATTTGCAATGTGATATCCTTGCATCGCATTGTTTTTAGTCAGTGCTGGTGCAATGCTCGGGATTTTGAAATGAGATGCCGGCTTTGTAAAGCAAGGCGGTGTTAATTTCTGGCGCCACGGGTCGCTTCTTTTTACACGTTCACCTCTCTCCACCTTTTTCTCTTCCCCTCTGATGGTGTGGAGTTTGCGGGAAGGCGGAATCGATTCAAACTGTCTGGATGGAGAAACAAGGAGGGGCAGTAGCTCAGGGTAAGCGAAATCTTACAGAATTTTACAGAATTAACCCGTTGTAACTCAAGGATTCTTACAATCTGCACTTTCGAATGTGTACATCCTGCCTTATTTCTGTAATTAATTTGTTTTAGATTCATGAGGAATGTGTGTATTTATGAAATATTTGATGGATAGTGCGACCAGGATGTAGGGAGGATATATCTGTTCATGTACTCAGCAGCTACAAACTATCGCCAACTTACTCTCTCTACATTCCTTGTCTGACATTACCTTCGATATTAATTTCAAAATATTAAGATCATCCATATTGTGTAAGATTTATTTTTCCAAGCAGCGAATATTGCCTTATACGGATCTCATCCGAAACCATCTACATATTGAACCATCCATTTTATTACTGATTTCCCACAATTTGAAACTGATACGCCTTGGAGAAGTATGTGCGCGTTATATGCCGTGTGCCTTCTCATCTTCATTTTTACTTTCACGTTTAATGCGGGTTAAAATATATTGTTTTGTTCAAAGACCGCACTGATATTTGACAGAATCAGAAAACCAGTGGGTGAGGGGAGATGTTATCTTGATTCGCATTCTTCCCCTTTCCGTGAAGCTGAGGACACCAGTAATCTTCTTGTACTTTGTCCCTTTTCACGTGAACTACGAATACGAATAGCTCAGACTGTTTAACCAGATGGGGCGCGACAGCTGAACCAATGTCTATTTTTACTCGCTTCCGGGCAGGTGCATTTCAGGAACCGAGCACTTTATTTATCCTACACATTTATTTTTCCATCCTTTTCAGTCAGAAGCAACAAGGCTAATTGTTTCCCATTTTAAGCAATAAACCATAATGAGTACAAAACATTTCCGAGATCTCTTTTGTGCCTGACTCGCGCACTTGCTAAATTATTAGATGCATTTTAACCCATTATCTCTACAGTAGGACCCACAGAAGGAAAACGTGTTGTCAATAGTGCAGCGCTATAGAGGAATGTTAATCGCAGCAGCAGGGAAAGTGAGGGAAGACTGGGTTTAATCAGGTCCCTCTCTTCCACATCACGACAGAGAGAAATAATGCATTGACTCGCACAAGCTTCTCTCTCACGGGAACAACTGATATGCAAGGAATATATATATCGAGACCCAAGGTATCAGGAAGGGAAGTCAGGGCAACTTGATTTATTCAACGCTTTCAATAGAAATAAGTATCTATCATATTCTACAGATTCATATAAATCAAGCTCTGTGAAAATATAAAGGGGGAATTTAACTTCACAGCTCTGTAAAGCATTCATCCCTGCTGGTCCAAGCAAGACCAGATAAGCAAGACAAGACCAAAATGAGTACCTCAACTTGACCTCACCAACACACATATCTATCAGCTGTTACACGGCCAAGGTTTGACTGAATTCATTTGGTAGCTTGAGTTGTTGCTGGAATTCCAAATCATGAATGAGGCAACATAAGGTTGAATACCTTTGTTTTAAGCTGCACTGCATGGTTTAACAGACACAAAATGCTGGAGTAACTCAGCGGAACAGGCAGCATCTCTGGAGAGAAGGAATGGGTGAGGTTTTGGGTCGAGACCCTTCTTCAAAAGACTTGTGAAGCTTTTAGGCTAAGTTAATACAAATTGTGGTTTATTTAGAAATATAGTACAGTAAAATTAACAAATACTTTGTTGATAATGGGATGTGGTTCTGAAATTTATTGCTTTTGTGTTTGGCTGCATTCTCAAACACAATAGTTAGTCACCAGCCAAACAATAACTGTCACCAAAAGTGCTGTATCTTACAATATGATAGCATATATGAAATGTTTCATAAACTCAAGTGTGCTAAGTGGTGTATCACATTTTTGGAATAAATTTGAAAGAAGCATTAGAAAAAGACATTTATAAATGTTCCTCTGCCACTAATATTTGTCAGTAATTTCCTTGGTCATTCTCTCTGTTGGATACTACTCGGCCAAAGCTGACAGTAAAAGATAAACTGCGTGATCCGAGCTTCTGTCAGTCTTCGCAAGTTATCACAAGAAGCTTCTGGTTATTACCTTAAATTATTCATCAAAATGCAGATTAATTGTAGTCTGGATTTCAGTGCTCCAGTAGAGGCTCGACACTTTCAGCATCTCTCTTGACCTCTTCATTGTTGCTATTAAAATATATTTTGATTGAAAACATTATGGGCGGAAAAGGCAAAGTGTTGGGATATAATTCTGAGGCAACGCATTGGAATTTGGAAAGTAATAAACACATTTTCACATTCAAATAGGGTATTTGCAAGACATGGTTAAATGCATTATTGAAAGATTACTGGAAATGGGCTAAAGGTTATAAATATTTAATACTTTAAATAAATTTGCTTTTTCAAACATTAAGGGTATCATGAATAGGATTAATTATATCAGATAAAATCACAATGTTCAAAGTAAGTCAGGCTAATAAGATAAAGGGATACTTTTCAAATCATCAACATACATTTTACAATATGGTTGGTTGAATGTTAGAGCAGTACTGATCGAATGAGTTTGATCGATTAAATGTATTATAACTTTATTGAAGCACAAATTATGTCAAGCCTATTTGGAGAAAAGAAAATCACTGTAGACCTGATGCAAAATCTAAATCTTTGGTATATATGCAGGATTTAAATCCAAACTGAGGCTGGAAATGGATTTGAAGCTAGAAAGGAGAATAAGTGTAGTGATATGGGCCTTCAATTTATACTAATCTTTATTGAGTGCCCTGCCAGTGCCTGTGCCCCTTGTATAATGATTGGTGGTAAAATATCTGCTGCAAGATAATGGACTTGATCATCTACTTCACTCGGACATCGCAAACCATTTCTAAGTAGATTTGTTTCAGCAAGCATATTACACCAATGAGATAATTTTAAAGGCTTGGGTTAATATTTCATTGAATA
This sequence comes from Okamejei kenojei, assembly GCA_035221665.1. Taxonomy (NCBI): domain Eukaryota; kingdom Metazoa; phylum Chordata; class Chondrichthyes; order Rajiformes; family Rajidae; genus Okamejei; species Okamejei kenojei. The sequence continues at coordinate 49,128,132 of CM069147.1, forward strand.
GAGCAATTCACTGATTACTGATACATGATAAAGGGAATAATGTGAGCAGAGTTAAAATAAGAAATGTTGCTGTAGAAGTAGGGATTTAAAAGAATGAAGCGATTACAATGTGTGATTGCAGATCCACTTGTGTGGCTAGTGAATTACCCATTTTTCCTCTGCAGTTTTGCTATGATATAGGACATCATTATCACAAATTAATTCTCTAGTTGAAACATTTAAGTTATGTGCAAGAAATATAAAATGATTATTTATTATGGAGCAAGGAATGGACAGCTCACCAACAAAGTATAGAATTCCCAGCAATTAGTGGATTGTTACTCGGTAATTCTGGCACTGAGGCAATGCTTATAGATTCCCTCTATCTATAGAGCCCACTGAATCTATGATGATCATTAACACCTATCTACACTAATTCCATTTAATCTCCACATTTTCATCAACTACTTCCCACAGTCTATCTGTACTTTGGGCAATTAATCTGCCAAACTGCTTCTAGATTGGGATGTGGGAGGAAGCCAGATGCTCAAAGAAAATCCATGCAGTCACAGTGGGAACTGAAAATTCCATGCACCATCCTAATGTCATGGCACTGTGGGCCCTGGCTTGCAGGGGAACAGGTTGGAGTAGTAATTAGTCAATAAATAAAAGGCAACCTGATTTCTAACATGCAGAAAGACAATGAGAGTGACAATGTCCTAGTGTTAGCTACTGTACTACCATATCCTTTCCATATTACCAGGACTGCACAAGTGTGGCCTCCAAAAGGTATTTAGGTTGCGGTGGAAGGACGATATTCAGCTAGAGGTGTGCGACCAGTGGAGGGATCTGTGCTAGGACCACTGTTGTCTGTGATATTTATAACTGACGTGATATTTATAACTGACTTGGACGTAAATGTAGATGGTTTGGTTAGTAAGTTTGCAGAAGGCTCTAAGATTTCTGGAGTCGTGGACTGTGAAGAAGGCTTTGAAAGTATACAATGTTATGTAGATCAGCTACAGAAATGGGCGGAGAAAGGCAGATGGATTTCAATCTGAGCCAGTGAGCAAGTGTGAGGTATTGCACCTTCGGAGGTCGAATGTAAGTGGAATATATACCAATATTGGCAGGGGGCAGCACAAGTACTGGGGAAGAGTTGTTGCCTTGCAGCACCAGAGGGGGTGAGATTGCGACCTTCACGTGGTCCACCCTGTTTCGACGAATGCAATCAACCTGGCGTGCACAAACAGCAGATCAAACAGAACAAGTTGTCTTACAACTTTAGGCTGTGCACGCCATATGCAAGAAGAAGAAGAAGACAGCGCCAGAGCCCTAGGCTTGATCCTGACTACGGGTGCTGTTTGTACTAAAAGGCCTCCTGTCCCACTGCGGCGACCTAATTGGTGAGTTTAGAAGACTTTGCCCTGGACTCATACTTGCAGCACGAGGTCCTAGGAGGTCTTTGTAACTCTCCTTCATGCTCGAGAGTAGTCTCCGCGTACTCGGTGCCTCAGTTAAGTCGCAGCGTATTTTTCAGCATGCTGAAAAATGCCCGCGAGTAAAAAAAGGTCGCCATGGAAAAAATCGATACTTTTTTACTCGTACGTTTAGTCGACGTAGGTCATAGTAGGTCGGCATGTTATTCGTAGGTAACCGAAGGCAATCGAAGGTAATCAAGGGTATTCAACATAGTCAAAGGAGGTCGAAGGAGGTCGTCTTCACTCTCCACTATTCAGTGTCCAATTTTCCCGAAGCTAGTCGAAGCTGGTCTTCAACATAGTTGAAGGAGGTCGAAGGAGGTCTTCGACATAGTCAAAGCAGGTCTTCAACATGACACTTTTTCATACTCTCCTAAACTCTTCTACATTCGCAAATTAGGTCCCCGCGGTGGGACAGGCCCTTAAGGTTGTACGTTCTCGCTGTGACAACATGGGTTTTCTCCGATTTGCTCCCACACTTCAAAAACATGCAGGTTTGCAGGTTAATTGGCTTTGGTAAAAATTGTAAATTGTCCGTAGTGTGTAGGATCGTGCTAGTGTATGGGGGTGATCGCTGGTCGGCGTGGACTAGGTGGGCCAAAGGGCCTGTTTCCATGCTGTATCTCTGAAGTCTAAAGTCTAAAGTAAAGAGTGGTAAAGAAGGCATAAGTTTGCTTGCCTTCACTGGTTGAAGCAATAAATATAAGAGTCAGGATATGATGCAGAATTATAGCACTTTGGTTAGGCAGCATTTAGAGTATCGCGTACAGTTCTGATCTCCCCAATACAGGAAGGATGTGGAGGCTTTGGAAAGAGTAAAAAGGAGGTTTAGCAGAATGATAACTAGATTAGAAGGCATTAACTGCAAGGAGTTGGACAGACCTGGGTTTTTTATCCAGAATGCTGGAGGTTGAAGGGGGACCTAATAGAAATATATACAATTACTAGACTAAGTGGGACCCGTTGGGTCCCATGTTCACATGGGAGGGCTGGTCCCCCGATGCAATATTTCACCTCTCCACCAATTCCAATATTGGTGGTCAGTGGGGGGGCTTTCTGGAGTGCTGGTATGGGTTCTTGGGGTGGCAGCTCAGTCCCCCAAGCCTGTTGTGCTGGCAGCTGACTCACGGCTGGTGGGCTGGTGGGCTGGCAGTTGACTCATGGCTATTCCTTTAAATTCCATTTCAAGCAGGGTGCAAGGCCACCAAATTCAAATGCAGCTTCATACCATTTCATGCACAGTGCACCGCCACCACATTCAAATGCAGTTTCATACCATTTCATGCAGGGTGCAAGGCCACCAAATTCAAGTGCAGTTTCATACCATTTCAAGCAGGGTGCAAGGCCACCAAATTCAAATGCAGCTTCATACCATTTCATGCAGGGTGCAACGCCACCACATTCAAATGCAGTTTCATACCATTTCAAGCAGGGTGAAACCACCATAAAACCACTATAAAACCACACAAAACACCAAACTCACAGTTCAGTAGACATTCAGTGTGTTCAGTTGATTCACAGCTCAGACAGTCATGACCTCTCCCTCCCCATCATGCAGAGACTGAGCCACACCCACACTACTGGGTTTTATGACCTCTCCCCCTCCCACCAGAAAAGGTGTGGCCTTCATGGCATGATTGACAGGAGAGAGATTCTCAACATTTTTTTAAACACTAATAACACTTTTATTTTTCATTGATGGGTAGAATCCTCTACACCTGCTGAACGGAGGGGGACTGAGTAAGATGGCCAAAAATCACAGCCGTAAGTGGTAGCATTTTATCTATAATCAATATAGTGCAAACAGGAAGTTACCCAAAGCACCCGACCCACCATTTGCAGTAAGTAGTGCCTTTTACTTCAACCCAAAGCACCCCAGCCACCATTTGAAGTAAGTAGTGCCTTTTTACTTCAAGCCAAAGCAGCCAAGCCACCATTTGCAGTAAATAGTGCCTTTTTACTTCAACCCAAAGCAGTCAAACCACCATTTACAGTAAGTAGTGCCTTTTTCCTTCAACCCAAAGCACCCCAGCCACCATTTGCAGTAAATAGTGCCTTTTTACTTCAACCCAAAGCACCCCAGCCACCATTTGCAGTAAGTAGTGCCTTTTAACTTCAATCTATTGTACCTATTTCAATCAATACCAATATACTTACCTAAAAAAATATTTAAAAAACTAGATTCTGATATTATGAATTTCATATGGCATTATAAATCACACAGAATAAAAAAAACACTTGTGTAAATCTAAAGAATCAGGGGGACTGACACTCCCTAAATTATTGTATTATTATTGGGCATTGAATATTAAAAATATAATCTACTGGTTGGACAGTTCTGCCCAACAGGTAGATTGGATAAGAATGGAGAAAGAGGATTGTTCCCCTTATAGGAGCGATCCTTCTTTCCCCGATAAAACTGAACAATATAATATACAAGAAGAATCCAATTATTCATAGTATAATACGAATTTGGAAACAAATAAAATTAACTTTAAATTAAGAAAATTATTGCTTCTTTCTCCAATAGTTAATAATCCCTCATTCAAACCATCCATTATTGATAAAACGTTTATCCATTGGGAAAGAATAGGAATTAAAACGATGGCAGATATGTATAAAATGGGAACATTTGTATCATTCCAACTACAACTAAAATATAACTTGAAAAGTAATCAATATTTCAAATACCTTCAAATTCAAGATTATTTGAAAAAGTATATACAAGGATATCAAACTTTAACCCCAGATTTATTGGAGGAAGGAATGAATAGAAAGGCAGAATCAAGCAATTTAATATCTTACTTATATAATATAATTCTAAATATAGAAACACCAATGACAGAGACAATTAGAAGAGACTGGGAACAAGAGTTATTGATAAAAATTCCAAACGATAGATGGGATAAAAATTTATTATATGTAAACAAATGTTCAATGAATGTAAGACATAACCTAAATCAATTTAAAATTTTACATAGATTATATTATTCGAAAACAAGACTGAATAAAATATTTTCAAATGTTTCCCCCATCTGCGCCCAATGTCTAACTCAAAATGCCACTATAGCACATTCCTTTGTCTCTTGTATAAAACTGTATAAATTTTGGAATTAAATTTTAGGAATTTTTACAAAACTATTTAGCACAAAATTGAACCCCAACACAGAATTGATTATCTTTGGATCAATGGAAGAGGGAAGTAAACTAACTATATTCCAAGAAGCTCTTCTTAATTATGGTCTAATAACAGCAAAAAAACTTAAAGTTTGGAAAAACACACCTACGCCAACATTCAAAATGTGGATCTCAAGCATGTCTGAAACGCTACATCTTGAAGAAATGAGATTCCTCTTACTAGGCAAAGTAGACCAATTCTTAAAGATTTGGTCTCCTTTTATCAACTTTTTACAAGCATATGGTGCAACCTAACATAACCTTAGAAATTAAATGGATTAGAACTGGGTGACGGATGAGCAAAAATCTCTCTTTTCTTTACTTTCTCCTTTTCTTTCAATCTTTTAGCTTCTCATCTCTGTCCTTTATTTCTTTTGCTTTCTGTTTCTACTCGCTTGTCTATCTATTCCGACACTCTTTATTTATTTTTCCTCTCACTGTTCTTTTATTATTAAATCAAAAGAAAAGTTGTACAATAATGAAAATATGTATTTTGTATTAGGTACTTAAGTACCAGACTATTGTACTTACTTCTAACAAAAATAAACAAACAAAAAAAAAATAACTTCAACCCAAAGCAGCCAAACCATCATTTGCAGTAAGTAGTCCCTTTTAACTTCAACCCAAAGCAGCCAAACCACCATTTGCAGTAGTGCCTTTTTACTTCAACACAAAGCACCCAAACCACCATTTGCAGTAATGCCTTTTATCTTCAACCCAAAGCACCCAAACCACCATTTGCAGTAGTGCCTTTTAACTTCAACCCAAAGCACCCAAACAACCATTTACAGGCAGTGCCTTTTTACTTCAAACCAACCATATTTTCATTTTCAACCATTAAACGCACTCACAGTTGAGTAGACATGTGTTCAGTGTTATTCAGAGCTCAGAGAGACGTGACCCTCTGGCTTCCTCCATCTTGCAGAGACTGAGTGAGGCACACCACTTCCGGGTTTTATAGTCCCCCCTCCCACCAGCAGGGGCAGCAGAGAGAATGGCAATTAAAAAGAAAAATTAATATCTCTCCGAATTTTCATAGATGGAAAAAATCCTCCAGTCCAGAAAGGCAGAGGGGGGGCTCTGAGTGAGGTGGCCAAAAACGACGGCCATAGGTGGCAGTATTCTCTCAGAAATCGCAGCACAGCGAGCCAAAAGCGGTCAAGATCAGACTTTTAGTAATATATAGATGAGAGGCAAAGATAGGGTAGACAGTCAGAACCTGTTTCCCAGGTTATAAATATCATATACCAGAGGGAATATCTTTGAGGTGAGATGGGCAAAGTTTAAGGAAAATGTGCGGGTTTTTTTTACAAAGTGTGATGGGTGCCAGGAACACGCTGCCGGGGGTGGTGGTGGAAGCAGATGCAATAGTAACATTTTGGATCGGCACATGGATATACAGGGAATGGAGAGACATGGATTACAAACAGGTAGATAAGAGTTGGTCTTGGCATCATGTTCGGTACAGACATTGTGGGGACAAAGGTCCTGTTCCTGTGCTGCACCATCGTACGTTGTATGTAACTTCACAATAATTGCGGAATAGACATGAATAGTTCACTGCAATGTCAATGTAACGGATGGTCAGTTACAATAGACTAATAGCATCCTGGATGAAAACCACACAGCCAACTCGGATGCCAACATGAACTATCACACTTATGCAGTCCTTTGCTCAAATTGAATGGATTAAAGGCCGATAAATCCCCAGGGCCAGATAGGCTGCATCCCAGAGTACTTAAGGAAGCAGCCCCAGAAATAGTGGATGCATTAGTGATAATTTTTCAAAACTCTTTAGATTCTGGAGTAGTTCCTGAGGATTGGAGGGTAGCTAATGTAACCCCACTTTTTAAAAAGGGAGGGAGAGAGAAAACGGGGAATTACAGACCAGTTAGTCTAACATCGGTAGTGGGGAAACTGATAGAGTCAGTTATTAAAGATGGGATAGCAGCACATTTGGAAAGTGGTGAAATCATTGGACAAAGTCAGCATGGATTTACGAAAGGTAAATCATGTCTGACGAATCTTATAGAATTTTTCGAGGATGTAACTAGTAGAGTGGATAAGGGAGAACCTGTGGATGTGTTATATCTGGACTTTCAGAAGGCTTTCAACAAGGTCTCACATAAGAGATTAGCATACAAACTTAAAGCACATGGTATTAGGGGTTCAGTATTGATGTGGATAGAGAACTGGCTGGCAGACAGGAAGCAAAGAGTAGGAGTAAACGGGTCATTTTCAGAATGGCAGGCAGTGACTAGTGGGGTAGGGCAAGGCTCAGTGCTGGGACCCCAGCTATTTACAATATATATTAATGATCTGGATGAGGGAATTGAATGCAACATCTCCAAGTTTGCGGATGACACAAAGCTGGGGGGCAGTATTAGCTGTGAGGAGGATGCTAGGAGGCTGCAAGGTGACTTGGATAGGTTGGGTGAGTGGTCAAATGCATGGCAGATGCAGTATAATGTGGATAAATGTGAGGTTATCCGCTTTGACGGCAAAAACAGGAGGGGAGACTATTATCTGAATGGTGGCCGATTAGGAAAAGGGGAGATGCAACGAGACCTGGGTGTCATGGTACACCAGTCATTGAAAGTAGGCATACAGGTGCAGCAGGCTATGAAGAAAGCGAATGGTACGTTGGCATTCATAGCAAAAGGATTTGAGTACAAGAGCAGGGAGGTTCTACTGCAGTTGTACAGGGCCTTGGTAAGACCACACCTGAAGTATTGCGCACAGTTTTAGTTTCCTAATCTGAGGAAAGACATTCTTGCCATAGAGGGAGTACAGAGAAGGTTCACCAGACTGATTCCTGGGATATTTAGGCAGGGTTGGAAAAAGCCAGGCCTGGCTGGCAGAAGGCAGTAAGGACATTCAGTGGGCACAAGGATGGAAGGACAAACCCATTATGAATTTGAAAGGGTGCTAGATTTCTGCCCCATCGGTTCACTGCAACACTCAGAGTGTGGCATCTCAGCCATCCCAGTAATCCATGGGAGGACAAACTACTGGGCTAGATTGTTGTCATTTCTTGCACTCTGATCCACAGCTGTGATGGCCGTTGGCAGTGTCAGCGATAAACCCAGAAAATCCAGGCATTTCTGCAGAGAATTATTGTTACTTTCCTACAACTGAAAGGTTCTTGAACAAACCTGCACAACCCTAAACCTACCTCGACAACAGAACACTACGGACTTGTTTTTTTTTAAATTTGTGATTTTGCGCTAGTGTTTTGGTTTTTGCAATCATCTTTCCTTTTGCTGACTTGCAGAATTTTGAGTCATTTTCATGTGGTTTTGTTTTTGTGATGCTGCTTCAAGCATGATTTTCACTTTTCCTTTACCTGTGGTTGTGCATCTGACAATAACTCAACTTGATCTGTTTGAGGTCAATGACTTTAAGTGTGTGCTCATGTGAAGAATTGCAAAAACAGAACTAATAACCAGGATTAGAAATCTAGCCATCTTTAAATTCCATTATTATCCCAGCTCTCAACATCTGGCCTTGGATAAGCAAAGTATGTCGTGAAAAAACATGATGACTGTACAACAGGGAAACGAAAACTCCACTAATGCATATTTACACAAGCCTGCTTTTCATATATATATATATTATTATTAAATAACACACATGTAAAAGTCTCTCCATACCATCAAAATTATCTGATGTAATTTCATAACAAGAGCAAAAATAAAAATGTCTACATGCGTCTTGTCTTTACAGAAATGCTGTCAAACCTCACGTACATTTGCAGTATTTACTATTTGAATATTATCAGTGGTTTTAGTATTGATCACCCATTCTACTTTCACAAAGTTCTAGATTTAACAAATAAATAACCAGATGTGACTTGATTATGTTCAGGATGATATGCTTTTCAAGGAATCTGGTTGTACCTACCCTGATGATAGTTTCATTAAAATCTGAAGCAAGCTCAGAGTTATTATACTTGGACAAATGTAATTGCGTTTGCCGCAGATGTCTTGCTTTGTCGCACAGTCTTCTTTCTTTATGCTAACTTGCAGAATTTTGTGTAATGTATGTATAATTTATGTTTTGTGTCTTTGTGCCTGTGATGATGCTGCATTTTACCGTGGGCGGCACGGTGACACAATGGTAGAGTTGCTGCCGGAGACGCGGGTGCTGACTCTATGGAGTTTGTACGTTCTCCCTGTGACCGCATAGGTTTTTTTCTCCAAGATCTTTGGTTCCCTCCCACACTCCTAAGACGTACAGGTTTGTAGGTAAATTGGCTTGGTAGAAGTGTCAATTCTCCTCGTTTGTGTAGGGTAGTTTTACTGTGCGGGGATCGCTGGTCGGTGCGGACTCAGTGGGCCGAAGGGCCTGTTTCCTTGCTGTATCACTAAACAAAACTAAACCTTTACCCCACCCCACAGGTTTATATGACCATAAACGCAGCTTGATTTGTTAGAGGTGAATGACCAGTTACTGTAGTTGTTTAATCTTATACTTTTAGTAACTCTTGAAGGAACATTTTGCGCGTGACAGCAGATTTCAGCATTAATAACATCCGATGAGTCTTAATTTCCAGTAGAATTATTATTGCAAAGAAAATAAGTTTGACTTTTTAGTATTTTATGAAAGATGCTTTTTTCATTTGTTGATTGATTTTGTTTATTTTTCTTTATCTTAAATGAAAACCCCCGCGAATCTTATGGAATCTTTTATTTCACTGAAATAGGTGAAGATTCTGTCTGATCGTTTTCTTCGTGCCATGTTGTATAATTTTGGCAACACATCATTTTGCTCTCCCTGCCAAAGCAGTTATCAATATTTAATGAATACTGGCTGAGAAATTAATTAGTCCCATATCAGACAGGGACAAGTTCAACAACAGTTGCTTTATACTAATAACTTGCACAATGAAACTTATGAACTCTCTGTATTTTTCACACAAACACTGCACTCATACCCACAGGAACATGGATGCAATTACACTTTTCCATTTTTGGGAGATTCTAGGACCATACGTCATAGCCTAAGAATTAAAGGACGTTACTTTAGGAAGGAGATGAGGAGGAATTTCTTCAGTCAGAGGGTGGTGAATCTGAGGCTAGTATAATTTAAAAGATAAGAGTTTTGGAAGAGCAAAGAAACGTTCATGTGATCGGAGCGGAATTAGGCCATATGGCCCATTAAGTCTACTCCACCACTCAATCATGGTTGATCTATCTTTCCCTCTTTAACCCATTCTCCTGCCTTCTCCCCATAACCCCTGACACCCGTACTAATCGGGTGGTGAATCTGTGGAATTCATTGCCACAGAAGACTGGAGGCCAAGTCAATGGATATTTTTGGCAGAGATAGACAGATTCTTGATTAGTACTTTTTTTGAATTAGAATTTTTTAAATGTTAAGATGAAGCTCTAGACGTAACATTTACTTTCCAGGAGCACAGAGACGAATAGTGATTGTGAATTAATATTCTGTTTAAAAACTCAATTACAACGGATCAAACACAGCTTAGTATATTTGCTGTTTCTCTTGCATGAAATGTGCACAATAATTGCCCGTTGCTTGCATTGCAGACTGCAGCAGTGCATCATGTTGAGAAGCAGGATGTCATTGACAGCAGTTAGCTTATTTTTGTGTTTAACTCTGCATGTGTGGGTGCCAGAATCTGCTGTCCTTTTAGCAAAGCAATGACCCAACGCATTAAAGGTTTGCTTTCATCACAAATGCTAATTTTATTTCGGAGTCACGTGAGTGACTACGTGAAGACCCCGTCCAGCACGCATGCGCGACATTAGCGTTCATGCAGTGCACCCGCGACGAACGGGAGTTCAAGGCGCTCCCGCTACAAATTGAAAAGTCGGGCCGACAGGTAAGTTTTACCGTGGCCGTGTGTGTTTTCTCTGTGGTCTGCTTTATGTTCCAGGATAATGAGCAAGACCAGAGGGAAGAAATCTGCAGCTCGCCCCCGTTCGTCTTCCATTGACGAATGTTCTTTGGAGGGGGGGCAAGAGGCTACCGAGCCGAGCTACCGATTGACTGCCGAGCCGAGTCCAGCACCGCTCGTGCTGCCTGAGCAGCGGGCTGGAGGTACCTGCAGCCAGAACCGGGCGGTAGTGTCCGACGATTCGGATGAAGATGCCACACCGCTCGAGAGCGGCACAGGCAGCCGCCTAAGCCGAATGGAACGGCTTATGGAGCAATTCCTCCAGCGAGATCTGCTGAGAGAGCAGCAGCAGACTTGGCAAGGGAGCTCAGGCACTCCCGCAGTGCCCATTACGGCACTGACCATTGCGTCACCTTCTTTTGAAGGCAGCATTGGCGACAGGTCTGGGCTGGTCAAGAAGAGGGGTCGCTGGCTGAAGATGTCCGGAGTACGCAGGGTGTACAGGATCAGGAAGAGCTGCTGGGTGTGGTCAACCATGAGCGGGTCAGCCTTTAGAGCCGAAACTTGCAGCCAGCATTGACCACCTGTCCTCAAAACCCCTACAAGAACAGGTGGTCAATGAGGCTCTTGAACAATATACAGCCCCAGAACATTGTACATCATTGAATGTACCAGCTGTAAACAGCCAAATTTGGAGACATTTGGGGCAGAACATCAGGAACCTGGAGTTGAAGCTCCAGAAAATCCTTAAATTCCTGACTGCAGGAATAACATCATATGCTCGGTCCATTGAGGGTGTGGACATCTCCACAAATCAGCAAGACACATTAGCTCTGCTGTGCACCACTCAATATGAGATAAACAATTTACGGAAGGAAATCATCAAGCCTGCCCTCAACCCTAAATTTGCGGGACTTTGCAAAACACCGGGTTCAGAACCTCCAATTCTGCTCTTTGGAAAGGACCTTCCGAAAAAGGTGAAAGACCTAGAGGAAGAATCCAAGACCTTTGGTCCCGTGAGGGCAGGTTTGGGACCGAGCAGACCTAACAAACCCAGGCGGCCACCAGTCGTCGACCACCATATGCGACTGGTGAAAGCTCGGGGTCCGCAACCATTCCCCGTAAGCCTTTTTTAGGCCAGGGCCCAGAGCGGACCCCATGGAAAATGCGCCACCCCCAACAACATCAACATCAACAGCAGCCCTCTACAGCCCAGCAGAGACCTCATCATCCAGCGAAGAGGCAGAAGAAGCACCAGTAACCATGGAGGTAGGTGGGTCTGGTTCCTCTCAGCATATGAGCAGTAGGGGCTCTATACTAACAGGGGGGAGATTGCACTTGTATTTGGATGTATGGGAATCCATCACTAATGACAAGTATATACTCAGCAGCATTCATGGCTATAAAATTGACTTTGTTCATGAAAACATTCCGCCAGTTCAGCAAATACCCCAAAGGGTATTCACCCTCTCAGTCAAAGAGAAACAAGAGGGTCGAGCTGAACTGATGAGGGTACTAGCAAAAGGTGTCATTGAAAGAACAAAACATGAACCTTTGGAATTTGTGTCTAATACTTTCACTAAAACTAAAAAAAGATGGTGGATGTCGCATCATCATTGACTTAACTACTTTAAACAAGTCTGTTAAGTATATACGTTTCAAGATGGAAACTTTTGAAACAGCCAGACTATTGATTTCTAGAGGTTACTTTCTAGCAAGCATTGATTTAAAGATGCCTACTACTCAGTACCCATACACAAGGAACGTCGTAAATACTTAAAGTTTATCTGGATGAAACAGCTATGGCAATTTAAAGCCTTACCAAATGGACTAACCTCCGCTCCAAGGTTGTTCACTAAAATCTTAAAACCCGCTTTGGCATTATTGAGGAAACAAAAGCATATAGTCATGGCGTACTTAGACGACATTTTAATAGTAGGGAAAACCTTGGAGGCAGCTATTTTGGCAGTAGCAGCCACCAAACGTTTGTTTGAAACGTTGGGGTTTGTCATACATCCAGATAAATCCAATTTTACACCGTCCACTACCATGGACTATCTTGGATTTACGATTGATACTGTTCGCATGATTGTAACTCTGCCGAAGGGGAAAGCATCAGAATTGGCACTATCTTGCAGTGAACTAATGGATAAACATCAGTCAACCATACAGCAGGTAGCTAGAGTTATTGGTAAAATGGTAGCAGCTTTCCCAGCTGTACAATTTGGGCCTTTGCACTATCAAAATTTGCAAAGAGCAAATGTGCACGCACTAAAGCAAAACTCAGGTCACTTTGACCGAGATGAATTTAACTGCTGAATCCATTACAGAGTTACAATGGTGGACAAGGAACGTTAGGCTCAGTTCCAGTCCCATAATAATCACCAACCCAGTATTAACCATTCAAACGGATGCCAGTGCTTTGGGCTGGGGAGCAACTAACATGCAATCCAGCACAGGGGGCAGATGGACTAATTCTGAATCATCCTGCCTACAGACACGGGGTATCAACTACTTAGAAATGTTGGGTGCGTTTTATGGTTTAAAAGCATATTCATCTAATACGCATCATGCACATGTCCGGTTGCAATTAGATAATACCACGGTGGTGGCTTATATCAACCACATGGGTGGTGTAAAGACGATATCGTGTGACAATTTGGTCAACCTAATCTGGCAATCGTGTGTCGAAAGACATATTTGGTTATCAGCAACTTACCTACCAGGTAAGCAAAATACAGTGGCAGACACCAGGTCTCGCAAATTTAACGATAACATCGAATGGATGTTAAATCTCAAAGTATTTGCTGAAATTACAAAGCAATATGGCACACCAGATATCGATCTATTTGCATCCAGGCTGAATCACCAGTATGTCGCTTGGGAACCAGACCCTGAGGCAGCAGCAGTTGATGCATTCACGCTGCATTGGGGGAAAATGTTCTTTTATGCTTTTCCTCCCTTCTGCCTCATCAGTCGGGTATTATGCAAGATTCAATTGGATTCCGCTTCAGGACTCTTGATAATACCCGACTGGCCTACACAGCCATGGTTCCCAGTGGCCCTCGACATGGCTGTTGAAACACCGTTGGAATTCCCCAGCAGTCCAGAATTATTAATCCACCCAGTGTCAGGCATTAGTCACCCGTGCCATGACAGTCAATCTCCTGGCTTGCTGATTCTAAAAAGACCTCTACTGGGCCTGCGACTCTCTGAGGATGCCATCAACATGATGACCGCATCACACCGGGAGTCCATCAGGAGACAATACCTGACCAACATAAGAAAATGGGAACGGTATTGCTCCAAAACAGGAACTACCTACTCAACAGCTACAGCCACCAGTGTTGTGGAGTTCCTGGTTGGATTACATCGGGAAGGACTCAGCTACAGCGCCATCAATACAGCCAGGAGTGCGTTGTCAGCTTATTTGGTTCCAGCAGCAGGACAACAGGCTTTGGGGTCCCATCCACTAGTGGTCAAAATCATGAGGGGCATTTTTAACACTAATTCCCCCAGACCAAGGTACACTCAGATCTGGGATGTCAGCATTGTGCTGACGTACCTTAGGGGATGGCCACCACCCAGGTCACTCACGCTGGAACAACTTACTCTGAAATCAGTCATGCTCATGGCACTACTGTCAGCTCAAAGGGTATAGTCCCTCCACCTTCTGAGGCTGGACAGCATGACAGACTCATTGGACTGTTTCACATTCCATATTCAGGGACTGGTCAAACAAACTAGACTAGGTACCATGCCTCTAGTCATGGAGTTCCGGGCATATTCATCTGACCCACGGCTGTGTGCCAAGACCCACCTCGCAAATTACATAGACACAACATACAACTTAAGAGGGAGAGAAAAAGCCTGATGGATAAGCCACAAGAAGCCTCATGGTCAGGTGACGAGCCAAACCATTTCAAGGTGGCTCAAGCAGGTGCTTAAGTCCGCGGGGGTCAATACTAATGTTTACAAATCTCACTCCACCAGGGCTGCATTTACGTCGGCGGCTAGGCGAATGGAGGTGCCTATGGACCATATTCTGGCCAGAGCAGGATGGTCCTTGGAAAGAGCTTTCCAAAGGTTTTATAATAAGCCGCTGGCGGAACCTGCTACATTTGTAGACAGAATTTAAGAGTCTGCAGATAATATTTAGTTTAAGCCAGGGGGAGCTCTCTGTTTTTTGTTGTCATTAATAAACCTTTTTTGTTCACAAACCGGTTATTGTTGATTGTGATAACATCCTTCCTCCCTCTAAGGTCTTCAGACAGTGAGTGAAGCATGAGCTGGTACACGGTTCAGAATCACAGAGCTTTGAAGTCTTCACATAGTCACTCACGTGACTCTGAAATAAAATAGTGAGATTAAATGAGAACTTACCAGTTCGAAGTTTGATCTGTATTTTATGAGGAGTTACGATGAGGGATTACGTGCCCTCTGCTCCTACCCTCTATTAGACAGATCAACTGGTAATTAAGTTCTTATTTTTTCTTTACTATATTTATTACAATTGTTGTGTTTTTCCTGTGAATCCACACCGCTGCTTTGGAGAATGTCGCGCATGCGTGCTGGACGGGGTCTTCGCGTAATCCCTCATCGTAACTCCTCATAAAATACAGATCAAACTTCGAACTGGTAAGTTCTCATTTAATCTCACTATTTTAACCTATTGAAAATTCATTTTGCCGTATGCTGCCAATAACTGCAATATGTGAAGGATTTCCTCAGCCAGTACCAGACACAGGCAAACACACCCAAATGTAATGAAACGGGTACATTTTTTTGTTTGTTTGTTTATTTTTGTTAGAAGTAAGTACAGTAGTCTGGTACTTAAGTACCTAATACATAAATACATATTTTCATTCTTGTACAACTTCATACTTTCGGTTCAATAATAAAAGAACAGTGAGAGAAAAAAAAATAAAGAGTGATGGAATAGATAGACAAGCGAGTAGAAACAGAAAACAAAATAAATAAAGGACAGAGATGAGAAGTTAAAAGATTGAAAGAAAAGGAAAAAGTAAAGAAAAGAGAGATTAGGAGGGATCTACCTATCTCATATTTTTGCCCATCCGTCACCCAGTTCTAAACCATTTAATTGCTACGGTTATGTTATGTTGCACCATATGCTTGTATAAAGTTGATAAACAGAGACCAAATCTTTAAGAATTGGTCTACTTTGCCTAGTAAGAGGAATCTCATTTCTTCAAGATGTAGCGTTTCAGACAGGATTGAGATCCACATTTTGAATGTTGGCGTAGGTGCGTTTTTCCAAAATTTAAGTATATTCATGGGTATATTACCAAACACTCAAATAATAAAATTTCATTATAAGCAGACGACATATTATTATATATTACAAATTCGCAAATTAGCATACCAAATATACTAAATTTAATAGAGTAATTTGAAATAATCTTATTATTCTGGCCGATAAAATTTAATTTAATTTATATTTTAGTATCATTATCTTATTATGTTTATCTATAGTTGGTTCTTTGGCATTTTCTAAATCTAATTGTCTAATTTCTTGTTCTAACCGCAATTGTTCAGTATTATTCTTTTTATTTTGGAAAGCTTGATATGAGATTATAGTTCCTCTAATAAATGCCTTAAAAGTTTCCCATAATAAGGAGGGTGAAATATCTGGTGTATCATTTGTCTCAAAGAAGAATCTCATCTGCTCTTTTAAATATGTGCAACCTTGTGAGTTATTTAAAATTTGGGGGTTAAACCGCCAAAACGAATTTTTATCAGGCATTCCTTCTAATTCTAAAGAAAACGTTAACGGGGAATGATCAGAAATAATACTATTATGATATTTAGAATTATATGTACATGGAATTAGTTTTGTGTCCACTAAGAAATAATCAATGCGTGAATATGTTTTATGTACTGTTGAATAAAATGAATATTCCCTACCTACTGGGTTAGCGATCCTCCATACATCTGTTATATTAGTATTTTTCATGTATGTATTTAGGAGTTCACTCGTTTTAGATTTTATGTTAGTCCTTTTTTGTTTTGCTGATTTATCCAAATATGGATCTAAAACACAATTCAAATCTCCCCCTATTATCACATTTTGATGATTAAGTTCTGAAATTATATCCAAAATTTTACTAAAGAATTGGGGGTTGTCAAAATTAGGAGCATAAATATTTATCAAAGTAAGTGGAGTAGAATAAATTTCTCCCGTGACTATGACGTACCTCCCCTCTTTATCTGCTATAGTATTATTTAATTTAAATGGTATACCTTTATGAATGATAATAGCCGTGCCTCTAGATTTAGAAGTAAATGAAGAGTAGTATGTTTGCCCAATCCAATTTGCCTTCAGTCTTATCTATGTTTGATATTTCAGATGTGTCTCTTGTAAGAAAATAATATCACTGTTTAAGGCTTTTAATTGGGCAAAGATCTTACCCATTTTAATTGGTTCATTAGCGCCTCTTATATTCCAACTACAGAATGTGATTCCTCCAGTTTTCTTTTGTTTATCGTCTTGCATTATGAATCATGTTAATACCTTTACTTCATATGGTGCAACCAAGAACCTTATAACTCCAGATGAAGGATGGTCATCCCCAGCTGTTAAGTTTTGTTGGCATCTCCCCTTCAGAATAAACCTTGAAAAAGACCAGAAAGTGTAGAGTCGTGAAAAAATAATTAACAAACAAAAAGTGATATTATAATATCCAAAAATAAAGATATTATAATTAAAAACAAACCACCAACAGGTGGTAGAAAAATTCTTATTGACTTTCGTAGATGTTTTTATGTGTTTCGCTCTGCCTCCTTGACCAATTATTATTAATTGGAAGAGAGAGCGATACAAAGTTCAAAATTATATATATATATTAGATAAAACGTACTCCAATAGCTAGATTAGAAATGTATCTTCAAAGATGAAAAACAAAATAAAAAGTAGTTTCCAACATTAATTATATACTTAGATATAACAGTAATTAAGTTAATTATATATCCATATGCCTAGATTTATTACAATTAAGTCTCAAACTTTTGTATCAGACAACAGCAGGTTCCAAGAGGTTAACCAGATTCAGACCCTTGGATAACTTCCAAGTATCTGAGTCTCCTCCCCCCCTTTAAGCGCAATCTAGACTAAGTCTACTGTATCCATAAAATGTGTTAATATGTTATTAATACTTATCAATCATATTTAACTCGTTATTCTTATTAGCAAATAATTAACATCATGAAATAAACATCAGCTATAGTTAAGCTATGCCTTAATATTACCCAATTTTATTAATTATATTTTATGTTAGTATGTAATTATATGTTTCTTAAATCATAAATTTCTATATACAAGTCCACTGATAATATTCTATATTACACTATATTCCCAATTTATTTTCCCCACCACAGTTTCTCTTCTTTGTCAGTCCTTTGTTGAGATGAAACATAAAATCCGACCTTGAATTAACATTCCAAAGATAAAATGTCTAGACAATGCCTCGAGGAAGGTTCGCCATTTTAACAAGAGCAGTCTTTTTTTTATTTTATAAAAAAAAAGAGACACAATCCTTTCTTTGTCGTTTCTCCTCGATGTTATTGTAGGAGACCAACTTCTAACGATCAGTAGACTTCCTTTGTGATACTTTGTCCATATTTAAATGCCTCTTCTGGATCCGTTCAACATGGCTATAAGAAATTCTCAATTTAGCGGGATATACTATTCAATATCTTACTCCCGAGACCTCTTTCAATAGCCTTCTCGTGTTTGTAAACTTGTTCCTCTTTTCCATGACTTCAGCTGGAAAATCACGGAAGAATCTTAGTTTGTCTTCTCCAAACATCAAATTCACACCATATGGAATCTTTTTCATAACTCCTTCCAGGGTTGAAATGTCATAGAATTTCAGAATAATCTGTTTTCGGGGGGCAGTTAAGCTTGCTTGAGCCTTACATCGGACCCTGTGAGCCATATCTATTCTCGGGGTTTCAGGCAGCTTAAGTACTTGTTTGAGTAAATTGGCAGCAAACTCCTGAAAGTTTTGTCCAGTCTCCTTTCCCTCTTTTACTCCAATTATCCTCAAATGTTGTCTCCTTGATCTTGCTTCCAAGTCCGTACTTTTATACTTAATTTTAGCAAGCTCCCTCCCAGTACTTTCTTGTTCCTTTTTTAGTCTCTTTATCTCCTTAGCCATCTCAGTTATTGTATTGTCCATTCCTTCCATAGCCGCCTCAGTAGATTTTAGCATTGCATCCAGTTTTTTAATTACAATCCTTATCAACCCGCTTAATTTTTTTGTTTAAATCCTCCTCAACTTCGACCACACGTTTGGTTAAGTCATCAATTTTCCCCATCAGCGTATCATTACCTTGTTTAATTTTTTCAGAGAGGCTTTTGTCCAGCACGAGATTCTCCTCTCGTATCAGTTTAGAAATAACTTCAGTGACTGAAGCTAATACTGACTTTTCCAGATGTTCCATTTGTTCCTCCATTAAAGGCAATTCTGTAGAAGGATTTCGGGAATCAACTTCTTCTTCTGAATTTCCAGCTGATGTTTGAGGGGATTGAGGGAGTCTTTTCAGTTTTTTTCAAGTAGGCGCTTGTAGCAGGTCTTGAAGCGGCTTTTGCTTTTGCAGGCTTCTGGCAAGGTTTCTGTCTTTTCATTTAAAACTGCAACTATTCTCTGTTATCAGCAGGATTTCTGATAACACACAATTAAATAGCAGCTCCGGTAGATATTTTCAGAACTCCCCCGTCTTCCAACTCATATTTTAGCACATTAAAACATTCTTCGGGAGCAGAGCGAAACAGCGAAGTCTCTCACCACACCATTGACGCCACCGGAAGTCAAACGGGTACATTTGAGTGTGTGTCTGTCATAGATAGAAATATATCAATGAATTCAATTAATATTTTTAACATTGATAAAATATGATAAATATTAACATTTGGTGAAATGGAAATAACAGAATTAACTGTTTGAGTGATGGATGAATTATTCAATTGAATTGAATACTTTATTGTCACATGTGACAAGTCACAGTGAAATTCTTTGCTTGCGTACCCAAGGTATGCAAATAGTCACCACATAAAGGGCGCTGACATAGTTACAAACTCCCCCGTTCCAGGTCCTCCTTTGTTCTCCCCCCTCCTTAAAATTATTTTTTATGACTTTAAAAAAAATAATAAATTAATGTATATTTCACCCCCAATTTAGGAGAGTATGACAAATATAAACAAAGTCCAAAGAAGCCAAAGGATTGTGGACAGTCAGAATCTCACATTCCCCCTGTGAATGAGGATGGAATCTCAATTTCCACATCAGGATTACTGCAGGTGGCGGAAAGAAGACGTAGGTATTAACTACTGTCATATATTAACGAACGTGTTCGATACACCTGAAATATTGCCATTATGTCTTGAATCTGATTCATTGTAAGAGGAATCAAATGTCCAAATGGCTTGCAGTGTCTTTCCGGTTCCAATGCAAAATATTAATGAAGCTCTTTTACATTGTACATGCGTTGGGGCATTGCATCCTTTACTCAGTTTTCCAAACTGTGAACGTAGTTTTCTTCACTGTTGTAAACAACACACGATCAGAGATCGATTAGCCAGTCTTATAGTGAGAGGAACATTGGTAAAAGGAAACAAACCTTTTCCCATCTATCCTGTTCACCTTTTGTCCGCTCTAGGTTTGTACAAGTGCAAGTAGCTGCACAGTCCATCATGCCTCCATCAAGACTCCAACGAGACTTCAATATTCCTATTCATTTCCCAAGCTCTGGAAATCTTTTGCTCAAGTGACTTTTAAGTGATTTTTCAACTGAAGTAGTAGCCAATTAGCCCTTCATGTCTGTTCAGCGATTAAGAGCACCATATTCTCCACTAATCCCATATATCCATGATTCACTTAATATCCAAAAATCTTTTGATTTCATTGTCGAATATATTCAGCAATTGAGCTCTCAGTCTTTTCCAGCATGTTGAACACGGTTAAAACCTAAGCTCTAAAATCCGATATATTCACTGTGTTTTCAAACATCATCCATAACAAAATGTCAACTTTAATGATATACATGTTAAATGGTCACTGTAAACTCTTGAAGTTTCATCTTTGCCTTCACAGTTAAGTGCCAAAACAAAATTTTCATTTTGTTGATAGATGTAAAAGGACATAAAACTTTGCGGCATTTTCATCATTGGGGCATTATTAACCAAATAGCTCAAATATACATTCCAATACTTGTTCTTAAATAAATCAGTACAAGCTTCATTGCTAGACACAAAATGCTGGAGTAACTCAGCAGGACAGGCAGCATCTCTGAAGAGGAGGAACGGGTGAAGTTTCGTGTCGCGACCCTATCAGCATTTGCAGTTCCTTCCTTCACACGTCACCCATTCCTTCTCTCCAGAGATGCTGCCTGTCCAGCTGAGTTACTCCAGCATTTTGTGTCTATCTTCAGTGTAAACCAGCAGCTGCAGTCCCGCCCCACACAAGCTTCACTGCTGCCATTTTAAGCCATGAATGGTGATCATCTCCACAACTCTACATTTTTCTAGGTAAACTTTAATATAATCTTTTAATTTCTTTGGGGTATGTTCTTCATTCATTTTCAATTTTATACTAATGTGGTGTTTGGATGATGATGATCTGAAAACAAAATGTCACTGCTGAAGATTGTCCAAAAACATTATTTAATTTCTTATTATCCCTTATGGGGAGAAGGCAAGAGAATCGGGTTAAGAGGGAGAGATAGATCAGCCATGATTGAATGGCAGAGTAGACTTGATGTGCCAACTGGCCTAATTCTGCTCCTATCACTTATGAACTACCTCTGCATCAGAGCCTTTCCATAATCAACGGACTTCACTTTGTAATGTAGTAGCTCTTGTTACTAATGTGACAATTCTCTCACGATGGAATGGTCAGTCAAACAATCCACATCTCACCATCAACAGCAGACAGTTGTTGTCTTTATCCTCGTCTGCTCAAGCTAGTCAAAGTGCTACACCAATTTAAATGAAAGATCTACCATCAAGAAAATAACATTTGACCTTAAACACTCCATTTCAAGAGATGGGCAAATGTGAGGAAAAAAGAAAACAAACTGCACATGCTTGAGTCTAGAAGAAGAATAAATCACCTTGCAGCATGCACAATATTCAAGGGCTTGGAAGTGAAGGTGCCGGATATGTTTTCTCTAATTTCATAATAAAAAATTGGAATTCAGAACAGAATTGAGAAGAAATTTCCTCATTTTTAATCTTTGGAATTCCGTAGCCAAGAGCGATGTGGAAGCTCAGCATTTGGATATATTCAAGAGAGACTGTTATTTTTTAAGATATTAAGGAAATCAAAGATGTGGGAGTGGTGAGTGCAGGAAAGTGGTGCAGAAGTAATTGATCAGCCATTACAGTGAATGGTAGAGCAGGCATGAGAGGTCAAATAGCAGGTCCAACTTTTGTTTCTAATGTTCTAATTCCATCTTTTCAGGAGTAAAGGATCCACTCATTAATGATCTCTCTTAAATCCATCCGCACATTTTTTGGTTCCGTGACAAAAGTCGCCATAGAAAATCTGAAAGTGGGTGTGAACGTGATTTAGGTAACTGGACAGAGGACAGGCACGTGCCGTGAGTAATCAGCCAGGGTAGGCAGTGGCTTTTAAAAATCTTGAAAACCGCGCATGCGCAGATTATTCTCTCCCCGGTGAGCTGTCGTTCGGCTATTTTTAAATCGTGGAAACCGCGCATGCGCAGATTGTTCTCTCAACTTTTATCATGTAATTTGTTTTCAATAGGTCCTATCTCTTAATAAAGTATTTAAAAACATAGAGCTCAAAAAAAAATTACTTACCATATTATTTGTGCACAAAATCCATTCTGCAGCAAAAATATCCATAAGGTTGCTTCGTGAAACGCTTCAGGTAATCACTATCCACCCTTGAAAATCCCGCTAAGAAACTTGCGCAGTGCGCAACGCAGCACATGCACGCAGTTGGTTCACAGTGTAGAGGCAGAGTTTCAGCTGCCTTTACGGACCGTTCCCACTGACGGCTTGAAGCAGCGTCGACGGCACGCGAGTACCTCATACTTCTGCGTTTAAAACGTACTGCTGATGAAAGGCACGGGAGAATTATGCCTCCCTAAGAGATTGATCTCTTAGGGAGGCTTAATTCTCCCGTGACTTTACTATTTATGACCATTTTATATATGTTTTATATATATTTTATATATATTATATTTATATATAAAATAATTACTATATAATTTTAATCAGGGTAGGCACTGCCTACCTTGCCTACCCTGACGGCTCGTGCCTGACAGAGGAGAAGTGGTAAGAGTGCAAAACCCTCACAACCACTCCACAGACAGCCATCTGTGAGGGCCAGGCTAGCATAAAGAACTCTCGCCTAACCCACCATCCCCTCAAGTTGAACCATTTCTTGACAAAAGACCGTACAGCTTCACAGGTCGTTCCCCATGAAATACAGGGCGTGGTGGGCTGAGAAGCTTCATTGATCCTGAAGATCTGGGGTCACCCATCTCTGTTCTATTACAAGCAGCCTGGTGGAAAGTTGATGCAGGAAGATAAATATTATTTTTCCAAGTCTCCCACTGCACTGAAGTGCAATCTTTCTAAAACAGTCGGGTGAAATATTACAAGGTAACGCAAGGACAAGCAGATTCTGTTTATAGAACAAGTTTCTGTTCCACGGTGCAACTTATCATTCTGTTACTGCATCCTGCTCGGGGTAACGGTGTGGAAAAGGTGCACAAGCTTTCTCACTGGTCTTGCATTTTGTAGTTCATGTTTTATAGATTGAGAAACAGTCGGAGCCTGCCTGCTGATGTCCCCTTGGATATCAAGCTTCTACTTGTCTGCATTTGTATTCACAGAGCCGCTCAGCAGCGTCTCATCGCTCGAGGTGCACTTTGACCTCATGGATCTGACTGAACTCACTGACATGTCCGATCAAGAGCTCGCCGAGGTTTTTGCTGATTCTGATGACGAGAGTCAACCACATGATTCATCCGCAGGTCAGTGTCAGGGAGGATTGACTGAGACAAACACTAACTCACTGATCTTGCCTCTTGATTGTAAAAATGAGAAGCAAAATCAATATGAAACCTATTGATTGTATATTTGATGACTCACTTAAAGGTGGAATACAACTTAAACAAAGAAGCAAACTAAAAGAACAAAGATTCCAGTTGAAAGGATATTAAAATTTAAAGTTAAACAAAGTGGCCTATAATCAACATATTGTAAATCAGATGCTGGAAAATGATTTGATCTCTTTCCCAGACTTCTTCTTGTGCCTTTGTGTCCCTCATTCTACCTTTATTCCATGTATTCAAATCAGTCCTCGTTTCCAGCAAGATTTTGTGTTCTCAAATTCGCAGTTGTGTGGAGACTGAGTTTGTGTGAGACACACCTCCTAAAGGGAACGCTGAAAAGATGAGTATCTTTCAGATGAAAATGACAGAAGGTAGTAAGCAAATTTCGGATCAGATTTTTGTCCACTCAAATTAAAGAGCAACCTTTTTCTGGATTGAAGGAGACTAGAATTTTGACTGATGTTGTGCCAAAGCCTACAAATAATTCAAAGAATAGAGAACCAAAGTATTCTGGAACTAATCAAATGTACTGCATACACGACACATTTGCGTGCAGCAAGCCCCTATTCTGATCGTAAATTGTTTTCAATTTATGCAGAATGCAAACCTTAGGAAAATTAATTTAATCGTTTTTGGATTTGGCCATGGTTTACCAGACTCTTGTTAAGGAGGCACTCATGGTGGCAGTGTGGAGAATAAACACTGTGGGCCACATCCTGCTATGCCGTAATTTATATTTCTGCACATAAACAAAATTGTGCACAAGCTCACTTTGTGTCATGGAAAAAAACTTTGTTTCAGTACAATGCACTTTTTTTCCTTTGAGGAAACAGCTGCACTGTTTTTTTCCCACGGTTTAGTGAGCTAATATTGTAAAATGTATCTACAGTGATCACAAGCTGGTTGTTCACATTAATTCCTGTCATATTTTGGCAAGAGGGGTGGGGAAATCATATTATCTGCATCGCACTTAAAATATTTCCCTCCTATGTAATGATTGACCATTAGTTAAAGTGGACAGAAACACCAAGTCTCACCTCCGCTTACAAATACAGTCTAATGTCACTGCTTTAACCAGAGAATTTGCAAGATTGGAGGCAATCTGCTAGATCTCTCATTCGTTTTCTCCCAAGAGAGTGCAGCTTTGCTTGTATTTGATTACTGACCTAATTTTTGATATGTGTCTTAGTGTTAAGTTATGTTTGCTTAAGCCCCTGCGATGTTCCAAGCAATGCTTTGCTCCATTGAAAGTACTTTCCCAATACATCATTGTTGTTGAGCGTAAGCCCTCACCAGGAGACCTTCTGAAGGTGAAAATGATTTAATTTCATTTACAAATGACATAAATGCATTAAATGAAGTTTAAAAAAAAATGCAGACTGAAGAAGGGTCTCAACCCAAAATGTCAGCTATCCATTTTCTCCAGAGATGCTGCCAGACCCACTGAGTTACTCCAGCATTTTGTGTCTCCCTTAAAAGTGCAGATGCTGGAAATATGAAATAAAAGCTGAAGGTGCTGGAAACATGCGATAGGTCAGACAGCATTTGTGGGGAAAAAGAAAGGCGGACATTTTGGGTCAAAGACTCATCATCCGAACCCCTTGCCAATTCAACCACATGGTGTTTGGCATCAGTCCAATCTGATCATTTGACAATGAATAAATCTCTGATCACATTCAAACTTCATTGCATTTATCAAATAAAGGATGGATCCCTAGTCATTGAATAAAGAATGGTGCCTTGTATTTTTTAAACCCTTGAATTTTACTGAGACATCCAGAAATATATATATTTTTAAAGAATATCAATTAAAGCGCCACGATTGAAGTTAACAACAATTATATTTTGAACAGCATGTTCCTTTCTTTCAGTCAGAAAGAACAGGCTGTTTCTGAAGAGATTGGTACAGAATAATCGATTTCCTTTGTTACCTGACCTAGCAATGCTGAGTCCCAGGCCACGAAAGAACCAGCAGCTAGGATTTTGCTATCAGTGGAGGGCATTGTGGACTGCATTTTAATACATTTAACTCCAAGCAGCCTGCCCATTGAACACAAGCCTTGTAGTGAGGAAGAAGTTCCACCCATTGTGATTTTGGCAGCCAGCGAGATCATACCCCCCCCCCCCCTCCAGCCTAGACAGCTGTTAGACTGATGTTGAGGGCTGCTTCTGGTGGGTGGTGGAGGAGGGATGGAGGAAGGGGAGGAGGGGTGGAGGAAGGGGAGAAGATGCGAGGGGTGAAAAGAGTACAAATAGTCTCATATTGGACAAGGTACTGCATATTTAATGGAAAATCCGCTGTCTGAATGATATCAGTGCAACACCTGTTTAATTTGTAAGACAGTATTGTCCCATAGTTATGGACAAGCAGACTTACCATGTTTCTGTGGTCTGTAGGGCCAGCTTACACTTGACTGGAAGGAAACAATACTTCTCACAGCAATCCCACCACCAACAGATTTCCAATACTAGAATCCTTCTCAGTGAGGCACAATAAACTGCCCTCTCCAAACTTTACAAGCTGTACTCTATATTTGAAATATACTTTGGTGGCAATAACTAATATATATGTTGGTGTTTGGAGGTTATTGGAGTCCACAGTTAAAGCCCATCATGCATTCATTGTTCCATCTTGTTTTATAGAACTGAACCAACCATTGATGTATCCACTTATTTCACATGGAACGCATTTAAAATCCCCCGCATGGACAAGAGGCAAGAACGAGCAGACCCATGACAGGAAGCCCGCAAATGACCCAGATACCCCTTTGAAGATGTCAGACCACTTTCAGACAGTTGAAATACACAAGAAGCCCTAGGGACAAGAAACGAGCATGTTTCCCAATGGAACGTGCAGTGCTGAATATTTCTAATGCATCATTCATGGTTGTTTCTCTGTGCCATTCTTCAGTGGTTACCTACATTAACAAAAACACATTTGCACGATGTGTCCCTGCAATATTTCTATCTCACGTCTAAAAGCTGTGAAAATCAAAGTATCAATGGCACTCCATTCTCATGCATTTGGTGCTGGCGTATGGGACAGTGCTGTGGCCTTCATATGATAATATCTGATGAACTGAAACTTTTTATTGCCTTGTAACTCAATCAGGTGGCTGCATTGATCATTTTTAACAGAAGCAATCCTCATTGTCGTACAGCACATGGTTATAGATTTCAAGTCAAATGCTGCCACTTCCTGACAGAGTATCCCTTCACATTTGTTAGTTGGTGGAACAAATTCTGACATATTCTCCACCTCACTGCACACATAGTTATAGTGCCTGCAACATGCACATCCTAGAAGGTGGAGAATGTAGGCAGTGAATGCACAAAAGGAACATTGAACCTCTGCAAATAGAAAAAGGGAATCTCTCACCATTGTAATCAGAAGAACTCTTCAACAGCAAGGAAAACCAAGTCATTAATAAGTGTCCAATACATTTCCTGGACAGATATCAAGATAAGACCATTTTCATTTCCCAGGACACATATCTGGGTAAGATGCAAAATCATATAGAACTATTTCATTGATATGGGAATTGTCATTAGTCCATGGATTCAAATAATTTCTAAATGCAATCAATGGTTTTCTTTATCAGTCTCCTGTATATAACAAGACAGCATTTTCTTCCCTATTACATTTCTCCATTTAATAAGTAAATGTATAGTCCTCCCTGCCCAAAGTGTGAAAAACATATTAATTAAGAAGTAAAGGCTTGGTTGAGCCAAAATATGAATTAATTCCATGGGATTTACTTACATGGATAAAGAAAACAGATTCAGCTTTAACTTTATTTGTGCACAAGCCATTACTCTGAACCCAAATATTGCACTTCCTGAGCCTGTGTATAATTGAGCGATTTAAGTCTGATGCTAACTTTATTCTTTAATCTGTTCTTGTAAATTAAGGTTTATCCATGTGATCTGAAGGCTGCTCTTGTTTCCTTCCAAAAAGAGTAATCAGTTGCATCCCGATCCACATCATCAAGATACCATTTGAATACTGCAGCTTGAACCAGGTGCTGTATCAGTTAAAATAGATTATTAATTTTATTAATAACAAAAGACATTGGGATCAAACAAGATGCAATTGACTGTGGTAAAATGTCTGAATTTAGGAAAGTTCAGTCTTTGCAAGTTTTATAAATTAAACTTTTTAAGACTTGCAAATAAGGTTGAAGTTCTAGTCATCTTTTATATTGATTTGTTAAAATTATGTTATAATAATAGATTTTATGTCATTTCTCACACAGTAACAATAAAATGGAACATTGTTCTTTTTTGATTTGTGTAATTTGATTATTTGATTCACTTAAGCTCCATGTTTCCACACTGATAAGTAACAGCGTCTCTATGTTAATTTGTAATTGAATACTTATGGGAAAGCATCCGACCACCATATTTGTGCAAGAAGGAACTGCAGATGCTGGTTTAAACCGAAGATAGACACAAAAAGCTGGAGTAACTCAGTGGGTCCCGAAACGTCACCCATTACTTCTCTCCGGAGATGCTGCCTGTCCGGTTTAGTTACTCCAGCTTTTTGAGTCTATCTTCGACCACAATATTTTCTCTATTCAACGTCTGCTCTCCTTCTTGCAATGAAAATGTAACCAAAACATGGAGCAACATTTAATAAGGGTAACAGATAAATATCCAGCACCAATTGTGTAGCTAATTAGAGAAACTAAAATAGAAGGCAGACAAAGAGAACGTCAGGACCTAGAAGGCAAAAAGTTAGATGATAATTGATTTTCAAAATTATTTAATTTTAAATGTCAGATAGTTTCAGTTATGACAGACAGTAAAACCTGTGGCATAACTTTTAGTTTACACTTTTCTAAGGAGTTTTGGGCCAGGCTTGTTATGATTACATTATACAAACTCAGTTTTCATTCAGAGTTTCACAATTTGCCCCCACAATGGTCTCAGGCAGCAAGAAGACCTATGTGGGGGCAAGTTCTGTACGGTTGGAATATTGATGATCAGGCAAGTGCCAACGAAGGGATCCAAACAGCATAATTATGGCCAGTGAGTTGCTCTCCACAGAAATTACCAGAGTTATGTGTAGGAAGGAACTGCAGATGCTGGTCTACACCGAAGATAGACACAAATGTTGGAGTAAGAAGGATCTCAACCCGAAACATCGCCCATTCCTTCTCTCCAGAGATGCCGCCTGTCCCACTAAGTTACTCCAGCATTTTTGTGTCTATCTTCAGAAAAACCAGAGTTGAACTGGAGAAAGCTGCAGAACACATACGCGCCGCCAGGAGTGAGCTGGCACGTTCCCAAGACTCCACTGAACCTTCAGTCTCCACTGGGAGATATAGATCCGATGTCTGGGCACCGTCACACAGGAAATTAGTCAACCTTTGGGAAAACGGAAGGAAAATATCAGCTTGTAATCTGCACAGTCATTGGCACAGGAAAAGATTCTGGATAATTAGTTACAGATGCTATGGGAATATCTGGTAATGTGGGAAGAAGGCTGATACATAAATACACACACACAGATAAGCATCGATTTTAAATCTCATCATTTTCTTATCAGGCAAATTAACTTCTGTATGGAAATTAGATGTGTTTACAGAAGGCAAATGGTAGTATAAGCGCACTGAATCATGCACAGAGTGAACTGAACTTGTTCAATTAGTATTTATCATTACAAACCTAATTTGACACATTTCTATAGTTGACGTTTTAAATCCTGCACAATCATTTACAAGATTATGGATCTTGCAATAATCCACGAGTAATTTTCTGCTGTCGTTGATCATCCATGGTGCTACTCATGGGGTGGCATCTTTATAAATGTCATTGTTTATTTTACAAGATGCACAATGGTAAAGTCAACACCCCATTTTAAAGATATATATTATAAAATAATGATTATTTTGGTAAGATAAATTTCCATGCTTTCATTATAATACAGGATATTTGGGCAAGCTATTGACCTCCCTGCTGACAATGCAGTTTCTTTATCTAGACACGATACATTTACACTTGCAATTACATTGTAAATGTGGATATTGAAATTTGAAATCAAGTTCATAAATTCATAGGAGCAGAATTGGGTTATTTGGGCCATCAAGCCTACTCTATCATTCAATCATGGCTATTTTTCCTCTCTCAACCCCATTCTCCTGTCTTCTTCCCATAACCTTTCACTAATAAAGAACCTATCAATGTCTGCTTTAAAAATACATAAAGGCTTGGCCTTCAGACGGCTGTGGCAATGAAGTCCACAGATACATCACCCTCTGGCTAAAGAAATTCCTCATCTCCTTTCTAAAGGTACATTATTTTATTCTGAGCTGTTCCCTGTGGTTTTAAACTCCCCTACCAGTGGAAACATCCTCTCCATATCCATTCTATCCAGGGCCTTTCATTATTCGGTAAGTTTCAATGAGATCTTCATTCTTCGAAACTCCAGCGAGTACAGGCCCCGAGATATCAAACGCTCATCATACATAAAGGCAAACAAGTATGCAAGTATTCCAATAATTTGTTCCTTATGTGATTGGTGCATGAATATGTACAAAAATCATGTGTCAATAAATATTAGTTTGCAACAGGATCTAATATATTGATCATTGTTTGGTTTTCAATTTCAAGATAATTCTGCAACATGTATTTTTGACCTAAATTACAAAGAGTCAGACTTATACAGTATGGAAAGAAGCCCTTTGGCTTACCGTTACCTATCTGGGCTAGTCCCGTTTGTCTATATTTAGCCCAAATCACGAGACACCTTTCCTATCTGACGCTCATTTTAAATGTTGTAATTGTACCAGCCTCCCCAAATTCCTCCAACAGTTTGTTCCATGCACCAACCACTCGATATCAATACATTGCTCCTAAGTTTCCTTTTAAATCTTTCCCATCTCATCATAAACCTATGCCCTCATTTTAGACTTTCCTACCCTGTGAAATATTAGTTTCAGATTAGAAACAATGGCAATTGTTCCCTCAATGATAAAATAATGACATTTATTGCTGGCTTTAAAATAAGGCTAGCCACAAAGATTTTGCTTGGTTTAGAATCTGGCTTTCCTCTTTTACAACATTGGTTTCGATTTGCTGCTCTCCGCAGGGAATTGGAGCATCAATTGGAGCGAGGCTGAATCCCAATGAGACTGCTGTCAAAATAGGATGTAAAAAAGCAGCACGTCACATTCAAGCCTCTCTTACGGAATATGAAATAAGTTTAGGACAGAGACATGGAAGAAGTGCTAGCAAAGCATTCTTTTTTTAAATTTACAGACATAATTAAATTCATACTCGACAAATTATGTTTTTTCTTTGTTATTCGTGGAGTTGTAAAGTTTAAATTACAACCTACAATGACATTAATTACTTGGTTATCATGATTAACAAGAAAGAAATCTCTGCATAATGCCAATGATGGCAGACATCTTCTTTAATGACATGAAAAGTGAAACCCCTGTCCCACTTAGGAGACCTAAACAGCAACCAATGGTGATCTTGCCCACCACCAAAAAAAAAATCAAGGTGGAGGTGACCTGCAACCTCCTACCACCTCCCACGCACATGTTGAAAACCTTCCTCGACTATGAAGAAAACCGGCTTCGACTAGACATGCGACTAAAAAAATGTTCAATTTTTTTAACGGCAACCTATTTTTAGTCAAGGCCGGTTTTAAACATGATGAAAAATAACAGCAACCTAGATGAAGCCTTGACCACGCGGAATCCACTTTCGACCATTAGGGAGAGTGACCCAAAACCTCTGGTGACCTCACAGAAACGTTGGGTGGCGGGCAAAGTCACCAGAGGTTGCAGTTTAGGTCTCCTAAGTGGGACAGGGGCTTAAACATTTAAATTCATGAAAAATCAGGATCTTCAAGTGATTCTGCCTGCCCAGTGATGGTGCATCCTGTGGAGAAAATGCTGGATTTCTGTATTTAACTCTGAGCGATCAGCTTGCTTATGGGCAACCTGCTCCGTGGAATCCAAAACAGGACAAGAGACATGAACCTGCCCACTGAATATTGAAAGCCCCTCATGGTCCAGAGTGACTGTCTGGGTAAGATACGGAAGAGAGGATTGATGGATGTCTCAGCGCTTAATGAGACCCACAGCAAGAGCACAAAACAAGTCTGCCTTTAAAGGATAGATGACTGTGGGTTTGTCAACATCACTGAGGAATTAAATCTTAAAACATATTGAAGAACCGTTCACTGAAAACCCAGGTGAGTCCATACAGTTTAGTACATTTGTATGTCTGGATGTGCACAATGGCACACAACTAAAACGGACTCGCTTCCGTGTGATGGGGATCTCATGAAGAAGTTAAAATGGCTCACTGATTTGCCACTTCGGCCTGCTCATTGTTGAAAATGTTTCAGCCATGTCTCTAACACTCACTTGCTGGACCCGAACATCCTGGAGGATGGAGATATTCTCGGAGACTCCGCTGCCAGTCGGTGTTTATTTGACCACCACGTCCAGGTGGAAGAGGACTGCAGAGTCCTGACTTCATGAGCTGCAGATTCACCAACTGCAACTAACAGTAGTTGGTGCCACGATAGGTTTAGATGTGGCTCCTGGCACTCCTCGTTGAATCAGACCTTATAGTTACGGTAAAGTGAAGGATGTACCAGTTCACGGGCTTTACAGTTTGTGGATAAATCTTTAAAGGGTCGAGGTTTTAAGATGAGAATATTACCATATGTAGGCTTTTATGAATGAAAACTATGCATTAAAGATATGCAAGGCATGTTTTCTTTTGTGGTAGGTACCCAGAAGATCAGAAGTGGGGATTCCACAAATATCATTTCCATTTGTAACTCCTCATTTAGAGAAGCGGTTTATGCAAGCATGGTATGCATTCCATGACAGCATTTTGCAAGATATATGTCCAGCCACAGCTCCTCACAGACCTCATGGATCGGTTGGAGCCATAGTCGGGCACATTGAGGGGTATACAGGAGGCAGTAACTGTTTTAGATAGTAGTTTCAGGGAAGTGGTTACACTGCAGGCTCAGTCAGGCAGAAATGGGGTGACCGGCAGAAGAGATAGGCAGGTAACACAGGAGTGCCCAATGGTTAACTCCCTCTTGAACAAATATACCAGTATGGATACTGTTAGGAGGGCTGGGGAGATAGCCTGCAAGGGGAACACGGCAGCAGAAGCAGCAGCATCCAAATCACTGATATATCTGGTTCTGCTATAAAGGAAGGTAAGGTAAAGATAAGACAGGCAATTGTGATAGGGGAGTATGGTCAGGAGCATGGACAGGCGTTTCTGTGGCTGGCAGCAGGACGCAAGGATGATGTGCTGCCTCCATGGTGTCAGGATCTGGATGTCTAGGAGTGGGCACAGGACATTCAAGGTAGGGTGAGCCGCCAGAAGTCATGGCCCACAGATGAGGTTGTGCAAAGAGAATTTGCGGAATTAATTTAAAAGCAGGACCCTGCTCCAAGAGCTGGTGAGGCAAGGAACAAGAAGATGGTACAAATAAATACATGGCCAGGGAGCTGGTTGTAGTAGGGAGGGGCTTCAAGTATATTGATTATGGGCTCGCCTCCAGGGTAGGTGGGACCTGCACAAGATGGCCAGGTTGCACCTGAATTGGAGGGGAACCAATATGCCAGCGGGGAGATTCACCAGTGATACTCAGGAAGAAGCTTAAGCTTTCAAGGAGGTGGGACCCACAGCGATTGTGTGGTAGAGGGGGAAATGGAATGTGATATAGAAGTTAATGTTAATGAGAGAGGACGGGCAGGGGCAAGTCAGGGAGTGAGGAAGGTTTGAGAGACTAGACTATTTATTTGAATGCAAGAATCCTCAAGGGTAAGGCAGATGAACTCAGGGCATGGATTAGTACAGGGTCTCGGATATTCTAGCCATAGTGGAAACGTGGATGGGAAAGGAACAGGACTGGCAGCTCAATATTCCAGGCTACAGATGCTAGATAGGAAAGATAGATTAAGATAAACGAACAAATGAGCAACTTGCTGGAGTCTTTACTACTCAGCTTTACTAGAACTTCATCAACATTACTAGCAGTAAGCAGCAATATTCACTGTGTAACAATGTTGTGAAAAGTCAACTCAAAATCCAGAGATTCCAGTAATTAAATAATCAAAATCAACCTTTTATTTCAACAGTGTAATACCCACTTAATTCAAAATTAAAAGAATACTAATAATGACATTGCAACACATCTGCAATAAACAGCATTAAACAAGCTTTAACAGCCGAGCAGCTGACCTATACAGGCAAGGCAGAGATCGATCCCTAGAATGTGAATTAGCTGATCCCTGCGAAATGGAGGTAGAGGTCCATTTTTTCTCAGTGTTCTTACTGCGGATTACAGAAAGAAAATCAAGGTTCTGCTCAGTATGCATCATGTGAGCTCAAGTGGAAAAATATGCACGTTGATATAGCTTAGCTTTGATAGATCCTTTGGAAATGGCTTGAAGTCATTATCTGTTGCAGATCAAACATCAATATATATTTTTAAATCGATTAAGTAAATAGGTGAGGTGGGGAAGGTCACTTGTGCCCAGAAACACCAAAGTGAGAACTGCTTCATGACAGCAATAACTAAAAAAATTTAATAAATGAATAACAGGTGGACTCATGAGTGAAGAATAATTATGAAAGCTAATAAATTGTGCACTGTGTACTGCAACACTTTAAAGCCTAGTATCAGGGATGTCAACATAAAGCATATTTACTGCTCAGATTGTAAATACATCAAGGTTCCAGATGAGTAATTTTCAGGCCCCTGTTAACTATTTTTCCTCTGTCAGACCTGGTGAGCATATCTGATTTTATTTCTATTTTAGAAATATTCCAGCTTATTAAGTGTAAGAAAGAACTGCAGATGCTGGTTTAAATCGAAGGTAGACACAAAATTCTGGAGTAACGCAGCTGGTGAGGCAGCATCTCAGGAGGGAAGGTATGGGCAACGTTTCGGGTCGGGACTCTAAGGTTTGTTAAGAATGATTATGCATTTAGGATTTACATTGACAAAATTTGCAGAAAATTGTCTGGTGAATTCAAAGGCATTCCATTTTTTACTAAATCAGAATAGGCATTATTACCAATAGGCAATATGCATTATTACCAATAATTTTATATCTGTGGCAAATGCAGTCCTCAACTAATTCAACTAATGTAAACGGAGAGTCTTGGATGAGGTTAATATAGCTGACAACAATAAAACTTGTGATACAGAGAATTATGTTATTAGCTTCTTCAAAAGGGTTGAACCAGCTGGAGAATTAATAAACATCACTGCAGGACATTTGTAGATTTTAACGGAGAAAAACAGCTCTAAAAACAGAATGGTAGAAATTATCAATTTTAGAATTGGATATAAAAAATAAAATTAACTACACAAGAGACACAGAAATATTTAGCACATCAGTGCTTTGAATCAAATACAAACAGAGCTTACAGTGTTTCAGAAATTTGCAAAGTTTACAAGGTAGCAATCACTGTTCAGGTTCTTTGACCTTTTTCTTTTTCTGGGAAGAATTTTGGGAGCAGTTCAGTCTAAAATTTGTGGGAACTACTAAATGCTCGTTTAAACTGAAAATAGACGCAAAATGCTGGAGTAACTCAGCGGGACAATCAGCATCTCTGGGGAGAAGGAATGGGTGACCTTTCAGGCAGAGACCCTTCTTCAGACTGATGTCAGGGGAGGGATACATGGATAAGGAAGTATAAGGTGTGAAAACAGGACAAAGGGGATGTAGAAAATGTAGAATAGTTCATTGTAAGCTGGGAGAAAGTAACAACAAAGCAAACAAGAGATAAAATGTAGTCAGAGAACTGGGAAGGGGGAGGATGGAGAGGGAAAGCAAGGGTTATGAAGTTAGAGAAATCAATGTTCATACCGCGGAAGCGAAACATGAGGTGATGTTCCTCCAATTTGTGTTGGGCCTCACTTTGACAATGGAGGATGCCCAGGCCAGAAAGGTCAGTGTGGGAATGGGAGGGGGAGTTAAAGTGATCAAGAAGGTTTAGGCTGACTGAGCTGAGGTGTTCAGTTAAATGATTGCTGAGCCTGCTCCTGGTCTCGCCGCTATATAGTCCACACCTGGAACAGTGTATTCATTCCCTTTGTCCTGTTTTCACACCTTACACTTTCTTATGTATGTATCTCCCTCTCCCCTGAAATCTGAAAAAAGGGTCTCAACCCAAAACGTCACCCATTCCTTCTCTCCAGAGATGCTGCCCGTCCCGCTGAGTTACTCCAGCATGTTGAATTTTTAAACAAAAGCAGTTACTCCGGTTCAAAGAGGCGATATGTTGCAGGTACTGAAATGTGAAACCGCCGAACAGTTGAATGTCTATTCACCAGAATGGTCCTAGTCTTTGAAAGCAAAGGCCTTATTAAATAAACATTTCAAAGAAACAATACTCTTATTGACATAGATAGAAAGTGAGTAGCACAGAGTCATCTGAGCTGTACAGTTAAAAACTGTTAAGAGAATACAAACAGCGGACCCCATTCTGCAGCTGAAAAAATAAAATGTTAAAGGTCCACGTTTATGGTGGATATTGCTTGGGTGGAAATGTGACAACGTTTGGGCATCTGCAAAAGGATATTATGGTTCACATTTCTTATATTGAGAAAGGATTTTTTGTGAATTAAAATTATTTTCTATATTTACATGCTATCAGTGAAATAAAGAATGAGCCATAAATGGCCCAGTTCAAAGTGTTTCTCAGACTATATTTTGGAGAGAAATCAGTCCTATACTATGGCAAATTATATATTTCACATTACAAAGTGACGTATTTGTTTCACAAGGACACAAGAGGCTGCAGATGCTGGAAACTTGAGCAAAACACTAAGTACTGGGGGAACTCATTGGGTTAGGCAGCATCTGGGATGGAGGACAGCCAACATTTCAGGTCAGGACCCTTCGTCAGATGCTGCCGGACATGCTGAGATCCTCTTGAGTTCCTTCTGCACTTTCTTCCCCCCCCCTTTCATTCATTTCACCCTGGATTACAGTGCCATCACTTTTGGATCAGCTGGCAATAATATATCTGAGTACCATTCTGTCAAAGAAAGATACCAACCATTGTGGCAAGACATCAACAGTTACTAGAACATGGCTAGGTTGAAATGAATTAGCCGCTGAACCCACGTTCCTGTTGCATGCTCATATGTTACGCTGCATTTGCTTAAGTTGTTTTTTTGCTGTCCACTATACAAGTTGATGGATTGAACTGCAATTTGTATTCAGTCATAAATCCCAGACCTGTCGATAATTCTTTCCTGGCTTCGACCTGAGAAAATTATTTTAAAATAAAATGGCCCTAAGCAGCATATTGTTTTTTGTTATTAAATTTGTTATATAATAGAGTAAAAATAATGCCAAAAAAACCCTAATATATATATATATATTGATGAGTAAGAGAATGCTTGCTCACAGCTGAACATTCATATGTACACACAAGTTTTAAATTGTGAGCTGACAATCATTGAAATTTATTCAGGTAATTTTTCCAGTTCACTGTTATATATTCACTGTTAAATATTTAAATTCACTGTTGCTCTTTCATGTGTCAACAGATACAGATCATATTCCCTCCAGAGGAAAATGGCTTTATCAGATTCAGCTCGAGTCCAGAAATCTAGCAGGCTCAGCAAAAACCTATAATTGAGTCATAAATCCATGTCCCAGCTGGGTCAATGCAAGATGGAACTGCAAAAGCTGCTCCATACTGCCTTGGTCATCATGTAGTCTTAAATATGAACTGCTCCAAACAGCGCATTTGTTTTCTCCTTGTATTAGCAATGCAGTTGGGACAACACCAAGCTCTCCAATTGTCCAAGGCAGAAAGCTGCTCGAGATATTTCAGACTAGCTGTTTCTGTGGCAATTCCTCTTTACTCTCTTCCCTTTCCTGGTTCCAATCCTTTAGACCTTCAGGTAGAGTGGTGTCTTCTTCAAAGCTACCAGTTCCTTCTACAAACTCCTCATAGGTGGATTTTTCTGCAAATGGCCGTGGTCCCAGCAGATCAACCATGTCCGCTTTATTAAGTATTTCCTTTTCTAGCAACCATTCAGCCACCTAACAAAACAAAGAAAGAAAATACACGTTAGTTCAAAAGGGGTGTGGTTATGAGAGTTGTCTGGTACTACCGA
The DNA here is from genome assembly GCA_035221665.1 of Okamejei kenojei. NCBI lineage: Eukaryota > Metazoa > Chordata > Chondrichthyes > Rajiformes > Rajidae > Okamejei > Okamejei kenojei. The sequence continues at coordinate 49,165,879 of CM069147.1, forward strand.
TTTCAAAAAGTTGTTTGGTGTCTTTGTTTGAACAAACATGAAGGTGCTAGTAATATCTAAAACATCTTTACATTTTGGCCAATTAAATACATCATTGTTTTGTTCTGCTCAAAGGTTCTGCAGCATGGCAATATTATGTTATACAACATATTCAATTTCTACATGGTGAAACCAAAATGTATAAAAATACCCTTTATTAAAAACTGCCAATGTGCACTTTAACCACATGTGATTTTTTCCTATTACAAATCTCAAATTGTGGAGTTCAGGGGCAAATAAATAAAGGACGGGTCTTTGTCCCAAACATTATGGAGGGCACTGTAGGTGACATTTCGGGTTGAGTCCCTTCTTCAGACCGAAGAAGGGACTCGACCCGAAATATCACCCTATTCCTTTTCTCCAGAGATGCTGTCTGTCCCGCTGAGTTACTCCAGCATTCGATCTTTGGTTTAAACCGGCATTTGCAGTTCCTTCCTACACATTATTGTATTGATAAAAATGGATCTGTAAAAAATATAATCTCTGGTAATATAGGCAGTAATGAGAATATCAGAAAACTTGAAAAGCATAATAGAAGCAACAAATGAATGTTATGAACGAATGAGCATTTGGTGACCAGTTAATGAAGAAAGCTTGGAATGGAATGACACGGTTTCAAAGCATTCTAGAATTTTAGTCTTCTAAAAAATATCTGACTGATGAACAACAGAAATTGAAATACCGTGTGCAATGACGTAAAGAAGGTCTGTCTGTGCAGAAATTACAATCAACTATATCATATAATTACTTACCTTTTCAACTTCTAATCGCTTTTCCTTCAATAATGCAAAGGTTCTCTGGCTTGCGGTGCCAATAAGGGCCCGAACTTCCTCGTCGATAATCTGTGCTGTGGTCTCACTGTATGGTTTTTCAACCACCAAATCTCCCTGACGTGGAAGGTCAAAGGACACTTGTCCAAGTTTGTCACTCATACCAAACTGAACAATCTGATGAAGGGGATAGGGTGTGGGAGATAAGAAACAAAAAAAAAATAGGCAAAACTGATCAGATCTCCCGGATTATGTTGATATCAAGTAAATAACAGCTGTGTGGAACAGGAGTGTTCCATGTCTGCTTCTGCTATCAGATGTAGGTCTATTGTAACATTCCATATACGTTTCCTGAAAGTGACCACATGCGACAACAGAGTGGTGAAGCATATGGCATGTTTGCATTGATGTGTCAGGGGTGTAATATAAATGTTGGGGTGTTATATAGGCACTTTACAAGATGACATTAGCAATACTGTGCACACCTTTGGTTGCCACACTATAGGGACGATATGGTTGTGTTGGATAGAATGAAAAAGAGATTCATCAGGATACTTTCTGGATTAGAGGACTTAGTTATAGGGGGAGATTGAATAGGCCGGGCTTGTTCGCCCTCAAATGAAAGAGGCAGTAGGGGACTTGATATGAGTATATTAGAATAGAATAATAGAATAAAATGTTATTGGCCAAGTATGTATATACAAGGAATTTGACTCGGTGCTTTGCTCGCACATGGTAAAAACACGATATACAGCAGACAATTAAAAATAGAACATTATCATTTAAACATGTGAAAATAAAGTACCAGAACAAAAGGAGGCTACAGACTTTAAGAGCTACTTGAGAAGAAGCTGTTTTTAGGTCTGGCTGTGGCGGCTTGGATAGTTCAGAGTCGCTTCCCAGAGGGAAGTACTTCAAAAGGTTTGTGGCCAGGGTGAGAGGGGTCAGAGATGATCTTGCCCGCTCGCTTCCTGGCCCTTGCAGTGTACAGTTCGTCAATGGAGGGAAGGTTGCAGCAAACAACCTTATCGGCTGATCGAACGATTCGCTACAGACTCCGGATGTTGTGCTTGGTGGCTGAGCCAAACCAGACCACGATGGTGAAGGTGAGGACAGACTCTATGATGACAGTATAAAACTGGACCATCATTGCCTGTGGCAGGTTGTGTTTCCTCAGCTGCCGCAGGAAGCTTTGATTGCTTTTTTTGATTGAAGCTTTTTTCTGATGGGCCTTTTTGACCGTGGAGTCGACGGTGGCCTCCCATTTAAGGTCCTTGGAGATTATGGTTCCAAGGAACTTAAATGACTCCACATATGTGACTGTGATGTCGCTGATGAATAGGGAGAGGGCAGGTGGGAGCTCTAAAGTCTACAATCAATTCCCCTATCTTAAGAGCATTGAGCTCCAGGTTTTTGTGATGGCACCAGGACGCCAGCTGTGTCACTTCCTTTCTGTAGGCAGATTCCTCCCCACCCTGGATCAGTCCAATCAGGGTTGTGTCGTCCGAAAACTTGAGAAGATTGACAGAGGAGTCTGTGGAGGTGCAGTTGTTGGTGTAGAGAGAGTAAAGGAGAGGGGAGAGTATGCAGCCTTGTGGTGCTCCTATGTTGAGGGTCTGCAGGTCCAAGATGGGTTTTCCCAGTCTCACATGCTGCTTCCTGTCTGTCAGGAAGTTGATTATCCACTGACAGAGGGGTTCAGGCACAGTCAGGTGGGCCAGCACAAGTCTTTGAAGAGTTTTCATGATTACAGTGCAACAGATAATTAGATTATAGAGACATAGATACTAGAAAGAAGTAGGAGGTTTACAGACAGTGTTAAGAGCACGTTTTTTGTTAACAGAGTGGTTGACATCCAGAACATGCTGGTGGTGAAGGTAGTGGAATAAGATAAAACAATTACATTTAAGAGACATTTAGAAAGACACTTAAATAGGCAAAGCATGGAAGAATATTAGTGTGGGCAAATGGGATGAGATGGGATAAAGGCCAACATGGACATGGTGGGCTGAAGGTCTTGTTTCTGTGCTGTGCAACTCTGTGGTTCTCCTTTCTTGGAGAAAGCTTCAATCCTAATCATTTGATTTTGGGGGACAGGTGATGCAATTTAACTGGATGGCTGGTACTGGTGAATAGAGAGCTGAAGACAAGATTGAAAGAGGTTGTTAATAACATGAAGGAGAGATTTTTACAGGAGATGTATCAGGAAGTAGGATTAAAGGAATAGTGACCACATTTTAGAAGTCGGGGAGAACCTATGGTAAAATTAAGCTGTAAACATGGTGCAAGAGTATATATTGAGGAGCACATCAGTAAAATCAGAATGGTCAATAATTTGGAGAAGAGAGGGGAAGCAATAAGGAGACTGACGTCATCTCAAAGGAAGGATCACACAGTTTAGAAGGTAAGGGAAAGAAGGATGCGGGGTATTTTGTAGATAATTCCGAAACAATCATATTCCATGCTACCCTGTGGAGGTCAGATTCATTATGGTACTCTCGGTCCTAAAGTCTGAATACTCGGGCAGGTATTTAATTTGTGTTCCAAGTTGCCTTGCTCTAATTCTTAATTACAACCCTCCACCCCACCCACCCAAAATAAAATCAGGAATAACCAAGCAATATTTACTGACAAACCTACATTTATGACAGGAGTCCAGACAAAAAAAGTATTGGAAATCAAACAGCAAAGATTGCAAATTAAACTGTGCCCCCGTGAAGAAACTCATCTTAGGATATTGTTGTTGAGGCAGAATTAATATGTATTAATAATAATAAAATGTATTACTTAAGATGGAGATGAGGATAAATGTATGTTTTAATTATAATTATAACAATTATAACAATTACAGCACGGAAACAGGCCCTCTCGGCCCTTCCAGTCCGTGCCGACCATTTGTTTTCCCCTAGTCCCATCTACCTGCACTCAGACCATACCCCTCCATTCCCTTCCCGTCCATATACCTATCCACTTTACTTTTAAATGTTAAAATCGATCCTGCCTCCACCACTTCTGCTGGAAGCTCATTCCACACAGCCACCACCCTCTGAGTAAAGAAGTCCCCCCTCACGTTACCCCTAAACCTCCGTCCCTTAATTCGCATGTCATGCCCTCTTGTTTGAATCTTCCCTACCCTTAATGGGAAAAGCTTATCCACGTCAACTCTGTCTATCCCTTTCATCATTTTAAAGACCTAAATCAAGTCCCCCCTTAACCTTCTGCGCTCCAAAGAATAAAGACCTAACTTGTTCAACCTTTCTCTGTAACATAGTTGCTGGATCCCAGGCAACATTCTAGTAAATCTCTTCTGTACTCTCTCTATTTTGTTGACATCCTTCCTACAATTAGGCGACCAAAACTGTACACCATACTCCAGAATTGGTCTCACCAATGCCCTGTACAATTTTAACGTTACTTCCCTGCTCCTATATTCAATGCTCTGATTTATAAAGACCAGCACACCAAAGGCTTTCTTTACCACCCCACCTACATGCGATTCCACCTTCAGGGAACTATGCACAGTTATTCCTAGATCTCTCTGTTCCACAACATTCCTCAATTCACTACCATTTACCATGTACGTCCTATTTTGATTTGTCCTGCCAAGATGTAGCACTTCACACTTATCAGCATTAAACTCCATCTGCCATCTTTCAGCCCACTTTTCCATATAGCCCAAATCTCTCTGTAGACTCTCTGTAGTGGATAATCTATTTCATTATCCACAACACCACCTATCATAGTATCATCTGCATACTTACTTATCCAATTTTCCACCCGATCATCCAGATCATTGATGTACATGACAAACAACAGTGGACCCAACACAGATCCTTGAGGCACCCCACTGGTCACCGGCTTCCAGCCATCCACCATTACTCTCTGACATCTCCCATTCAGCCACTGTTGAATCCATCTTGCTACTCCACCATTAACACCCAAAGATTGAACCTTCTTAACCAACCTTCCATAGGGAACCTTGTCAAAGGCCTTACTGAAATCCATATAGACAACATCCACTGCTTTACCCTCATCAATTTCCCTAGTAACCGCTTCAAAAAATTCAAGAAGGTTTGTCAAACATGACCTTCCAGGCACAAATCCATGTTGTGCATGTCTTCTCTCAGGGGATCATGAATCTTGGAATTCTCTAGGCCAGTGAACACTAGAAAGTAGATCACTGCATATACTCAATGGTGAGGTAGGTGGATCTCTGATCTAATAGAGGAACCACGGGTAAAAGGATGGAGCTGCTAAAATCAGATGAACCATGATCTTAATGAATGGCGACTCTTGCTCAGAACAGTTTAAAACATCTTTGTTTGTTCATATGTTTTGGTTTGTCGTTCAGAATGGTTCTGGTGTTGAGTTGAGGGGATACAGTGAAATCAATCACACTAAGTGTAATGATGCAATGTCAAGGACTTAAGCTGATGTCTCTAAATGTTAATGGTTTGGGTAATCCAATTAAGAGGGCTAAAGTCATGACTAAATTGAAAAAAGTGAAGATGCATATTATTTTCTTACAAGAAACCCATTTATCGCGACAAGAGCACGAGAAGCTGAAAAGATTTGGATATAAAAACACATATTATAGCTCACATACTTGTAGTCATAAAAGAGGAGTGGCAATCTTGATATCAAACTCAGTTAAATTCAAAATGTTTAAAGAAATAAAAGACAAAGAAGGGAGGTATATCATAGTAAAGGGCAAAGTTGATGATAATATCCTGACACTGGTGAATATCTATGCTCCCCCAGATAGTGATAAACATTTTTTCAAATCCCTATTTGATATTATTGCAATGGAAGCAGAAGGAATTTGTATATGTGGGGGGATCTGAATGTTGTACTGAATCATAGGCTTGATATGACAAGTAAAAAGAAGAATAAGAACCAGTTAACAAAACTACTAAACACTACCTGTGAAGAATTTGGTTTTCTTGATGTCTGGAGGAATTTTCACCCTCTAGAAAGAGACTATACACATTACTCAATACCACACTCAGTTTACTCCAGAATAGACTATTTCTTAATGCAGAAAGAAGACTGTTATAGGGTAACGGATTGCAGAATTGGTGTGGCAGATGTATCAGACCATAATGCCATATACTTAACAATTCAAATGGACAGTAGAAGGAAAAACACAGTGTGGCGATTAAATGTTGGAATACTGAATGATAAAACAACTGTTAATGATATTAAATTGGAAATCAAAACTTATCTAGAGGAGAATGACAATGGGGAGGTGGACCCATCCATACTATGGGACTCATTGAAGGCTGTAATACCAGGTAGGTAAATAGCAAGGGCATCACATATTAAAAAGGCCAGAATATTATATGTTTTCATAAGTTGATAACAGACCTGAAGGATTTAGAACAGAAGTACAAAAATAATAAGGACCAGAGAACTTATAAGCAAATAGAAGATTTGAGGGGACAAATGGATGGAATATTGGGTCAAGAAGTGAAGAAAAAAGCAAGATTTGTAAAACAGGCACATTATGAGCTTGGCCCTAAATCCACTAAAATACTTGCCCGAAGGCTACGCAAACAACAGGCTGACAACACCATACACAAAATTAAGGACCCCTGTACACAGAATTTGAAGAGTGATCCAAAAGGAATAGAATATCTTCCAGGAATATTATAAAGAATTATATACACAAACATCTACAGTAGATGGGGAATCAATGAGGACTTTTTTAAGTTCAATAGATCTGCCCTGTATTGGAGAGACACAAAATAAAATAATCACAGCAGAAATATCACTGGAGGAGATAGAGAAGACAATTGGTAGGATGAAATCAAACAAGGCCCCAGGCAGCAACGGTTTCCCTATAGAATGGTATAAAATATTTCGGAATGAGCTGAACCCACTTCTTCTGAGAACCTTTAACTGGATTATCAAAGAAGGCAAGACACCCCCGTCATGGAAAGAGGCAATTATAACATTAATCCCCAAAGAGAACAAAGACAAGAAAAATTGTACCAACTACAGACTGATATCAATTCTAAATGAGGACTATAAATTATATTCTTCAATTATCTCCAAACGATTTGAAAAGTTCATGCCAGATTTAATTGATGAAGACCAGACTGGTTTTATAATAGGCAGACAAACACAGGACAGCATTAGAAGAACCCTACATATAATACACAAGATTCAGAAGGAAAGTACGCCTGCTGTCCTGATAAGTCTAAAAGGCTTTTGATAGGGTTAATTGGGAATTCTTATATCAAACAATAGAAAGATTTGGCTTTACCGAAGAGTCAATTCAAGTTATTAAAGCAATTTACCAGCAACCTACTGCAAGAGTAAAGGTGAATGAGTCCTTAACTGAGAGATTTGTGTTAGGAAGAGGAACGAGACAGGGATGTTGTTATAGCCCTACCCTGTTTGTTATATATATTGAACCATTGGCTCAAGCGATTCGTCAAGATAGGGAACTGAGGGGAGTAACTATAAGAGACAGAGAACATAAAATTGGCCCTTTCGCAGATGATGTAATGATGTATCTCACGGAAGTAAACACCTCCTTTCCAAGGATGATGGGGATCATAGATAAATTTAATTTTTATGCAGGATATAAAGTGAATATTTAAAAACCTCAAATCCTCCTATTTAATTGTCCTCCTCCAGAAGAAATCAAAACAAAATTATAATATTAAATGGGATTCAAAATCAATCAAATACCTAGGGGTACATATAACAAAAAATATATCAATGTTGTATGGGGCCAATTATAATCACATCAACCAAAACATAAGAAAGAATATAGAAAGATGGTCCACCTACCCAATGGATTTTAGTAGTAAGATAAATGTGGTGAAAATGAATATTTTGTCAAGGCTATTGTACTTGTTTCAATCTCTGCCAATAGAGGTACCATTAAAACAATTCACGTAATGGGATAAATTAATATCTAGATTTATTTGGGGAGGAAAGAAGGCCAGAATTCGATACACTACACTACAGTTGCCAAAGGACAAAGGTGGAATGGCACTTCCAAATTTTAGGATATATTTCTATGCAGCCCAACTTCGACCACTAATTAATTGGTGTGAGGACAGCTATATAGCTAGGTGGAAAGAGATTGAGACAGATATCCCTGACTTCCACATCCAAACACTTTTGGGAGAAAAAGCGCTTCCTGGACATATCAGGAGCATAATCGATCCAATAACGATATTTACTTTAAAAACCTGGTTCACGCTTACCAGACAACTTAAACTGAATAAACGACAAAAAGTTTTAAGATGGATAGCTTTGGATAATGAATTTAAACCAGGGATGTATGACTCAACATTTAAAGAGTGGATGAAGAAAGGAATGACTGCATTTTGTACTGTTATTGAAAATGGAGACCTAAGAAGTTTAAGATTTGAAGGATAGATTTGCACTTCGGAACCAAGACTTGTTTAGATACCTCCAACTGAGAGATTATTACAATAAAAAGGTAAAAAGGGAGGCACTAGAAGAAAAGAATCCAGTGATAGAAGTGATAGTTAGTGCATATCATCAAAAAACATTAAGGATTATTTCTATACTTTATCATAGTTTAATGGAATGTCAAGCTAAAACTACATTTTATGTAAAATTTAAGTGGGAAAAGGAATTGAACATTATGATCTCAGAAGAAGAATGGCATCATATGTGTGTAACACTACAGACATCCACCAATTCACAACATTGGAGAGAATTTAATGGGAAAAATTTGATTTGTTTCTTTATTACGCCTAACATAAAAAGCAAGCAAATTCTAAGGCAGCAAACATGCTGGAGGCAATGTGGCCAAACAGACGGAAACCATGCACATATCTTCTGGAGTTCCCCAAAAATAGAACCATTTTGGGACAGAGTGAATTCAAAATTAACGGAGGTATTAGGATATATAGTCTGCAAGAAGTGTTCCATTTTATACCTGGGTAATATAAATACAGTGGTGCTGAAGGAAGACCATTACTTGGTTAAAATCCTACTCACAGCTGGCATTACAAGAAACTGGCTTGCAGCGGACACACCCAGACTTAGACAATGGTTAGACATAGTACAGGAAATATTTGTCATGGAGAAAATGACATATTCTCTAAGAGTGAAAGAAGACGAATTTAAAAGAAAATGGGAAAAATGGATTAGGTATAGAAATAAAGACATCAACACTGTATAATTTTATAGACAATAATGTAAGTTATTGGAAAATGTTTTAATATGAAAATAGTTCTGTATACTGCATCATTAATTGTAAACTGAACCCCTCGCTACACTGTTGTACGTTTCATTGTAATGTTGTATGTTTTGTTGTTATATTTGTGGTTTATTTGTGTATACATAAAAGTAATAAAAACTAAAGTAATAAAAAAAAAAAACAGTTTACCTGGGCATAAGCACTTTGTGTGATTTTTCTCAGATCATCCTGAGCACCAGTTGTGATACGATCAAAAAATATCTGCTCAGATACTCGCCCACCAAGCATCATGCACATGCGATCAAAAAGTTGCTCTTTTGTGTAAAGATACTGCTCCTTAGGCAAGTACTGTGCATAGCCAAGGCCTTTCCCACGTGGTATGATAGATACCTGCAGAAAGTGATACATATTACATATTTAAATATTCATAAAACTTAATATAAAGTATTGGTAACATGCATTAAAGGTCTTAAAATCTTTGCTGTACTGAGCTCAAAAGCATTCAAGTTGAAGGGCGGTACGGTGGCATAGTGGTACCTGGGTTCGATATAGACTACGGTTGCTATCTGTACGGAGTTTGTACGTTCTCCCCGTGACCTGCGTGGGTCTTCTCCAAGATCTTTGTTCCTCCCACACTTCAAAGAAGTACAGGTTTGTAGGTTAATTGGTTTGGTATAAGTGTAAATGCGTGTGCGTGTGAATGCGTGTGTCCCTTTCATTCAAGTATATTCTGTTAATTTAGCTTACTTTGTGCTATCCGTAGTATACTGGGAAGTAAAATACTGCCTTGAAAGTCTCTATAGGGTACAAATTGGGGAAACTATTTTACATTTTTTTCCCCCATAGCTGTACAGTAATAGTACACCACTATCAGACCTGTCACTGAAAATGAATGCCTGTTATTGTCTTTGACATCTATGCTGCAGGTTGCTCCAGTGCTTTTGGGCTGGGAAATGTGTTGGTGAACCTGTATTAGGTTAAACTTTTTGTAAGTTCAACAGCTGGATTGAAATCAATGGGAAGAATCCAGTGTCACCCCAGGTCTTTCCGTTTGATTTCATTCAAGTAATTTAAACTAATTTAATTGTTCTGTGAACACACAAATTTAAGTTTTTGAAAAGTAATTTTAAAGTTTTCAATATTTTGTTTAATGACTTCTGGTGTGCCATTGAAAGTCTGTGAAGGAGATCTCACTAACTCCATTCAGCAACATTCTATGAGAACAGTTGCTGGGAGAGTCCACCATTGTGATAGACATTGGTGATCGGTGCCAATATAGTCTCCTGGCAGAAGGCTGTATCTAAGGCCACAACTGGAAAAAGCATTCCAGACTAAGGGGAGGTTGGCAGCCATTTCTGGGTCAGCAGATCTGCCCTATTCCTTATAAACTCATTTAAAATTTATGACAACATTTAGTACAAAAAGTACAACATTTTGATTTATTTTCATTCATCTGGATTACAAAACTTGTCTCAAATTGTTCCATGTCTTTGAAAGGACCAACCTGTTCCAATGATTACAATCAATGAACAGGCAGTCTGGGATAATCATTTTAAACCCTAGATGAATCAGAAGTAGAAAACAACTGAACTGATATTAATTTTGAAATTATTTTGTCTACTGCTTCGTGTTTTCACTCATTTTAGTCAATGTTATGAAATGTAATGAATATTTACCATGCAGAATAATTTATTCCCCAATTCCAACAAATGCTTACTTTAAGCAGGGGGTCTGCGTGTTCCAGGAACCAACCAACAACAGCATGTCCAGCCTCATGATATGCAACAGTCCTTTTTTCTTCTGGTTGCAAAACCTGTGTTTTTTTCTCTAATCCTAAAAAAGAACACGAGGGACAAAACTGATTAACAAATGAAAGAAGTAAATTTAAATAGAAACAGAGACCAGTGGAAACTTGGCTTAGATACTCAATAAATAAAATAGCCATTGAGACTTAAATGCTTCAGCTACTTTGGCAAGGCATAATTTGAAAACCATGAATCATGAAAAGACAGATTTATATCTTGCAATAAAAATCGAAAATGTTGCAAATCTCCTGCACATAGGATGCAACTGGACAGGGAGAGAAAGGTAATTAAGATCATGGTTTAAGCACTGTTTTCCAGGGAAGATTGTGAACAGACTTTTGAGCATGTTATCAGGAAAAATTGCAGAATATAACATTGCCACTGTTAGACCAAAGATGACCAAAGACTGAACTGATGCACATAACATCATGCAGCATCTAGATACAATATACAGAGATTATCTATTTTCTGGTAAAGATGTGTCAAAATTAATGTTAACAGATTTAAAATTGAAGAAAGATTAGAGGAGAGCTGAGAATATATTTTAACCTGGAAGGAGTAACAAATATGAAACTCACTACTTTGAACAAAGGCTGGTAGTGAAAAAAAACCATCAACATATTTAAAGCGTATTTACAAGTGTACTTGTAGAGCCATGATCTGCAGGGCTCTGGCCCTTGTGCTAGAAGGTGCAATAAGACACCGTTGGCCAAATAACCTCCTTCTATATCATAAGTGTTCTATGATTCTATGGAAATTGAACTTTTGGCATTAATATTAACAATAGGGTTGTGAGAAGCCTTCTCCATAAGAGACTTTAGGAGTAAAAAGTAAAAAACATTCATTTTCATGCGAGGCATTTTCAATGCAAGGCATTGTTAAAGCAGATAGAAAATGCTTGATTAAGGAAATAGACACATCATAAATACATAAGAAATTAGTACAGATACAATTCTAAAATTCAGTGACTGTAGTTTTCAGTCTTCTCCAGCTCCCTGAATTTTATTGCTTTCGGTCAGTAGGTTAATTCCCAATGGTCTTGACATGCGCTAACAACTCAAGTGATCATTCACTTCCCTGCACTTCGCTGCTGATTAAAGCCTAACTCTCTCCTTTCTCCACAGACCTTTGAGCTTTACTAGGAGCTACACAGCCCACCTGTGTCTTAAATATAGAAAACAAGTTTGGCATTCTGAGGATTCCAACCAAAGTAAATCCCCATATATGTTTCAAAAAATAACAATGCAGGAAATCATGAGTTTGATTAAAGTTCATGTACACATGCTGAAAATGAAGAATTCATGTGATCCATCTACAATAGATAAACTGAAAGAAAAATAAGGTGGCTAGAATGGGAGACAAGTATAAATGTTGATACTAGATAAGTACCCATGTTTCTAATGAAGATGTAATGTAAGGTGGTGGTTAATGGACTGGGTGGGCCGAAGGGCTGGTTTCTGTGTTGCATCTCTCTTTGACTGCTGTCTATGTTCAGTGAAATGGAGGATTACTCATTCCCGGTGAAAAACACAGGTATCCGACTTCCTTACAACATGCACATTTACCTTCAGTTACCCGACTACCCAAATGGAAAAATGATATCAGTGAACAGAACAAAATACCCATGAGAGCTTTATCAGTGTACATTAGACAGTATTGCATTTATGTGGTTAAATAAAGAACATGCTAGAAGCCAGCCTTTGCACGAGAAAAACAAAGAAATATATAAATAATACAAACAGGAAAGGCAGGAAAAACTCAGGTCCGTGGTAAGAGAATCAGTTAACATTTTGCACTGGTGATTTTAGATCTATCTGGAGTACTACAGCCAGCTTACCAAACAGGGAATAAACAGTATTTTTGTGCAGTATTTCACAATACAAAAGCCATTTCAAAACTGCTAGCTAGTCTCCTTCTGCAATGCCTTATCAGTTATCACTATTATTAGAGACCAGTGATTTCTTACCCATGTAACAGCAAAGAAAATAAAAGCATCAGATGCAAACAAAGAAACCAAGTTTCATGCAGCACAGATTGTGGCCATACCTCCAATCACACGTTCTATTGCCTGCTCAAAGTGCTTCACGTGGATTGAATCATTTAAATACCGAGCAGCAATCAGAGCAGCTTCATTACATACATTGGCAATATCAGCTCCTGAAGGAAAGTAAAAATATTGCATCAGACTCACATATATGTCACTAACATATTTCACTGGGGTTTGGGGAGTTGCAGCAATTGGAATTAAAACATGTTTTTTTCTATTAGGTGCGAGCTTAAAACTCACCAAAGCCAAGAAAATGAAGAAAATGATGAAAATAAAATCAAGAAAAGGTGCAAAATAAAACTAATTCTGCACTGGCCCAGCCTTGCCAATGTGTGGTCTCTTCAGTTGAATTTAGAGATGACAGCAAATTGACAGTGTTTATGTAGGTTAATGTGACCAATTTAATTGTGTTTCCATATTTCTGAAGATGGACCCAGCACATTGATGCAATCCTAAAGAAAGCCAGCAATGCCACTACGTCCTTAATTGATTGAGGAGAATCTGTATGTGGAGACCTCTCCACCATTGAAGGGATCCAAAGGAGGCCTCAAAAAGGCAGCCTGCATTACAAAAGGACCAACATCACTCTGCCCATGCTCACCTTTCACTCTTGCCATCGGGAAGAAAGTTTAGGAGTCCGAAAACCGTGATGTCCAGGTTCAGGAACAGCTTCTTCCCAACATCCATTAGGCTACTGAACGCTACAAACACCAACTAAACTTTGAACTACAAACAATCATGGTTGCACTAGGGATTTCAGGTTTTTGTTTTGTTTTGCACTAATATTGTGTTTTTTTAAATTTATGTAACTTCTTTTGTTGGTTTTATTCTGTTATCTATTGAGTACTATGTTTCCAGACCTGTTATCCTGCTGAGTAAGAATTTCATTGTTCTGTATCAGTACATATGACAATTAACCATTTGATTCGTGGATGGCTATCAAACTGGGAAGGTTTGCATTTCATCCATCTGACAAGCATTTCAGCCTAAAAGTTCAGACTGCAATAAGAGTGTTTGAACCCACAAATGGCAATGACTTTCTAATCAATTATATTAAATCAATGTCTGTCTTTATCCTATCTTCACCCATATACCTTTTATTTTTAGTTTTTCTTTCACAATTGTTGGAAATAATTGTTGGACTACGAACACAGATGCTTGGTAATAGCGGCATATTCAATACCGACTGTATGCCACACAGAAGCAGCAACTTAACGAAGTTTACATTCTTTATCCGAGTCTCACCAGTGAAACCTGGAGTCAGTGCAGCAAGTTTACGTGCCAATGAATCTTTGCTGATACTGGAATTCATTTTCAATGGACTCAGGTGCACCTTGAAAATGGATGCTCGCCCTTTAATATCAGGAGGACCTGCAAACAACAATAACAAAGATCAAATTTAAGTAAAGTATAAAACTGGCATCTTTAAAGTAAATGATTGGCTTTATGTCTAACATCTTCACATTTTATTTTGAATGAAACAAAATGAACATTAGATATTATATATTTATTTTGTGCTTGAATAATACCTGCATTTGAACTAGTGACACAAATTTAAATCAATCAGTGCCATAAATACTATCTACTAAAACTCTAACCTCCCTCTCTTTACATTAAAGTAGTTGTTTAACAATTGTGAAAAATTCAACAATCACATTCTTGTGACAACGTTACGGGAAAACTATAATCTTGTATCATAATTGCTTTGATGTCAACCCTGCTTCTCTTTCCACAAAGGCTGCCTGATCTGCTATCCATCATGCTTGGCTTTTAGTTCACCACTTCAGCATTTATAATTTTTTTGAATTTCAATATTATTTTCTTTTACAAGATCAGCAGATCTCTTATAAAACCTAAATTCATGTACCCAAGGGGTAATATCGACCTACCTATTTGTACCAACTTTTCAACTCTTACTGTTTCGACCTGGAATTTAGGTGCAAAATTCGCTGAGATACAGAAATTCTAGTCATTTAAACATTGAAGATTTGAAGCACTGTAGCGCAGTGCTAGTGTTGCTGCCTTATGGCGCCAGGCACCCGGATTCGACACTGACTACGGGTGCTTGTCTATACAGACTATACGTTCTCCCCATGACCTGCGTGGGTTTCCTGCCACATTCCAAAGACGTACAGGTTTGTAGGTTAATTGGCTTGGTATAATTGTAAACTTTTCCCTACTATGTGTAAGATAGTGTTAGTGTGCTGGGATCTCTGGTCAGCGCAGACTAGTTGGGCCAAAGAGCCAAATCAATGTCTATTTCTGCACTGTAACTCTGAGCTAAACTAAACACTATTTTAAGTAAGTAAGTTTATTGGCCAAGTATTTACATACAAGGAATTTGCCTTGGTGCTCCGCCCACAAGAAACAACATGACATAGTGACAGTTACGAATGACTCAGAAAACACTAAACATTAATAATAATAAAACATTAATGATAAAACACCATTGATCAAGCATGTGAACTAACAAAATACCAGATCAAAGGGAGGCTACAGATTTTTGGCTGTTGAATAGGGAAATTACTCGTGGATAAAAACTATTTTTATGTTTGGCTGTGGCAGCTTTGACGGTCCAGAGTCGCCTTCCAGAGGGAAGTGATTCAAAGAGTTTGTGACCAGGGTGAGAGGGGTCAGAGATGATCTTGCCCGCACGAGGCTGAGCCAAACCAGACCATGACGGAGAAGGTGAGAACAGACTCTACAATGGCCGTGTAGAATTGGACCATCATTGCCTGTGGCAGATTGTGCTTCCTCAGCTGCCGCAGGAAGTACATCCTCTGTTGTGCCTTTTTAACTGTGGAGTCAATGGTAGCCCCCCGCTTAAAGTCCTTGGAGATGATGGTTCCCAGGAACTTAAAAGACTCCACAGATGTGACTGTGGTGTTGTTGATGGTGAGTGGGGTGAGGGGAGGGGGAGCTCCCCTAAAGTCTACAATCAATTCCACTGTCTTAAGAGCATTGAGCTCTAAGTTGTTGCTACGGCACCAGGACTCCAGCTGTGACACTTCCTGTCTGTAGGCAGATTCCTCCCCATCCTGGATCAGTCCAATCAGGGTTGGTAAAAGTGTTTTTGTCACATTTTTTCTAATTTACCTCAACAGCTGTTTGGTAAGAAATTTGTTAGTTGTTTACATTATCACCGCACATAACTCAAATTCAACCGGTTACATAATGCATTAGATGTCAACGTACCAATATAAATTTGTCTATCAAATCTGCCAGGTCTCATCAACGCTGGGTCAAGAATATCAGGTCGATTAGTTCCTGCCAGCACAACAACATTGGTACTGGTATTAAAACCTAGAAATAACAAGAACGAAGATGTTAACAATAATCAGACAGTTACATACATTGACACGGTATTAATAATGATACAATTATTTTACTTCGGAGTCACGTGAGTGACTTCGTGAAGACCCCGCCAGCACGCATGCGCGACATATCGTCGCGCGCATCTGCATCGACAAGCTGGGGGGGGGGGGGGGGGGGGTAGTGCGCTCTCTCCACCAGCTCCTTCAACAAGACCGGCAAAGGTAAGAATACTAACCTTTTGTTGGTTGCAGGACGGAAGGACAGGCCAGCGGCCACTTTCCCCGGAGCTGCGAGACCCGCCGGCAGCATCCGGACAGCCGAGGGTAAATGTGCGGAAGTCAGGCGCTTCAGTTACACCAGCGCCCGACTTCTCTCCCGACTGGATATCGCACGGGAGCTGGGAATGCCAGCCTCAGACTTTGTGCCCCCATTCCCCAGGAAGCGGGGGAGCCACCAGGTACGTGGAAGAGTGCCTCGCCCCCCGACAGCGGCATCACCCCGTGTCGCTGTGGATCCACGGGGGCCGGGCCGGGGAACGGCTGCGCTACAGGGGAACCCAGCAGCCGCGATACGCCACGTACAGCTGCCGGGGATATCTGCCGTAGGGCAGTCCGGCAGAGCTACTGCTGCGTCGAGCAGCCCTGCAGGAGCAGGTGCTGCAGGCACAACACCTCGTCAGGCTGCGTCAAGGGCGCCGGTGGCAGCAGTAGATGGTCGGTTAAGCTTAGCTCTGGCAGCTGCCGACCATGCGCCTCCACGCAGAAGATTGGGCGATAGTGGAGGTAAGCCTGCACGGACTACGGGGAGCCAGGTACCGGGGACCGGCGCCGACTCATCTCCACTGTCTTCCTACAGTCCGCTCGAAGGCCGACTAGCGGAAAGTCCGTACGGGAGTCGTATGGGCCTGCAGGAGCAGTAGCCCACGACAACCTACCATCGGACCCTAGTCTGCATCTTATGGAGGTGTGGTCCGCTGGTAGAAGCCCCAGAGACATTGCAGAGCCTGGGGAAGTCGGCTTGTCCGCCGCGAGTAGCGGGGACGGTCGCATTGCCAGGTTGGAGCTCTTGGTGGAGCAACTAGTCCAACGGGATATGGACCGGGATGAACGGGAGTCTCGGGCCTCCACAAGCCACGCCAGGAGACCGCCCAGCATATCCTCTTCTCCAGCCAGACGTACCAGAAGTTGCTGGATGCTGACTATGATGACGAACCAGGGATGCCGGAGGCCGGAGAGCCAGTCCTAGGTGCAGACCTGCTGGATGTCGTGGGGAAAATTTGCCACAGCTTCGTGAAGATTTCAAAGCTCTGTGATTTCACACCCTGGACATCGTCCATGCTATCACACTGCCACAATTCTGATGGAGGAAAGTAGTTAATGCATTCCAGACTGAACAGCTACCCCAATGGGGAGCCGCTGCACCCCAAACTGGCGGGAACCATTGACTATCTGACCACTCACCAGTCCCTGGGTCAGGTAGTCACGTGACTCCGAAATAGTAAGATTAAACGAGAACTTACCAAGTTCGAAGGTTGATCTTTATTTTATGAGGAGTCGCAGTGAGGGATTTCGTGCCCACCGCTCCCACCCTCTATCATAAGGTCAACTGGTATGTTCTACGTTCTTAATCTTACTATTTCCAGTCATGGTGCGTTCTGTGATTCCACACCACTGCTTTGAAGAATGTCGCGCATGCGTGCTGGCGGGGTCTTCACGAAATCCCTCACCGCGACTCCTCATAAAATAAAGATCAACTTTCGAACTTGGTAAGTTCTCGTTTAATCTTACTATTATAATATCCACTTTGCCAGCATCTGACACCATGGACGCATTCAAACCGCCCGACAACTGCATCACTTTAAGTGTGCCCACGGGGAATGCTCACATTTGAGGGAATTGAGTACTACCACCAAGATGCAGGTCGTCCGCCTTCAACGCATCCTCAAACTTCTATCGACGGGCATTACAGCATTTGCCTGCCCCCTCGATGGGGTGATGTGCCCAGCGAGCCACAGGATGCCCTGGCACTTCTCTGCAATGCGCAGTTCAAAATTAACTGCCTTCGTAAGAGCTCCATCCGGCCGACACTCAACCCGTAATGTGCAGGGTTGTGCCGTCCCTCCACCACTCCACCACCTCATCAGCTGTTTGGGGAAGATCTCTCCAAGCAAGTCACAAAACTAGATGAGGAGGCCAAGACCGTGGGCCTTATGAAACCTCCACCGGCTAAAGTTCACCCATATCAGACGATGGAGCCACCGCCACGACACCACCGCAACGTTCCCCCAAAACGCCATATGCCAAGGCTCACCGTTAACCATGGAGGTAAGGGGGTCTGGTTCCTCTAAGGCAGTAGCAGTTCTACCCGCACAAGTTGGGGGGCTGGTTGCGAGCATTTTGTGGTGCTTGGGGTGCGATCACCACAGCCACGTTTATTCTACAAAGTGTTCACGGTTTTGTCATAGCATTATTGATGGTAAACGTTCCCCCAACACAGCATGAACCTCGGCGCATTTTTACGCTCTCTCAGACTGAGATAAAGGAGGGACATGCTGAAATCTTACGGCTAGCAGCAAAAGGGGTAATTGGCAAAACGACACACGAACCCCTTGAGTTTGTGTCTAACATCTTTACAAAAACCAAAGAAAAAAAAAGATGGGGGGAGTCGGATCATCATAGACCTAACCCTGTTGAACACTTTTGTACCATATACCTATCTTCACATAGTTACCTTCGAAACAGCTAAGCAGCTGCCTATCGAGGGTGCTTTATGGCTTGCATCAATTTAAAAGATGCATACTATACAGTCCCCATCACAGAATCTCACAGGAAGTTCCTGAACTTTGTCTGGAAGGGACAGTTGTGGCAATACAAAGCCTTACCCAATGGGTTACCCACAGCCCAGACTATTTACCAAATTAGTAAAAGCCATATTGGCACACATCCAATAACACAATTCTATTGTCATGACTTAATTAGACAATATTCTTAGCGTGGGACAGACCCTCCAATTGGCTACGCTGGCCATTCCAGCGACCAAATCTTTATTCGAGACGTTAGGGTTTGTAACCCATCCAGACAAATCCACCCTGAACCCCTCTCAAGTTATGGATTACCTGGGTTCACCATTGACACAAACTTACTGATGATCACTATCCCGACCAACAAAGCTTTAGACATAAAAGAAGCGTGCTACAGCCTTGCTTGCGCCAGGGTACCGACTATCCGACAAACGGCAAAAGAAATTGGGAACCTGGTAGCTACGTTCTCAGGTGCGCAATTCGGACCGTTACATTACAAAAATTTACAAAGAGTAAAGATAGCAGCATTAAAAGCAAATGCTGGGCACTTTGATAGACCAATACGGTTTCCAAATCCGGCTCGAGCTGAGCTACAATTATTTTTCAGCCTGTTCAGTCTGGAATGCATTAACTACCTTCCTCCATCAGAATTGCGGCAGTGTGTTAGCATGGACGATGTCCAGGGCGTGAAATCACAGAGCTTTGAAATCTTCACGAAGTCACTCACGTGACTCCGAAGTAAAATAGTAAGATTAAACGAGAACTTACCAAGTACGAAGGTTGATCTTTATTTTATGAGGAGTCGCGGTGAGGGATTTCGTGCCCACCGCTCCCACCCTCTATCATAAGGTCAACTGGTATGTTCTACGTTCTTAATCTTACTATTTCCAGTCATGGTGCGTTCTGTGATTCCACACCACTGTTTTGAAGAATGTCGCGCATGCGTGCTGGCGGGGTCTTCACGAAATCCCTCACCGCGACTCCTCATAAAATAAAGATCAACCTTCGAACTTGGTAAGTTCTCGTTTAATCTTACTATTATAATATCCACTTTGCCAGCATCTTAGTAAATTTTCAAATTCTCAATGTTCAAAATGTTACTTCAAATTAACCATTTTAATATAAGCCAACAATTTACTACTGAAAAGTCTTGTAATTTTCCACAATGGAAATCTGAATCTCTCATTTATTATCAATCTTTCAGGAAACATGTTCTTTTAGTTGGAATTCCCTGCAACTGCAGAACTGCATCTTACATTCCAATGTGTTTTTCTCTCTCTCCATGAAATTTATTTATCATCCTCCGTTTACTCGCTAGGCAAATTATCTATGACTATACCACTATGAATATACCACTTACAGTCTCCCCCAGGGCAGATTGCTTGAGTTTGAACGTACAAACATACAACTTAAGAGTAGGAACAGACCTCTCGGCCCCACAAGCTTGTTTAATGGCAGATCAGATTGTAACTTCAACCCTGGTCAACTTTCAGCCCTTTGCTTATTAAGAATCTATCTACCAGTGAATTAACTATATTCAAAGAGTCTGCTCCCTTTTAGGGAGAGTGTTTCAAAGTCTCATAATCCTCTGGGAGAAACAAAATGAAATCATTTAATTAATTTTTTTAGACAGTCATCCCCAAGCTATCCTCCTAAAGACAGCACCATTGATAATGCAGGATTCCCTCATTATTGGAATGAAATGCCAGTCTTGTTTAAATCTTGAATGTGGGTCTCAAATTTCTCACTCTGGGTTAAGCGGGCAACCATTGGACAGGGTTGTGCAGTTTACAATTTGCAGTTGTTTGGGGGATTATATTTCAAAGTGAAAACCATTTTCACCTTGCTGCACTGGAGATGGGAGATTATTTTTCAAGCTATTCAACGAGTTATTTGGCTAATAAACTAACCCTGGGAATGTAACCATACTATCCCTCTTCTAGTGCTACATTTAACTTTCAAAGCTTGACATGTTGGATGTTTTATTTATAGATGGTAGTTGCTAGTAAATTGGACATGAAATATAAAGCACAAATACAACAAAATCTAGCTTCTAGACAATTTAATTATTTACATTTTAATTACTACATTAAGCTCCATTTTAATTATTAGGCAAATTAAATGGCGTCTGTACCATCTAATCACCAATTATGGGAACCTCTACTCTTGTCACATACCATCCATTTCAACCAGCAGCTGATTTAAGGTGTTCTCTTGTTCACTCTGTCCACCAAAGTTTCCCCTTCCTCGCTTTCTACCGACAGCATCAATCTCGTCAATGAAAAGAATACAGGGAGAATTCTTCCGTGCCATTGCAAACATGTCCCTTACCTGGAAAGGAATCACCATGATAATAATTGGTAATGTTCTAATTATTGTTTTCTTACAAGTTACCTAATAAAGAAATATTAATGTTGTATTGTCCTTGCAACAGAACCTTGTTCTTCAGGGATGCTGCCGGACCAGCTCAGTTACTCCAGAACATTGTGTCTTTTTTTGTAAACCAGCATCTGCAGTTCCTTGTTTCTAAGAGTCAAAATCTACTCAGATATGTAAAATAACATCTTACAACTCCACAGATTCCCAGTCAAACAAGCATTCCCTGATTGTGTGAGCAGGTACGTAAACAAACCTTTTGGCAAAGGAATAGTTTAAGGCCTGTAGTGATCACAATGAATGGCGGTACTGGCTCGGAGGACCGAATGGCCTCCTCCTGCACCTATTTTCTACGTTTCTATGTTTCTAGGATCTTACTTACAAAATTTTGCAAGCTCCCTTCTTAGCTAACTCCCGAGACTGCACATGAATAGGGTGCAGTACAGAATTTGCAATACAATTTTTGGAAATCTTTTTTTCATTTTAGACGTCAAATCAAACAAAACAAAGTTTTTGATTTTTCCTTAAAGTGAAATTAACACAAATCTTAAAACAGGAGTAACTTAATGAAAGACGGATAACAATAATAATTTATATTTCAAGAAAGTAAAATTATTAGACAAAAGGACACAAAGTGCTGAAGTAACTCGGCAGGTCAGGCAGCATCAGACTGATAATTCAGTCTGTAGAAGGGTCTCAACCCGAAACGTCACCTATCCATGTTCTCCATCGATGCTGCCTGGCCTGCTGAACTAGCATCTGCAGTTCTTTGTTTCTACTGCTTCTGACATTATTAGATGAGAGTTAGAAGCCCGATGAAACAATCTTCATTACGAGTGTTGGCAGTGGATTAGTAGCAAAACAAATGACATGCAAAATTACAGTTCTTACCCTGGCAGGTCCAACACCAACAAACATCTCCAGGAATTCAGAGCCATTCACAGTTATAAAAGGAACATTTGCTTCCCCAGCAGTTGCTTTTGCCAATAGTGTTTTCCCAGTTCCTGGTGGTCCAGACAGAATAGCACCCTGTAACAAATGAGCATTACCACAGACTGTTAGGAAATCAGTGCAGTTCCAATTTCTAAGATCTCTGGAAATAAAATAAGTGAAGAGAGCATTTTTGATATGATTTTGCAAACATTGTAACATAAATTGGGCATGCACACAACCCATACACTGAGCTTGTATAAAATTAGAAATGCTATATCATACATTTGTACAATGTAACTGTTTTGGAAGGTAATTAAAATAATTTTAATGAATTAATATTCTATTTATTAAGATCCATAAAAAAATCAAAATGAGTGAGTGACAAAGTATATCAATGGCATCAATACAGCAACTATCAGCCCAAGACATCATTGCATATGAAGTGCTCGGGAGATACTTTAGAAGCATTAGCCTACTCTAGCTCTATTTTGGAGGCACTCATACTGGTCTTTTTGTAAAATTCCACAAGACGCAGCCTGCTTACCTGCGACTTATAGTGAGGGATTAGAATAAAGGTTTGGAACATAGTGCAGGTTTTCACACGTTCACAAGTTATAGGAGTGGAATCAGGCCATTCGGCCCATCGAGTCTACTCCACCACTCAATCATGGCTGATCTCTGCCTCCTAATCCCATTTTCCTTCCTTCTCCCCATAACCCTTGACACCCATTCTAATCAAGAATTTGTCTAGCTCTGCCTTAAAAATATCCACTAATTTGGCCTCCACAGCCCTCTGTGGCGATGAGTTCCACAGATTAACTACCCTCTGACTAAGTTTCACCTCTCCTTTCCTAGAGAGCACGCTTTAATTCTGAGGCTGTGACCTCTGGTCCTAGACTCTCCCACCAGTGGAAACATCCTTTCCACATCCATCTATGGCTTTCATTATTCTGTAAGTTTCAATGAGGTCCCCCGTCAACCTTCTAAACTCCAGCGAGTAAAGGCCCATTGCTGTCGAACACTGCAAGTACATTGTTGACATTGAGGACACTAGAATCTCTACATAGTTCGTACATAAAGAGCTGATTGGAAAATTCTTGTAAGAAAGAATCCAAATCTCCCTCAAACAGACTTTCGGTTACCAACATAATTTTGTATAAAATCTCGTGATCATACCTTTGGGATCTTGGCCCCTAAATCTTGGTACTGCTTAGGGTTTTTCAGAAAGTTGACAAATTCCATTATTTCCAATTTAGCTTCTTCGCATCCTGCAACATCTTTGAACTTGATATCAATCTCATCCTTCAGCATTTTTGCTGTTGTTTCACCAACACTAAAGAGTCCGCCACTTCGTCCGCCACGGCCAGCTGCCATAGATCCTCGCCGCAGTGTATAGAGTAAAAAACCAATCAGCATCAGCGTGGGCAATATACTTAACATGAATGAACTGAAAACAGAACAAAAATATACATTCAACAAAAGACCCAAGATAAAATGGTTGCTTTAACTTAAGCTAGATTTTCTGTCAATTAACTTTAATTTTAAAAAAATTTGAAATGCAAGGCAGGCTAGTCAGCATTTTAAAAGAAAGTAGTCAAATCCACATTCCACATGCAACCTCTCTTAGAAAAATAAGAGGCAAGCACGCAAATCAATACAATTTGAAGAAGAAATGAAGGGTGAAGGGGTGAAAAAGAAGAGCGAGTGCAAGTGCAGGAAAAATGTTCCCAATGTTGGGAGAGTCCAGAACCAGGGGTCACAGTTTAAAAGTATGGCGTAGGTCATTTAGGACTGAGATGAGGAAAAACTTCTTCACTCGGAATCTGTGGAATTCTCTGCCGCCAATGGCAGTGGAGGCCAATTCACTCAGGCACGTGCCGTCAGGGTAGGCAAGGTAGGCACTGCCTACCCTGACTAAAATTATAACATGGTAATAACTAAATATAAATAGTAAAGGCATGGGAGAATTATGCCTAAGTAAGAGATCAATCTCTTAGGTAGACAAAATTCTCCATGCCTTTCATCCGCAGCGCTTGTAACCCTTGAAGGTCTGTGCAGCTCACGTGCCGTCAGCGCTGCCTGAAGCCGTCAATGATAATCGGGGCTGAAGGCAGCAGAAATTCTGTCTTTGCAGCACTGCGCATGCGCATTTGTCTACTGCGCATGCGCAGAGCAAGTTTCTTGGCGGGGTTTTCAAATATGGTTTGTCAATATTTTAAGTGTATGTTAGGTAACAAAGAGAGAAGAATGGAGCTTGTGTACCAATAATGTGGTAAGTACATTTTGTGTTTATGTTTTTAAATACTGTATTTCCCGGGGTGTGGGGGGGGAAAAGCTCCTTTCACAGTGTTTGGGGAGTCTGGCCCGGGGTAAGGTTGCGGGGAGGGCACGAATGTTATGAATGAGGGGATTGGGATAATGCCACTTGCGACGCTCCTTGCACGTTCCGGGCTAGACAGCGGAACCAGCCGCCACCTTAGCTCCTTCTGCCGGTCCCCGCTCACCTCACCTCTGGAAGCTCTCCGTCTACAAACCACTCTCCTGCCGCTCGCTAGCCTCACTCATGTCCTTAAATTCCGACAGCGCGATT
This sequence comes from Okamejei kenojei, assembly GCA_035221665.1. Classification (NCBI taxonomy): domain Eukaryota; kingdom Metazoa; phylum Chordata; class Chondrichthyes; order Rajiformes; family Rajidae; genus Okamejei; species Okamejei kenojei. The sequence goes on from CM069147.1 coordinate 49,190,745, forward strand.
GAGGTTACTCGGCTGTGGGAATTTAAGGATTTGCAGGAAGCCGCTGACATGAGCGAAGTCGGCGAACGGCAGGTGACAAGTGTTCCGACGGAGAGCACTGCCAGAGGTGCGCTGAAATGGCGGCCAGTTCTGCTGTCGGGTACCGGCGGCCGCTCATAGCTTCCCGAGCTGCTTCTATCCCCAGCTACAGTGCGGGGGCTTCGTGCCCGGAGAGCTGCGGCAACGGTGAGTGAGTAAGTTTCTTTCATTATTCCCGACACCCTCCTTCTCAACACTCGTGCCCTCCCCACAACTTTACCCCAGACACAGACTCTCCACACGCTGTGAAAGGAACTGTTCCCCCAATTGGTCTAGGACTAGGAAGCCTTGGGCAAATTGAAATGTCAGTGGCTTTATTTATTTATTTATTTATTTATTTATTTAATGGGAGCGAACAATCTGCGCATGCGCGGTTTCATATTTTTTATAGCGGACTGAGTGCCTACCCTGAGTAATTACTCACGGCACGTGCCTGAATTCACTGGATGTTTTCAAGAGAGAGTTAGATCTAACTCTTAGGGCTAAAGGAATCAAGCGATGTGGGGAAAAAGCAGGACGTGGTACTGATTATCAATAATCAGCCATGATCATATTGAATGGCGGTGCTGGCTCGAAGGGCCAAATGCCCTACCCCTGCACCTATTTCTCTATGTTTCTATTATATTAAAGAAACAAAATACTTGAAAAAGTAGGAGACTTATGGAAATGCACATAATGGAAGAGAAAACATAATTATTGTTCATTCGGAGCTTAGTAGATCGCCGGAGGGATCTGATATTACTGCCCATTCCTATTTATCCTTGAGAAGCTAGTGCAGACAACTGAACATCCCAGAAGCCGGTTTAAGGTTAAATCACATTGCATTTTCAGGAATCAATTATAGATCCAACTGGCAAAGAGCAAAAAAATTAGTAAGTTATGTGCAAGTGGTGACCTGAATGCTGTAGTGCATTGCTTCACTAGCCACGCTTTGAATAGCTTGATGCCAGCTAGCTCACTAATTCCTCTACGTCCATTTGATATTGCTCATATTTTCTTTAGCAGAGATATATGTGCTAACCATACATACACCGACAGCGACATGCATCTTAAAGGACCAGAAGCACAAACGTATATTCCTGCTCACCCATCGCTTTCCGTGTTGTACACCACAGCAGCACGATTTGCAGGTTCGATTCCTATTTCCTGTTGCACAGTTTCCAAATTGCGCTCGAATGTATCCACACTTCCAATGTTAAACCATACATAACTCTGATAACAGAGGACCGAACATTAGATTAGTAAACACTTCTATAACATATATACACACTTATAATACCCAATTTGAACATTTAATGGAATTTTACTTGAAAGAAATTACATCCAGTTATTTTTCTCCATTCTTTGCCAAATAATTTTAAATGGCTTTCGATATAAGAAGCTTAACTTGGATTAGATTATTTCCTTTATTACAATAGAAAGAACATAATTTACAAATAGGTGCTTTGATTCTCTTTTCAGAACCATCACAGAATTTGCTACAGACATTAAGCTTATCAAATCTGTAATGGCTCTTTGCAAAAGAAATATACCTAGCCCCCCTAATCTACCCTCTTCCTTTAACCCTGTATTTATTTTCCAGTTGCTTGTTAAATGTTATATTGCTTCCACTACCTCCTGTGGCATTCCATACCACAACCACTTGCTGTGTGCATTTCTTTCTCCTCGTGTCACTTTGCTTTTTTGCCATGCAATCATTTTTCATGCAAAACATTTTATTTGATAGGTGCACACAATCTCAATCTCTTAAAATTGTAATTATTTTCAATAATTAAAGACAAATGTGCATACAGGATTTGAAGAAACCGAGAAATAGTCACTTTACACACTGTTCTTTAACTTGAGATTTAAGTCAAATGCCATTGTTTCATTAAGTCATGTTTAATATGAAATGAGCTTGGGTAGCATCAAGGAGAATCCCCAAGGATATCCTTCCTTTTCTATCTTAGACGTCGCTTGCTTTCACTCCAGTTTTGTAGCTTAGCTAACAACCTTCTTGTTGCTGACTCTTCAGCAGATGGCGTATGTTAGTGGGAAGCTTGTGAGGTCATCTGCACCTTCTGCCACCAATGCAGGAGTTCCATGCAAGAACTCAAAGTTCTCAAAAATATCCTTCTTCACTTACAGTGCTCTTGTGCTTCGGTGGAGACATTGCACGTCTTGATAGAAACTTTGAGCACATCTGTCAATCCGCTATCTGGGATCATGTAATAGCAGAAATGCTTGATGTAAACAAGCTTGAAAGAAATCCCCCATTCATCATCTTGACTGCCATAAACTAATCAATACACCATAAGGAACAAGGATCCGAAGAAGGGTCTCGACCTGAAACGTCACCCATTCCTTCTCTGCAGAGATGCTGCCTGTATCGTTGAGTTACTCCAGCATTTTGTGTCTACCTTAGATTTAATCCAGTATCTGCAGTTCTTTCCAAAACACCATAACAAACAGTTTGAACAAATCACATACAGTAAACCTCTGTTAATCAATACATTAACGACTCTGGTGGTGTCAGACTGGTAGATTTTTTAATAAATAGTGTACTTTTTCTGAAGAGGTGTAATAAATAGTGTACATTTTCCAGCAAACCCAGGAGGTTTAAAGGGAGCACAGCAAACAGGAGCTCTGCAGAATTTCAAGGACTCGGGGTCCCGGCACATTTAAGAGAGTGCAGCAGAAAGGGAAAAAGAACAATTTATAGTTATCAATAAGAAAAAAATGAGAAAAAAAGATTAGACTACTTACAGCATCACTTTTGGTTCCTGGGTTGAAAATCACTCGAACAAACTGCTTGTTGACAACTTCTAGGCGATCAACCTCAAATGAGAAATAAACTAATTTTAAAACACTGGCAGTAAATTTAATTAAGATTTACTCCCACTACAAGAAAATGATCAAATTGAAATTAATATAATGCTTTAACATTCTGGAGAACTATAGTTCCAAACTACACAACCAGCATCTAAGATACTGGACTTACAATTAAAATGCAAACTTTTCCAAGTTCCTGCATGAACCAACAAAAAAGAAACTGGGAAAACTGTGCTGAATGTACTTGATTATCTTGAGTTGTTCTAAATGCATTGTTAAAATGCCTTTATAAAATGCAGATTCTAAATGTCTGCATATGACAGATATTAAACTTACTGGCCTATAGTTTCTTGGTTTCTGTCTCTTTTAAAAAAAAGTTACATTCACTATTTTCCAGATGAATGGAACCTTCTCCGAATCTAAGGAATTCTAGAAATTTAAAACCAGTGCATCAACCACCTACAATATAAATCACAAAGTACAAATTTCAGCATATGTATTTAGGCTGTTATTGGCTGGTTTGTCTATTGGCCTGGCAAGTGATTATTTAACGCCACTCTCCTTAACATACTAATGAATGTATGATAACCATACAGCTGTATTTACAGGTTCCAACCAACAAGGTTATCACACCATTTACAATGTTTACATTCTAGTTTACAGTCTATTTTACTTCGGAGTCACGTGACTACGTGAAGAAGTCCCGCCTGGCGCATGATCGGCATTACGTCGACGCTGACGGTAGGCAAAGAACTGCAGAGCGCAGCTCCACCAGCGGTAAGGAACAGGCCCGCAGGTAAGTGGATTGAATTATTTACAGGGCGTGTTTCAAACTCCGTGGTGCTGGCATGCAGAGCCAACAGGAGTTGAAAGTAAAAGAGAAAAAACTCCAGAGGAAAAACGGAGGTTAAAATGCGTCCCGGGTAGAAGCTCAGCGATCGGGACGGCAGATTAGTGCGGAGCCGGTTCCGATACCGGTGGCCGTTAAAATTAACCGTAGGGAGCATTTAGTTGCTCCACAAACCAAAGGCCACGGGAAGAATCTCCAGTGGGGAGGAAAATAAAGAAGTCTGAGAGGCTGTGGTTTTAGATGATTCTAATAAGGAAAGGCCTCCCGACAAAAGAGCCTTATGGCTCAGAATAAATTAAATGGAGAAATACTCCAGATTATTTTCAACCAAAGGTCTAAAAAACCCAGAATATTCCCAGGCAGGCCCTGAGGGGTTTCCATATACAAGTATATGGTGCTTTTACCACTGTGGGAATATGAACCTCGGATTGGGCTGGAGGTAGTCTCCTTGAGCAAGTCTCAGGAGTACCAGGGCAGTAAAAAACTGACTCTGAAAGTGGTGTTTTTGGTCATAAGTACCCACCACAGTACAAGTATAAATCCAGGTGTACTTAAAGGGCACAAAGTATGATACCTGAAGGCAGCGGTGAGGCCATGGAAGGTACCATGGTGGCCAACATCAATTGGTTTCTCACCAGCTTCAGGAGGCTGTTATGGTTGAAACAGCAGATTTATATGAAAAACATGTGCTTTACTAGGGTGCCAACGGTGAATCCGATTAAGGCACCCATGTCTTCAATGGTGTGGAGGCACAGGGAATACGATTCCAAAGAATTTCAAGTTTGCGGGTGGCATCACTGCTTATGGGAAGCATGTGAAAGATTGTGCAATGACCAAAATTAAAAAAAGACAAGTGGCATTGTTTTATAGCTCATATGTTGAGCTCAATAATATGAGAGAAAATTGCCATTCGGACCATTTTGCACTTTAGATTTGCAGGTCAATACAGATCAAGCTATGTTCAAACACCTGGTTATTACGGAGTAAACCTGCCTAAAAACAAATCAAAGACATTGATAAAGAGGCAAAGACTATCAGCCTCATAAAACGTTTGCAAAATTGTATGGTCCAATGTGAAGGGGATTTGATATATGGATCAAACAGAGGCAGGAGTATGGTGAGGATGTATTTTTATCCAGCACAGACTTATGTTAACCCATATTGTTGGGGAAGAAGGCCATCACGTGCATTTGGAGAGGTACAAAAACTTTATTCTATTACAGAGGAAGCTTTTGTTGAACCTCCGATTAGTGGTAGATTACAGGTGTGTTATGATAAATGTATTGCATAACAGCTGATCGGTTTATATTAGATACTGTGTAAGGATCTACAATACAATTTGTAGGAGGAGTTGATCCACCTGTACAGAATAAACCTAATCCTATTTTATGTTTCTGCACCTGAAAAATCTCAAATAAAGAAGAGGTAAGAAATTTATTTAGGGAAAGTGTAATGGGGAAAAATACGGAGTAAGCATCCACAACAATTTGTATCAAATAATTCCCCAGGCAGAAGAAAGATGGTGGCTGTAGAGTCATTCTAGACATCACACACTTTAATACATTTGTCCAGTATAAAACCTTTCAAAATGGACACCTTCAACACTGCGAGGCAGTTGTTATCAACAAGTTGTAATTGGTTACTATAGACATGAAGGATGCGTATGATTTACTACCAATTTATCATCATGTTCACAGGTACTTGAAAATTAATTAAATGGGTCAGCTTTGGCAATCTAAGGCATTATCTAATGGATTAAGCTCAGCTTCTAGGCTGTTCACACAATGGTTGAAACCAGCACTTGCACTGATAAGGACACATGGTCATGGTTTATCTTGATGACATTTTTAATTGGCAATGCTGATCAGGAGTCAGCTGGAAAACTAGTGCAGCAACTACAAGCCTGTTGAAAGGCGAGGGTCCTGATCCATCCAACAAAATCTAAGCTTCAGCCATCCCCAACAATTTACTATTTGGGGTTTGTGAGTGATTCAGTACCATGTTCGGTAAATTTACCAAGAGACAAAGTGTCAATATTACAAATTTGTGTCCTTGCCTTGTGACAAGCCTTATCCCTCCATCCGAGAAGGAGCTTAGGTAAATTAGTAACACTATTTCTGCAGTAGAGTTGGTCTACTGCATTACCAAAAAAGTTACAAAGGGCAAAAATACAAGCACTAGAAGAGTGTGCAGGCCATTTTGACAGGCCTATGCAATTGCCAAAGGAAGCTTTATCAGAATTACAGTGGTGGATTGAGAATGTTCCACAAGCTGCTTAAAAACATATTAGCTCAGCAGCCAGCAGTCATTGCAAACTGAAGCAAGTATTCTCGGATGGTGGATAGCTTCTCGGTTTTTTGGGCTAAAATAAGTGTAATATCTGTTCTTATCAGGTTAATATCTGATACGTCCCTTATCTAGGGGGCTAAGGACAATAACACCAGGGGGTGGCAGATGGATTGTCCAAGAAACCTATTTCTCCAAACATTTGTTATTAATTATTTGGAGTTGTTAGGAGCTTTTATGGATTAAAAGCTTATTGTTCTACTATGAAAGATGTGCATGTCCAATTACAAGTAGACAATACCACAGCTGTGGCATATATCAATCACATGGGTCGAGTAAGATCATTATCATGTGATTATCTGGTTAACCAGATGTGGCATTGGTGTATCTTTAAGAATATTTGGCTTTCAGCTATCTATCTCAGGGAGAGACAATATTGTGGCAGACAACAGATCACGAAAATTGAAAGACAATACAAAATGGTTATTAAATCCACAAGTTGAAAACATTGTCAGTGGTATGGATTACCTGACATTGATCTGTTTGCGTCTAGATTAAATCACTAATTTCCCAAATACGTCTCATGGGAACCCAACCCAGGAGCAGTAGCTGTGGATGCATTCTCACTACATTGTGGGGGAAATATGTTCTTTTATGTTCCCCATTCTGTCTGATTAGGCAATGTCTGATGAAAATATAGACAGTCAAAGATATTTTATCATACTGCTAACATATCAGATATATTGGAGTTCCTTGCTGGATTGCATTTTTGATCAGCACCTAAGCGATAGGGCCATTAATAGGGCTCATAGTGCTTTATCGTCCTATTTAGGACAAATTGCTGACCATAAATCTGTCGGGGCTTAACCGTTAATATCCCAATATGGGAAAGGAATATATATTAAACTCTGCCCAAAGTAGAAATACAGAAGTTTGGGAGGTCAGCATAGTTCTTACTTTGCTTAGGCAATGGGCTCCAATTCTATCACTGTTTCGGAAGTTAACATTTGAAGTAATAATGCTCATGGCTTTAGTATCAGCACAAAGAGTGCAAATGTTGCAAATGTTACGTTAAACTGTATGCATGTGGCTACAGATAACATTGTCTTATATGTTTATGACTTAACCAAACAAAGCAGACCAGGAGGAGGTGGAACCAAGGTAAATTTTAAAGCATATCCTGTCGACCAAAAATTGTGTGTGGTTAAGCATTGACTCAATATGTTGAAGTAGGCAAGAGTCTCCGTGGTGGTGAGACAGCGCTATTTATTACACACAAAAACCACATAAAAGTATCAGTACAAACTGATGGTTCTAGATAGTTACATTCTAGATGGTTAAAACAGGTTTTGGGACTCAGCAGGAGTAGACATTGAGATGTTAAAAATCACTCCACCAGGTACATCCACGGCAAAGGCACAGGACGGGCCACAGAATCAAAAAAATTAGAGGCCGTAGGATGATGTAAAAGAAACTTTTAAAAGTTTATTAGAAACCAGTTCTCACGGTGTCCGGGTTGGACACGCAGTGTTGGGTTCTCTTTGATTGTGCTTTGTTTTATATTATCGATTTATATATTTGGTTATAAATCTTCCCCTACGATAGAAGGGTTATTACTTTCATTCTTTTATAATGAAAAGACTTATTACATAAACTGAAGCAATGTTTAAAAGATGTATTATTTACTCACTACTGTGTTGACTGAGCCAGAGTGTCGTATGGAATGAATCTACGACATAAAAAACAGCTATAAAATCTTCACGTAGTCACTCACGTGACTCGGAAGTAAAATAGTAAGATTAAATGAGAACTTACCAGTTTGAAGTTTGATCATTATTTTATGAGGAGTTACGATGAGGGATTACGTGCCCTCCACTCCCAACCCTCATAAAATAAATGATAATCTGGTAGTTCTAGTCTATGTTGAGCCTTACTATCTTACTCCGGTTATTGGTTCTGTGTTTTTCATGCCGCTGCTTTGAAGTATGCCGATCATGCGCCAGGCAGGACTTCTTCACATAATCCCTCATCGTAACTCCTCATAAAATAACGATCAAACTTCAAACTTGGTAAGTTCTCGTTTAATCTTACTATTTTATAGAAACAGTAATATACTTCAGTACAAGAGGAACCACACTTGTGGACAATTGGTATATGCGCTTGGCCGAGGAACTAATGGAGTGAAGCTACCTTCCACAGGGTTATGACTGGATGCCTGTAGATCAGAATCCTGCCAAAATGGGATTGTCAAGCTCTTGCTTTCATGTGACCATGTAGTCATGCCTACTATGTTCTGTTGTGCTGAAGCAAAGCAAGAATTTAATTGTCCTATCAGGGACACATGACAATAAACTCACTTGAACTTGAACCTGTTGATATCCATCACTGGATCACTTGGCTCCCATAGAAAGTTTAAATCTGCACTCCCAATGTTTTACAATATCACGAATTGCTGATATCAATATACTAGAGTGCTTTGATTTCAGTTTTTATTAAAAGAGGCAATGGTGAAAAACAAAGTTTCCTAATCTCCAGAGTCAAACAGAACAAATACACGGAAAAAAAAGCACGAACAGTATGAGGATTACCAGATTTCAAAAGACAAATTGCTTGTTATATTTCCAACTACTTTGAGCAGAGACACTGACTGACTTGTTTTGTTCTCAGTGTTCAGTTTTAAGGTACGAGTGCAGCTTGAATGTTATGCATGATGGTACAGGTTATTGAGGACCGAGATGCAAGCATTCTACCTACTCCACAATGGATTCATGCCTGGACCTCTTGTTTAGAGATATACAGCCATCAACCCAACTCATTTTCAGCAGGAGGCTAATTATGAAAGTATTCAGCAGGTCAATGGAGCCTTTAATTAGACAACTAAAAACGCAAAACGGCAGTGAGATAGATTCCTCATTCCACTGACCATGAGAAGGATTAATGAGATATAATGGGAGATTAAAAGGAAAGTTAATAAATGTCCTCAAGTAAATGAAATGAAGGAAATTAGATCACCAGTTATATTAATTGCAAATTTCAGTTAATGTTCATTATTGTATAAGCAAATATCTTTTATTCACTAATATTCAATTAGAGAATAATACATAAATACTAACTATTCTTCAATTCACAACACCAGAGACCCAGGTTGAATCCTGATCTCGGGTGCTGTCTGTGTGAAGTTTGCACATTCTCCCTGTGAACACACGAGTTTCCTCCCACATCCCAAAGACACGCAGATTTGTAAATTATTGGCCTCTCTAAATGTGGCCCAATGTGGATGAGAAAGTGGCCTGAACTAAGCATTTCAAGAATTTTCATTTCTATTTGCATTTCATGCAAATTTTCTTTGATATTTTTTGAACCAGATCATTGATTATTAATCGAGGATACACAAAAGGCTGGAGAAACTCAGCGGGTGCAGCAACATCTAAGGAGTGAAGGAGATAGGCGACGTTTCGGGTCGAGACCCTTCTTCAGACTGGTCAGGGATCAGGGAAACGAGAGATATAGACGGTGATGTGGAGAGATAAAGACCAATGAATGAAAGATATGCAAAAAAAGTATAGATGATAAAGGGAACAAGCCATTGTAAGCTGTTTGTGGTGTGAAAATGAGAAGCTAGTGCGACTAGGGTGGGGGAGGGAGATAGAGAGAGAGGGAATGCCAGGGCCCGAGGGCTGAGGGAGAGGTGGGAAGGGGAGGAGACAGCAAGGGTTAACAGAATTGAGAAAATTCAATGTTCAAGCCTAGAGGATGCAGACTCCCCAAGTGGAATATGAGGTGCTGTTCCTCCAGCTTGCGGTGTTGCTCACTCTGGCCGTGGAGGAGGCCCAGGACCGAGAGGTCGGATACGGAATGGGAGGGGGAGTTGAAGTGCTGAGCCACCGGGAGGTCGGCTTGGTTATTGCGGACCGAGCGGAGGTGTTCGGCGAAATGATCGCCAAGCCTCCGCTTGGTCTCATCGATATAGATCATCTGGCATCTGGAGCAGCGGATGCAGTAGATGAGGTTGGAGGATGTGCAGGTGAACCTCTGTCGGACCTGGAAGGACTGCTTGGGTCCCTGAAAGGAGTGGAGGGGGGAGGTGAAGGGACAAGTGTAGCATTTCTTGCAGTTACAAGGGAAAGTGCCCGGGGAAGGGGTAGAGCGGGAGGGAAGGGAAGAATTGACAAGGGAGTTGCGGAGGGAGCGGTCTTTGCGGAAGGCAGACGGGGGGAGATGGGAAGATGTGGCGAGTGGAGGGGTCACGTTGGAGGTGGCGAAACTGGCGGAGGACTATGTGTTGTATTTGCCGGCTGGTGGGGTGAAAGGTGAGGACCAGGGGGACTCTACCCTGTTTGCGAAGTGGGGGAATGGGGAGAGAGGGCAGTGTTGCGGGGTATGGAGGAGACCCTGGTGCGAGCCTCATCAATAGTGGGGGAGGGGAATCCCCGTTCTCTGAAGAATGAGGCCATTTGTGATGACCTGGTGTGGAACACCTCATCCTGGGAGCAGATGCGGTGTAGACGGAGGAATTGGGAATAGGGGATGGAGTCCTTACAGGAAGCAGGGTGGGAGGAAGAGTAGTCCAGGTAGCTGTGGGAGTCAGTTGGTTTGTAATTGATGTCGGTCAGAAGTGTATCACCTGCAATAGAGATGGTGAGGTCAAGGAATGGTAGGGAAATGTCGGAAATGGTCCAAGTGTATTTGAGTGCCGGATGGAAGTTGGTGGTGAAATGGATGAAGTCAGTCAGTTGTGTGTGGGTGCAGGAGGTGACACCAAAGCAGTCGTCGATGTAACGGAGGTAGAGGTCAGGGATGGGGCCCTGGTACGCCGAGAACAAGGATTGTTCGACGTACCCAACAAAGAGGCAAGCGTAGCTGGGGCCCATGCGTGTGCCCATAGCTACGCCTTGTATTTGGAGGAAATGGGAGGAATCAAAAGAGAAGTTATTGAGGGTAAGGACCAACTCCGCTAGGCGGAGGAGGGTGTCGGTGGACGGGTATGGGTTGCTCCTCTGGTCGAGGAAGAACCGGAGGGCTTTGAGACCGTCCTGGTGGGGGATGGAGGTGTAGAGTGACTGGACGTCCATGGTAAAGATGGGAGGATGGGGGCCTGGAGAATGGAATGCACGGAGCCGACGGAGAGTGTCTGAGGTGTCTTGAACATAGGTGGGGAGGGATTTAACAAAGGGGGATAGGATGGCGTCAAGGTATGTGGAAATGTGTTTGGAAATGTGATTATTAATCAATGGAACAGACATTCTTTTGTTCTGTGGACCATGAAGATACATAAAGAATATGATATCTGTTCAGCATCACTCAAAATATTAACGTTCATATTACTTAGAGTGCATCTATTTGGAACGTGTAGTTGAGTTCATGCCCTTACTCTTTGGTGATCAAGTTTTTACGCTAATTTTAGGATTTGTTTGAATGCATCACTTCATATCTTAAGTGGAAGCTGATTATATGAAGGGTGCACAAAAGGCTGGAGAAACTCAGCGGGTGCAGCAGCATCTAAGGAGCGAAGCAGATAGGCGACGTTTCGGGTCGAGACCCTTCTTCAGACTGGTCAGGGATCAGGGAAACGAGAGATATAGACGGTGATGTGGAGAGATAAAGAACAATGAATGAAAGATATGCAAAAAAGTATCGATGATAAAGGGAACAAGCCATTGTAAGCTGTTTGTGGTGGTGATTATATGAATGCAAGCCAAGGAGATAAGGAAACAACAAGACAAACATGGTGTCAACCCACCATGGTATCTCCATCAAAAATAAAAAAGACCTTTGAGTCTATTTAAAATGCATGGAGAAAGGCAATGTTTGGGAAGATTGAATGCTTTCGCGGAGGCAACATGGGCACAACTGACCTAAAAGTCTCCTTCTGTGCTGTAAAATTTTGGTAAAAATGGAAAGTATTTGTAGGCCCTGGCACACCTACCTGTCAATGACTGCAGTGAATTGGCTCTGCAGGCTCCATATCAGCTGCTTACAGATCTGTTCCACCTGCTGCAGTGACGTTTGCACCCAACCTGTACCATAGGGACAGCACTATCAGTGGCAGGCATGATTACCAGCACACTCAAATCTTTTGCTTCTACCTCTGCCCACACTAACATATAATTTAACAGGACGTTCAGTCAATATGCTACCCGCATTGGTGTGGCACTATTAACGTCATACTTGCTTGAAATGAAAGACTAAACATGTTTAGTGCAAGTAATGTCCATATCATTGGATTTTCTAAAATACTTGGAAGTAGGACTATGCCTTGGCAAATCTCCTAACATTTGTTGCTCTCAATGGTATCAGCTCCCAGTTAATAGAAGGAACTGTGCACATCACTGAGCCCGACCATCATTTGCTGCCAACCATATTGTGTTCTGAGAAGATTGTCTCAAGATGCTAAAGAGACGGACTCCTCTGACATAAAAGTAAAATGTGCTAAAAATCATCAGCAAGTCAGGCAGCATCCACAGATAAACAAACAGTTAATATATCAGGTTAATAATCCTTCATCAGAATGTGAAGATAAGAAAGCCAGCTTACACAGCAATAAATCCTGTCATGCAGAAGAGGGTTCAGGTACTGCGCAGATCCATTACTTTGTCAGAGACACTATCACCGTGTTGCTACATCCTATCACTGTCAGATTTTCTACTTTTTTGCAGATTTTTGCAACAATTAAGCCTGCATAAATTAGTGCACATTTTAATCTGCAGACACGAAGCCATATTCTTTAACTGTACCAGATGATTTCTAGAAATTGAAATAGTAAAAATGTTATGACCTAGAAAAGTCCTATGAAATCATATAAAATACACAATTGCAGGAGAGAGAAAAAAAGAGGATTCATTCAAGTACCTGTCAGTTCAAATGGGTACAAAATAGCGATCCCTGTTGCACCCTTGCCGAAAACATACTTCCCAATCAGGATCAAAAGCAGGGACTGTGTGTGGTGAGATCACGCAGCTTAAATGAGGGGGTGGAAAGGAGGAGGCAAGTGAACCTGAAGCCTCCTTATTCAAATGGGTAAACACCATGGTTCATGATGTGCTGATCATATGTAAACGGGTGGGGGAATGCAAGTTGTACATGTGCCCTGATATCATGTACTTCTTGCAGTGCAGAAGGCTGATTTTAAAATTACTTACCAGGCCTCGGGCCAGATAGTAGTTTACAAAATCTTTCCAAGTTATCTCCCTGCCTGGGTCTCGGTAGTAGAAATACATGAATCCAGATAAAAGTCCAGCTATTCCCACAGCTAAATAGCGGAATTCCTTGTCATCCCATGGTAGATCTCCCTACAATTAATGCAAAAAATAAAAATGTGACTCATGTCATCCATTCATGGAAATCAATGACAATCAAAAACACTACAAGATTAGCTAAGTTCTCCAGTATGGAGACTTTTCAAATAATAAACAGTGAAGTAACGGTTAAATATCAAATTACAGTAAGGGTTGAATGTGTGAATCACTGTTGCAAAACAGCATTTGTTCTTATCAAGAGTCACCTCGTGTATTAATAGTGTGACCTAATTAATCAGGCTTGATTTTAAAAATAGAGACACAATGTGTTGGAGTAACTCAGCAGGTCAGGCAGCATCTCTGGAGAACATGGATAGGTGATGTTGCGATTCAGGACCCTTCTGCAGATGGTGGGAGTGGTGGGGGTGTGGAAGAAAGCTGGAAGATTGGAGGGGCAGGAGGAAGCCTGGTGAATTCAAGTGGCTATGAGTGAGGGGGGGGGGGGGGGGGTGATAGGCAGATGGTTAGAAAAAGCCCAGGGATGAAAAGACACAAGGTATGAGATAAGGATAAGGATCGAAGAGGTGAGAATCGTGAGGGCAAAGACAGGAATATCAGTGGAAGGGGAGGGTGGGAGAAGAAATAAATATGAGTCTAGGTAAAGAACTGGGAAGGGAGGGGAGGAGGGAGCAGTGTTTTTAGGTTAGTTACCTAAAATGGAGAATTCAATATCCATACCGTTATGTAATAATCTACCCAAGCAGAATATGAGGCATGTGGCCTCACTCTGATAGAGGAGCCCCAGAACTGAAAGGTCATTTTGGGAATGAGAAGAAGAGTTAAAATGGCTAGCAATCTGGAGAACGAGTAGGACTTGGTGAACCGAGTACAAGTGTTCAGTAGAATGGTTGCCAAGTCTATGCTTGGTCTCACCAATGTAAAAGAGGCCACAGTAGAAACACTGGATGCAGTAGATGAGTTTGCAGAATGTATACGTTTCACCTGGAAGGACTGCTGGGGTCCGTGGATGGATGTGAGGGAGGATGTACAAGGACAAATGTTAAATCTCCTGTAGTAGCAGAGGAAAGTACTTGGGCGGGGGGTTGGGTGCGAAAAGATGAGTGAATCAAGGAGTTATGGAGGAAATGATCTCAACGTAACGCGGGAATGAGTGGAGATGGGAAGATATGACAGGTGGTGGGATCACTTTGAAGGTGGTGGAAATGTTGGAGAATTATGTGTTGGATGCAGAGGCTGGTGGGTGAAAGGTGAGAACCAGGGGATCTGTTCCATCTTGGGGAGATGGAGCAGGAGCAGAACAAATACAGAGAAGACAAAGGTGAGGGATCCATCCATGACTGCCGGGGATACCACGTTTATTAAGGGAAGAAGACATCTCGGATGTCTAAGAATGGAAAGCCTCATCTAGGGAACATGGGGCAGAGGTAGAGAAATTGATAGTCGAGGATAGAGTCTTTGCAAGAGAGGGTGGGAAGAGGTGTAGTCCAGATAACTGGAAGTTGGCGGATTTGATGTAGACGTTAGTTGATCATCTGTTCCCTGTAATTGAGACAGAGAGATAAAGAAAGGGGAGAGAGGTGTTAGACATAGTCCATGAATTTGTGGGCAGGGTGGAAGTTACTAGTAAAGTTAATTAAATCAATGAGTTCTGCATGGGTGCAGGAGGCAGCTCTGATGTAGTGGAGAAAGAGTTAGGGAATGGTGGCAGTGTAGTTTGAAACTAGGACAGATCGACATAACTGCCAAAATGGCAGGCATAACTGGGGCCCTCGCGAGTGCCTATGGCTACACCTTTAACTTGAACAAAATAAGAAAAGTCAAGAGTCAAGTGGTTGAGGGTGAAGACCTTAACCATGGCATTGCCTACAAAACAAACCTTCTGTATCCGGTTCCACCAGGTGGATTGCTCTTTTTTCCCGCTTTTCTTACTACTGCCTCCTGGTCCACCTCCAGTACTTCCTCCAGACTCGTTTGCCTTTGCTATAGAGGAAGATATCACATTATAAAATAACATTTGATCCTGAACAATAGTGGATTTATTAGCACTAAACATCCATTACAATCCAGGTAAAAAAAGTTACCTAATGGGAAGATCTAATAGTAGGATAAACTAATAGCAATAAATATTGTACAGGTATGATTATATAAATTACATTTTCATTAGTAATCTGGAGGGCTTTTATTCACAATACCTATAGCATAATTTGGAATAAAAAAACTGGATTCAACAAAAATTAGCATGAAGCCTTTGGGATTGTTGAAAATTATTTATTAATATCCCATAAGAAAGGAAACCTGCCATGTTCTACATCAAGTAGATGACCTTTAATTGCTCTTTGAAGCCACTCATTTATGTTATTGGGGAAATTAGGAACGGGCATCCATAGCAGCCTTGCCAATAACACTCAGAACCCGAGAATTAATAATGACATGGCTGAAACGGCTGAGTGATTAAAATTGTAACCATTTCAAGTATCAGTAGCAAAACAATACTGGAATTAAAAATGGTACTGCAGGCAGATACTACAGGCAGAGTCGTCTTGTACTCGCTAGAATTTAGAAGATTGAGGGGGGGATCTTATAAAAACGTACAAAATTCTTAAGGGGTTGGACAGGCTAGATGCAGGAGATTGTTCCTGATGTTGGGGAGGCCCAGAACAAGGGGTCACAGTTTAAGGATGAGGGGGAATTCCTTTCGGACCAAGATGATGAAAACATTTTTCACACAAAGAGTGGTGAGTCTCTGGAATTCTCTGCCACAGAAGGTAGTTGAGGCCAGTTCATTGGCTATATTTAAGAGGGAGTTAGATGTGGCCCTTGTGGCTAAAGGAATCAGGGGGTATGGAGAGAAGGATACTGAGTTGAATGATCAGCCATGATCATATTGAAGGCTCGAAGGGCCGAATGGCCTACTCCTGCACCTATTTTCTATGTTTCTATAATACAGGCAGAAATGGTACTACAGGCAGATGATACATCCCGTTAGAGAATCACAACATAAACAGTCACTTACCTTTAATGTCGGAAGCTTTTGGTTCTGAGGAAGGTTTATCTTTTGGGAAATACTTCTCAAAACCTAAGAAATAAATGAATACATTGAAACTCACTCTTCTCATTGGCCATGATTATCCCATTTAATGAATTACTGGTTACAATTTATCAGCCAAATGGGACTAAAGTAAGCAACATGCTAGAACCCTACAGGTTCAAGGGGATTCATAGGTAGGGTGGAGAATAACAGGATTACTTATCTGGGCACAAATCCTGAACAAGAATGTTGACAACCTATTGCACTTTATACCAACATTTTCAAAAAATAAAACAAACAAAATAATTGAATATGCCGGTACTTTTTGGATGTCTGATGTTGAGACAATTGAATGACAGAGCCACTCAATGAAGCTAACTGAGGATGATTAAAGTATTGATCAGGGAATATTGGATGGGGAGATGACACTGATATTGGTTCTTTTTTATCTTTCAGCGTATTTTGGATGATTTTGCCGAGAAGGTATTTGTGGAATCTTTCAAGTGCCAAGACGAGGCTGAGGAGGATGTGTAGGATTCAGAATTAGGTGGTGGATGCTGCCCAGTTGACCATGGGTTTTGTGCCAGGACTGAGGTCTTCATCTTTAAACATCCTTTTCCCTTATCAACCAAAGGCACACTGAAGGCAATAGTGATTTTCATCAGCAATGTCAGCCTCCACTGAAAGGCAGCTTACATTTTCCAGGGTCTCCATGGACAGTGTTTTGGATCGAGGGAAGGCTAATAGAGGGCAGCACGATGGTGTAGTGGTAGAATTGCCACCTTACAGCACTTGCAGCTCCGGAGACCAGGGTTCGATCCTGACTACGGGTGCTGTCTGTACGGAGTTTGCACGTTCTCCCCGTGACATGCATGGGTTTTCTCTGAGATCATCAGTTTCCTCCCACACTCCAAAGACGTACAGGTATGTAGGTACATTGGCTTGGTAAATATTAAAAAAAATGTCCCTAGTGTGTGTAGGATAGTATTAATATGCAGGGATCGCTGGTTGGCACGGACCTGGTGTGCCAAAGGGCCTGTTTCCGCGCTGAATCTCTAAATTAAACATTTTGTCTTGTGGATTTTGAATGCAAGGAATAACCACATATATGCTTGGGAAAACAAGTCAACAATGGCTTGGAGCTTGGCCTCTAAATGTATTCAATCGCAATTATACTGTTTTAGTATCTAATATTAGCATGGTTAGCAATTGCAGTTGATTAGAGTGTCTTCCAAGGAGGCGTTGTGGGGAAAGGTAGTAGTGACCAGCCAGAACACTTTTTTGCAGTACTTGATTGTATAGCAAGCATTCCATATATTAAATACTGGAAAGGTTATGTTGAGGATATGCACTCAATTGCAAAACAAAAATAGTAATTAAAAAATACCATGTACTCCTACCCTGAAATATCAATATAAAATGCTGGAAGTACTCTGCAAATTTGCCAGCATCAGAATCACAGCTAATATTTAAGCAAATCATCTTTCACCAGATGTTGTGACGCAATGTATTTATTCCAAAAGTTAATTGTTTCTCTACCCATGGATGCTACCTAATGTGCCAACTCTTCCCAGCACTTTGTTTTTAATAAATTTAAAACTAATCTGGATACATTTTAAATATAAAGAGATGTATCTATCATGTATGATCAGTCTGAAGAAGGGTCTCGACTAGAAATGTCACCCATTCCTCCTCTCCAGAGATGCTGCCTAATCCGCTGAGTTACTCCAGCATTTTGTGTCTATCTTAGATGACATTACCTTTTGGCTCTTTTGAACAGAATGATCTAAAATTCAACATATTTTCTTGACATGAAGAACCTCTTCCAATGCAGGGTGTGATAAACTAGATTAAGAAAAGAAAAATCAGAATTAAATTCTCAACATAGATTTCTAATTGAAAAATCAAAGACCAAGAGCTTTAACTTTAACAAAGTCAAGTCACTTTTATTTATATAGCACAATTAAAAAACAACTCGCGTGGGCCAAAGTGTTTTACATTGGTATAATAATAGTATAACAAACAACAGTGGTTCATAGATTAAATACAAACATCACTACATACATATAGCCCTCGCTCAGAGGACGGCAAGAAAGGCTTGGGAGTAGAGACGAGTTTTTAGTCTTAACATAAAGGAGCAAAGTGTAGTTATTGTAGAAATTAGAGTTAGATTTCTTAGAGTTAGAGTTAGTTTATTTGAAAATTGTATGCTGTATTTCCTACAAATGGTAAAATTTCCAACACATTTTTCTATATATAATATTTAATTAGCTAGCATATTGAGACAAAAGTAAAAAGATCTTTGTTGCTAGTATTTGTTTGCAATATATAAGAATTTAGTTAAAACATGAGGAACTTTTAAAATAAAATCATTTAAATAAAATTAGCTCCAAACACCAATGATACCAGCAGACTGTGTGAAAGATAACAAACTATGTTTTCCCTAATTAATAATACTTAAAATGTATCTATTCTTCCAAAGCAACAGATATTTGAAATTGAAATCTTGTAATTTTCATGGAAGTTTCTAACTATCTGTCTAAATGCTCTTATGAACTTATGTTGTCCACGAGACCCATTTCTTGCACCTTTAATCTTGTACTCATGAAATGGCTGACCATCTACTTTCCCTTTCTGGCCTTCATATTAGCTGATGTAATTAATTTATTAATTAATCATTTCAGCATGACTAAGCGAAGACTAGACGACCGTTTTGCCCAGAACTTATGCTCGGATCTCTCTGCTGGATCGTCAAATCTGTCTTCTGGATCTTCCAGTTGCTAACCATTTTAATTCCCCTTCCCATTCCTAAACTGACTATTCCGTCCAGGGCCTTCTCCATTACCAGTGAGGCCACTCGCAAACTGGAGAAAGAGCACCTCATATTCAGCTTGGGTAGCTGACAACCCAATGGCGTGAGCATTGAATTCTCCAATTTAGATAATTAACTTACAAACAACCCCGCACTTCATTCCCCCCCCCCCCCACACACAACTCTTCCCTGTCCCCCCACCTATCCACACCCACTTCTCCCCTCGAACCCTTCCACCATCATTCCTTTCTCTGGCTTCACAATTGGAATATCTTCTATCCTTATCTTACACTTTTTGTCTTTTCATCTCTGGCCTTTGGCCACGCATTTGTCAATCAACCACCCTCCCCCTCACCTGTATCCACCTAACACTGGCAGGCTTTGGGCTGCCCCCACCTCTTTTTCAGCCTCCCCCCCCCCCCCCCCAACACAACAAGTCTGAAGACGGGTTAAGACCTGAAACATCATTTATCCATGTTCTCCAGAAATGCTGCTTCCTCCAGCACCGAGTTAAACCAGCATCTCTAGTTCCTTGTGTTCCTATTAATAAGTTCTACTCAGGCACTGTTTGCCTAAGCTTCAAATGTCCAATCACCCACACCCTCAAAACATCTGAAGAAGGGTCTCGACCCGAAACGTCGCCTATCTCGTTCGCTCCTTAGATGCTGCTGCACCCGCTGAGTTTCTCCAGCTTTTTGTGTACCCTCAAAACATTCATGCCTTCAAGCAAGCAACCATTGTTGTATAAATTCTTTGCACGAGGATTCAAAATATATTTTCCACAACTCCATAGTTGAAACCAATTATACAGGTTTTCAACCCTGCCACAGAATGGAAACAGATTCTATCAATGCCAAAATGATTATGTTGTGTTGCTGTAGTCATGGTGAACAATTTCTCCTAATCTATCACAATCTGTAGACAGCCACTGTTGTGCTTGTTCCTAACAGCTCTCCGCTTACTCAGTTGATCCAAGTTCTTGCATGCTGTTGAATGACTATTCACATTGTTGTTACAGGCAACAATGGATTAATGGATTAATGGATTCTCTGCAGGTATCTATTCTATTACACCTGAACTAATTAGATGTCTCCAAATAAACTATTCCTTAGATAATCGTAACAACATCCAAAAACATGCAAGATCTCAAACATATACTGCCGACTCCCAACGTTACTTAATCTTAATGAAATTCTTAAGCCACTGCAAGTAACAATTTCATTGTTCCATTGTCTGTGCATAATACAATTTAACACTCCTGATGTACTGCTTTTAAAAGCTTCAACCTCTGATTCATCTTACTTATTATTCAGTTCAATACTTGAGAAATAATTGTTTCCAATTATTGGTGGCATGGTGGCAAAGCTACTGCCTTATAGCACCAGAGGCCCGGGTTCAATCTTGACGATTGCTTGTCTGTACAGTTTGTACGTTCTTCCCTTGACCGGTGTGGGGTTTCTCCGAGAGTATCCTCGCACACGCCAAGGAAGTACAGATTTGTAGGGTAATTGGCTTGGTATGAATGTAAAATGTCCCTAATGTGTGTACGGTAGTAGTAATGTGCGGGGATCGCTGGTCGGTGCGGTCTCGGTGGGCCAAAGGCCCTGTTTCCGCGCTGTATCTCTAAACTAAACAAAACATTACATTTTGTTAAGACTAATGCGATCATAGTCAGCCCTTACTGATTCGATTTTCGTCATCCTAACCGACCGTGAATTAAGCTTCAAATCCCATTCCATTCTACCACCAAAATTAACTCATGATCATAAAAATGATCACAAGCACCCTCTTTCCCTTTCCACCTATATCCCTCCCTCTGGCTTTACGTTTCACACCTTGTTTCTCTATGATCTGGACACCTTTTTGTCTACTTTAATACAGAAAAGTGCAAGGTGTTGCATTTTGGGAAGACTAACCATGGCAGGACCTACAGAGTGAAAGGCAGGGCTCTGGGGAGTATTGTAGCATGGAGGGATCTGGGAGCGCAGGTACATAGTTCCTTGAAAGTGCTTTTGACACATTGGCCTTCATCAGTCAGAGTATTGAGTATAGAAGTTGGAAGGTCATGTTACAGTTGCTTTAGACATTGGTGAAGCCATATTTAGAGTATTGTGTTCAGTATTGGCCACCCTGTTATAGAAAAGTTGTTTTTAAGCTAGAAAGGGTGCAGAGAAGATTTACAAATGTGTAACCAGGTCTCGAGTGCCTGAGATACAGGGAGAGGTTGAGTAGGCTAGGACTTTATTCCTTGTAGTGCAGGAGGATGAGGGTGCTCTTAAAGAGGTGTATAAGATCATGATAAATATTCTATCACTCCTCTAGCGGGTTTTGCATTTTACACTGTCCAGAACTTGACTGTATTCAAAACTGCTCCCACAACCTTCCCTATATAGTTTCCAATGTTTTTAATACCTCACTCCTTGATCAAATTCTTGGTGACCCAACATTAGACACTATACCAACTAATGGGCCGTTATGAGATAAAGCTTCAGTAAAGAGCATTGCAGTGCTATAACAGTGGAATGAAGGTGCTTTCTCAAAGACAGGTCGTGTTTTGAAAGAATGTGGGATGGTGCAGTTGAGCATCCACAGTGCAGCTGGTCAACCCACCTCCTGAGTTCACCGAAAATCATCTCCATCTGCCCGACCAGGGTATCGAATATTGTCACAAAATGATGGAGTAACTCAGCGAGACAGACAGCATCTCTGAAGAGAAGGAATGGGTGACGTTTTCTCAGACTGAGAGTAGGGGAGGGGAGAGGGAGACGCAGAGATATGCAAGAGGAAGGTGTGAAAATGACAGATCAAAGCAGATGAAAGGCACCTCCAGCTGCTCGACGTGGACGTTCTCACAAGGTCATAACTGATAGGAGCAGATTTAGACCATTCTGCCTATCAAGTCTACTGAATTATGGCTGATCGATCTCTCCCTCCTAACCCCATTCTCCTGCCTGCTCCCCATAAACCCTGACACACGCACTAATCAAGAATTATCCATCTATCTCTGCCGTGGAAATATCCATTGACTTTGCGTCCACAGCTCCCGCACGTTAACTAATGAAGGCAAGTCGAGGATTGCTTCTCACCCGCCAGCAGGCCGGTTGTCCCGGCCACAGTCGGCGCCAGGGAGCGCGGGCGCGGGCGAGGAGCCGCAGGATGAGCGCCATGACCCAGGCCGCAGGCCCCAGGCCCCAGGCGGCGGTCAGGCCTCCAGTCCACCTCTCTCCGGAGCCCACAGCGGCTTTACAATGACATTCACTTATACACAGGGGAAAAAAATCCTCATTAGCTCTTCTTTCTGCAGAAAAAAATAATGCTTTAAACAGTCCGAAAAGCAAGCCATCAAAATAACTTCCCGGCCCTTCAATTAATTATCTCCGACCAGAAACCCGTCCCATCGGCAGTAAGTTCCGGGACGAGCTCCAGTAATGACGAGGATAAAATCAATGAACTGCGCTGCCGGAAATGTGCAATAAAAACCGGGCGCTGCAACGCCTCTGCTCCGATGACGAGACTTTCCACAACACACCCTCCGATATATCTTCCCCCTTTCCTTGATCATAGTTTCCTCACCATAGATCAGAGTCCTCCCATCTCATCTGTATGCCATGTATCTCTGTTCTCCACCCCTGTACTTCTAACCCAAGCAAGGATAGATTTCCCCGATCTCCACGTCCCACCTTTTTAATCATCCTTTGCAATTTCCACAATTGGATCCAGCTTCCCTTCCTCCACAGCTTTGTATTTCAAAAGGGATTATTTATATTGTGACTTTCTGAGCCACTCTTTCTTCTCTGACAATTATTTTACTGTTTATGCAACAACAGAAAATGCAACACTTATTATTTTACCTCGTCCCTTCCCACCATCCAGTCAACAACAATTCATATACCAGAGTCGCTGCCTCAAAAAGGCGGTCAGCAAAACCAGAGACCCACACCAGCCTGGCCACACACTCATTTCACCCCTGCCATCTGGAAGAAGGTACAGGAGCCTGAAAATTCTAACGTCCAAGTTCAGGAACAACTTCTTCCCTGCAGCCATTCAGCTATTAAATACTGCACTATTATTGTTTTGCTTTTGTGTGTACATGTATGTGTGTGTGTGTGTGTGACTAAGTGGGTTGGGTCCCAGCTTCACACGGGAGGGCTGATCCCCCAATGCAATATTCCACCTCTCCACCAGTTCCAATATTGCTGGCCAGTGGAGGGGGGGGGGGCTTTCTGAAGCGCTAGTATGTGTGTTGTGGGTCGAAGGGACTGGTTTCCAGAGGGCTAGTATGGACATTGGGGGCCGAATGGATTCTTGGGCTGGCAGCTAAGTCACTCTGGCCAGGCAGCTCAGTCACTCTGGCCAGGCAGCATTTTAGAACCATTAGAGACATTTTTTGCAAGCATTTTAGAACCAAGAGAACACTTTTTGAAAGCATTTTAGAACCATTAGAGACACTTTTTGCAAGCATTTTAGAACCAATAGAAACACTTTTTGCAAGCATTTTAGAACCAATAGAAACACTTTTTGCAAGCATTTTAGAACCAATAGACACCTTCTGCAAACATATTAGAACAATAGACACCTTCTGCAAGCATTTTATAACCAATAGACACTTTCAGCAAGCATTTTAGAACCAATTGAGACACTCTTTCAGCTAGCATTTTAGAACCAATAGAGACATTTTTTCAGCAAGCATTTTAGAACCAATGGAGACACTCCTTCAGCAAGCATAATGTCAGAGGTAGGGGTAAGCCCGCACGGACTCCGGGGAGCCTGGCGCCGGGGGCCGGCACGACTATTATCCACTGCCTTCCCACCAGGCACGTGGACCGCCACAGTCCGCTCGTGGGCGGACTAGCGGAGAGTGCGGGAGTCGTACGGGCCTGCAGGAGCAGGTGTTGACGACCTCCTGCCACCAGATCGCACTCAGCATTTCATGGGGGTAAGATCTGCTGGTAGAAGCCCCAGTAACATTGCAGAGCCTGGGGAAGTCTGCTTGTCGGCTACGTGCAGTAACGACGGTCGCATGGACCGTTGGAGCAAATGATGGAGCGCCTCGTTCAACAAGAACAGGACCAGGAAGAACGTTGGTCTCGGGCATTGGCTACCCACGGCCGTCGGCCGCCGAGTATCTCACCTTCCTCCGTTGGGACTGCCAGGGGTCTGGAGGACGACAAATTCAATGCCGAACCAGCCATGCCGGAGGTCGATACTCCAGAGGTGGATGAGGACCTACTGGATGTCGTGGGTAAATTTCCGACTGCGCCTCCTTAGGGAGGGCCTCTACATGCCAAACTGGCAGGAACGATTCACTTTCTCACCTCCCACCAGCTACAGGCACGTCCTTAGTGACAGCATGGATAAGTTCAAGCCACCGGAGAATTGCGTTAATCTCAATGTTCCCTTGGTCAATTCTCAAATTTAGTGGAATTTGAGCAACACTGCCAGAGCACAGGATGCACACCTCCAACAAATCCTGAAACTCCTCTCAATGGGAATCACGGCATATGCCAGGACCCTCGATGGGGAGAACGTGTCTAGTGAGCAGCAGGATGCTCTAGCTTTACTCTGCAATGCCCAGTTTGAGATTCATTGTCTCAGGAAAAGCTCCATCCGGCCCACGCTCAACCCTAAATTTGCAGGGTTGTGCCGCACCTGCACCACTCCACCACCACATCAGCTGTTCGAGGTAGACCTGCCAAAAAAGGTAAAAGAGATGGACGAGGTAGCAAAAGCCGTCGGCCTCATGAAGCCGCCTTCATCCCGGGCTTACGCCTATCGGCAACCACAGTTTACCGCTTGGAAACCTCGCCCACCGGACAGGACACCTCGGACCAATCCACCGCCTGGGAAATGCGGCCTCCACCTCGTCAAGCCACACAATGTCCCTCCAAACCACCGTACACCAGGACCCGCCGTTGACCTTGGAGGTATGGGGGTCTGGTTCTACTAAGCAAGTAGCAATGGTGCCCTCACAAGTAGGGGGACGGTTGCGGGCTTTCAGTGGTGCCTGGGATAACATAACTACTGACTATTTTATTTTACAAAGTGTTCGAGGTTACATCATAGATTTCATTAACGGTCACCTTCCCCCTACTCAGCATGTCCCTCATCGAACCTTTGCACTCTCTCAAAAAGAGATCGAGCACGGACATGCCGAAATTTTACGGCTCACAGCCAAAGGGGTGATAGGGAAGACGGCGCATGAACCCATTGAGTTTGTGTCCACAATCTTTACTAAAACCAAAAAAGATGACGGTTGTCGGATCATCATTGACCTAACTCAGTTGAACACTTTCGTACAGTATACCCATTTTAAAATGGACACTTTCGAAACCGCTAAGCAGCTTCTGTCTCCAGGGTACTTTATGGCTTGCATCGATCTCATAGATGCATACTATACAGTCCCCATCATAGAATCCCATAGGAAATTCTTGAAATTTGTCTGGAAGGGACAGTTATGGCAATATGAAGCTTTACCCAATGGCTTAACCACAGCCCCTAGGCTGTTTACCAAAATAGTCAAACCGATTCTGGCTATCCTACAGTGACAGCATTATATCGTCATGGCTTACCTAGACGATATCCTTCTCGTGGGTCCAACCCTCCAATTGGCAGAGCTGGCAGTTACAGTAACCAAAAATTTATTCGAGTCGTTAGGGTTTGTTACCCATCCAGACAAATCGAAATTCACCCCATCTTAAATCATGGACTATCTGAGCGTTACTATTGACACCACCCGCATGATAGTCACTATCCCACCCAGCAAAGCATCTGATATAAAAGATGCGTGTACCAGCCTTGCTTGCGCCAGGGTGCCGACCATTCGACATACTGCTAAGGTGCTTGGGAAACTGGTAGCCACATTTCCAGCTGCACAATTCGGCCCACTGCACTTCAAAACGTACAACGGGCAAAGATCTCCGCGTTGAGAGCCAATGCTGGGCACTTTGACAGGCCCATATGGCTCCCAATTAAGGCTAAATCCGAGCTACAGTGGTGGGTTGACAATATTAGTGCGTGTTACAAACCCCTGGTTGTTAGCAACCCGTCAGTGGTGTTACAAACTGACGCAAGCGCCCAAGGCTGGGGTGCGACTGACACCACGTCCAGTTGTGGTGGCAGATGGGATCCTCAAGAGTCTACCCTCCTTCAGACGCACGGGATCAATTATTTAGAGATGCTTGGGGCTTTCCATGGTCTGCGGGCATACTGCACCAATTTACAGCATTTACATGTCCGTCTTCAACTAGATAATACCTTGGTGGTGGCTTATATAAATCATATGGGTGGTATCAGGTCGTTATCTTGTGATGAATTGGCCAACACAATTTGGCACTGGTATATTGAACTAAATATTTGGCTCACAGCGACGTATTTATCTGGGAAGCTCAACACAGTGGCAGACACCAGGTCATGTGTGTTTAATGATAACATCGAGTGGATGTTGGACCCCCACATATTTGCAGAAATTATAGCTCATTTTGGTACACCAGATATCGACCTCTTTGTGTCCAGGTTGAACCATCAGATACCACTGTATGTGTCTTGGGAACCAGACCCTGGGGCAGTGGCCATGGATGCGTTTTCACTCCATTGAGGGAAATGGTTCTGCTACGCATTTCCCCCATTCTGCCTCATCAGTCGGGCATTGCAGAAAATACAACTGGATTCTGCTTCTGGCATCTTGATCATACCCGATTGGCCTACACAGCCATGGTACCCGGTGGTTCTCCAAATGATAATACGTCCGTGGGTTCAAATTGTTCAACACCCCACTACTCACTAACCCCATTATGGGGCATAGTCACCCGTGCCAAGGTCACTTAAACCTGTTGGCTTGCAGGTTCTGAAGAGGCTGCTCATGGAGGCCGGCATTTCGCCCAGGGCAATGGACCTCATTTCAGCATCATGCAGAGTATCAACCCGGCAGCGGTACCTCACCCAGATCAGGAAATGGGAGGCCTACTGCTCCCGAACACATACCACCTACAACTCTGCCACGATCCCTGATGTCCTGGAATTCCTAGCGTGCCTTCATTACGATGCGGGTCTCAGCTACAGTGTCATCAACAGCGCCAGGAGTGCGCTCTCCTCATACCTGAATATAGGTCTGGGCACCATCTGGTGTCCGAATTCGTGAGGGGAGTGTTCAACACCAACCCTCCACGACCCTGATACAACATCACTTGGGATGTGGGTGTAGTACTTACACTACTGAGAAGCTGGTCCCCTTTGACAGGACTACCTCTTGACAAGCTCACCCTTAAAGTGGTGATGCTGATGTCACTGACTTCAGCTCAATGGGTCCAGGCCTTGCAGAAGCTTCGGCTGGACCGGATGGTCGCGTCTGCTGCAAAGGTGACCTTCTTTGTCGAGGACCTGCTGAAGCAACATAGGCCTGGGGTTTCTGGGCTGCAGTTGGAATTCTGGGCGTACCCCACTGATGCCACCCTCTGCATAGCCACCCATCTCCGTTATTACATCCGTACAACCAGAACCATCCGGAAGATGGAGCAGGGGCTCCTCATCAGCCACAAACAACCACATCATCGGGTGACTGTGCAGACCATCGCCAGGTGGCTCAGGGTGGTGTTGGGTGCCGCTGGTATCGATACTAACATTTTTAATTCTCACTCTACCAGGGCTGCATCCCCATCAGCGGCGAGGGCCATGGAGGTGACCATGGACCACATCCTCGCCACCGCGGGCTGGGCCAGTGAATCGACTTTCCAGAGCTTTTACACTAAACCGGTGGTCGCCCCCCCCCGCTACATTCACGGATGTCGTGCTGCGAGCCGCTCCGTGAATGTTTACTCCCCGAGTAGGGGTTTTTCTTTGTTATTCTTTGTTTTAATAACTCTGCATTATTTTTCAGCCTGTTCAGTCTGGAATACATTAACAAACTTCCTCCATCAGTATTGCGGCAGTGTGATAGCATGGACGTTGTCCAGGGCGTGTAATCACAGAAGCTTTGAAGTCTTCACAAAGTCACTCACGTGACTCCGAAGTAAAATAGTAAGATTAAACGAGAACTTACCAAGTTTGAAGGTTGATCTTTATTTTATGAGGAGTTGTGATGAGGGATTTCGTGCCCTCCGCTCCCAACCCTCTCTCATAAGGTCAACTGGTATGTTCTACTTTGTTCAATCTTACTATCTCCTTCCATGATATGTTCTGTGATTCCACACCGCTGCTTTGAAGAATGTCGCGCATGCGTGCTGGCGGGGTCTTCATGAAATCCCTCATCGCAACTCCTCATAAAATAAAGATCAACCTTCAAACTTGGTAAGTTCTCGCTTAATCCTACTATTATAACTCAATATTTATCTATTGACAGGAAAATTCTAATAAACTCAAAGTTAATATACATATCCACAACTGATGTGTTCAAATGTTTCAGCTTTTATTCAGATTTGGTAAAATCTTTAAAGTACAGAATCTTGACAGGGTTTCTATGAAAGAAATAAGTTTGAAATAATACATTTATTAACTTAACATTACAAGATGCAGTGATTAGTATAATTAAAGAACCATATTAATAAATTAAAGTGTTGATCTTGTGAGAGAGTATATAATGGCATTCTTCAATTATGCACATGCAAACTAAATAATTAAAGATATCAGACTATACAATTTTTGGTAGTTTACACTGACAATTTACAAACATTTCCAGAGCCACCATCATTTCCTAAAATAATGTGGGTTGAATTAAGCAGATTTCTTTTTGAGTTCTCCCAACAGATAACTTTATGTACTGCACACCCTACATAGGACTATAAATCTGGAATCACTAAACAAATCAGATAGTGTAAATGGAAAAACAATCCCCATTTCTTTCCTGCCTAGTGCATAAAAGGTGAAAGAAAAAGGCAGAACATTTTACACTGCACATACGTAACATTTCACTGTTTGAAACTGCCAAAGATTACCCATCAGGTTGGTGTTATGCCAAGTTATAATAAAGAAGCATATGGTACAAAAAAAAGTGCTGTTGTTGATACACATTTAGGTGTTTCAAAAAGTAACACTTAGGGAGGTAAAACTTTTCAAAAAGTGCATTACTTAAAGTTCGGTGCTTTCAAAATGCAGCATTTGAAAAATCATCAATTAGCAGCATTTAAAAAAAACTGTAGTGGTGGCCGAATAAATTGAGAAAAGGACTACTTTAACCATCATATTTTATTTCAGGATTCATAAAGATGGGGAAAAAGTGGAATGCGGCAAAGCAGCACCTCATTAAGACAAATTCAATGTGCATTTAGGAATTCTCCTCCCCTTTGATAACACCAAGTCTCAGCGATAAACCAGATTACGTTATTTTATGCAATGAGACAAATATTTCTTTTTGATCTTTTCTATGATTATACTATTCAACATGTCTTTTTGTTTACTTCCTTTTCAGTGATTACATCTTTCAGAGACACTATCTAAATAAAACAGATTGCATCATTACCAAGTATCGTCATTCAACTCTTCAAAAAGGAATGAGGTGTTATCTCAAATTATTAAAATAAGCATATTTCAAACTCCAACCTAGATCAGATTGTCAAAGTCGATAATGGACAGTCATAGAATAGACTGGAAAATTGCCTGAGAACATAAATATGCCAAGTTAGCTTTTATATCTGTTGGCATCTATCTTGCCTATTGAACTGGATAATTTACCTCTGGACAAAGAATGCTGGTTAAAACTACCCCACAAGGGTAAATGTTCAGAGTATTTGAAACTGTTGCTTCAAATTCCAGTTGCTTGACGTGAAGAAACGGATCACAGATCACATTTTCAAAAGACAAATTATGAACATTCAACTGTATTCAATATGGTGGTCTTGTAACAAGTTCGCAAATTCCACCAGGAATTTAAAACCTTTCCACAAAAAGTGCAACAGATGTAACTAAATTTGGTTTAACAAGATGATTGGGCTATTTGTAGCAAGTTTAAACTTAAAATCCATTTATTAATATCACAATGAATGTAGCAAATCAAGGAATAAATATTTTATACCCCAATGACTTGTCTGGGCCCGTCAAATCTACAATATTCAAAGACCGATCAAGACATTATGGAAGGCTGAAACTATCACCAACAACTAGATGCTTCATATTAAAATGTTTCTAAGAAAATGCCCTAACATACTCATCCTTCACTGCTTGGTTTGAAGATTCTTTGTACTGCAATGGGTTTTCAGTTTTTCAAATAAGCAAATTAACAAAAATGAGTCTTCAGAATAACATGACAATGATCAGATTCATAAATTTAAACTAATCTGCACCTATCACGTGGCATTTTAATTCTCTATACCAAAACAAGGCAAGAAATATTCCTGCCTTCGTGCATATATTTGTTCTTACGCTCCACGCTCTTTTACACGGTGGTGTTTCAAGCTTCTCCAATTTAAACTAATCTTAAAGTTATAGGCCCAGATCTACAACTATTTGCCAATTTAAAGTTATGATTTACAAACCTTGTAGATTGACTTAGAAGATCTCTAGCTATTATAGAATAACATTTTCTCCTTTGTCAATTATTGCACCAATGCCAGTGAGCAGGAAATAGAAACAAATGGCTGCATTAACATTTTGATTTCTTCTCAAACATTTTACAAATTGATACTTATTTGAGCTTTCTCTTACTTAAACCTGTAGTGGTGAGAATACAGTTCTTATGATCCACCTAAATTGTGAATTTGTCTGCAATATTACAGACTAAATGCAACTACAAAAGAATTTAACAATGCTTTAAAAAAAAAGTGCTCTAGAGGAAGTGTATATAAAATTGCAAACCTCAGTATTACAGCGGTTGGATTATACGGATCATCTCGATCAGAAGATCTAGGTCCACACTTTTCTACAGTTCACCTATTATTTATGCAACAACTATTTGGACCTACAGAAATTTTTCTTTATAACCATACATTAACTGTTTTTATTATCAGTTTAAAAATTCCGTTATTTTTAACCTTCTTGTAGTCACTTATAGGACACTGGTTGACTTGTACACTGTTAATATTTACATTATATTCCCACATAATTCAGTTTTGTCAACCATCAGGAATTAAATAATCAACACACACTAAACTCCGCTTGATAATTCTTCATTTCGATCTGGTTTCAGTCTGGATGAGTTTGTCCTATTTGAGACTGTCTTCTCATTGTCAGCCGTGGACATCTTGGACATGTTGTAGAGTTGTCATAATAACAATCTCTGTGAATTAAACAAGAATATAACATGTTAAAGAAATTCACATTACAACAAATTAACCTAAAAAATACTGATAGACTAAACACATTTCCTTGATTTGCATGATACAAGCACGAGAATTTGGACCTTGATGCTATATGTGAAAATAAAGAAGCATCAGAAATAATGATGATTAATTTGTGTCACTGTTCCACTTGAGGCAGAATTATTAAAGTAACCAAAATAATTGTAATGAAGAAAATCACTACACTAAAGGAGGACAGACCTCCAAAACCAAAAAAAACATTCTGCAGATTTAAAGTATTCAACAATACTGCAAATCCCTTGACAATCGCTTTCCATAATGCTCAAAATTCAGGTTTGTTCCTCTTGATGAGCACGAGCACATCAATCAGCTATTAAAGAGGAACGTAAGAATCAAGGGAATTATACAGTAGTTAACATGGAAGTTAACATGAAAAATTGCTAGATTTTAGAGTGATGGAACAACTTTTTAAAAATTGATACAAAGATTGATACAAAAGCATCCTTTTGTAAGTAATATGCACCACCTGATGAATCAACAAGTGTTTTTGAAAAAGTGACTGAAGTAGGGTATAATGAATATTGGTGTAATATTTATTGATGAAACATGATCTCTCTGAAGACACTTGATAAACAGAGAGCATTTGAGGCAATTGAAGACTATATTCTGCACTATGAATATTTCTCTTTGGTCGACCAATTGTACTCAACTTTGGCTTGATTGTGTTTATGAATAGTATTATCTAATTTGATTGAATAGCATGCAAAGCAAAGCATTTCACCGTACACATGACAATAACAATAAACCTAAACCTAAAAGGACACAAAGTGCTGGAGTAACTCTGGAGAACATGGATGGGTGACGTTTCAGGTCAAGACTCTTCTGCAGATTGAAGAAGATCTTGACCAGAAACGTCGCAAATCTATGTTCCCCAGAGATGTTGCCTGACCCGCTGAGTTATTCCAGCACGTAGTGTCTTTTTGTATATTAACCAGCATCTATAGTTCCACGTTTCTACCACCTACACCTAGATCATCAGTTAGCCGAGATTGATGTTAATGGGGTTCACTGTCCATCACTGACAATAGACAATAGGTGCAGGAGTAGGCCATTCGGCCCTTCGAGCCAGCACCACTATTCAATGTGATCATGGCTGATCATCCCCAATCAGTACCCCGTTCCTGCCTTCTCTCCCTATCCTCCCTGACTCCGCTATCTTTAAGAGCCCTAACTCTCTCGCTCTCTCTTGAAAGTATCCAGAGAACTGGCCTCCACCGCCCTCTGAGGCAGAGAATTCCACATACTCACAACTCTCTGTGTGAAAAGTGTTTCCTTGTCTCCGTTCTAAATGGCATACCCCTTATTCTTAAACTGTGGCCGCTGGTTCTGGACTCCCCCAACATCGGGAACATGTTTCCTGCCTCTAGCGTGTCCAAACCCTTAATAATCTTATATGTTGCAATAAGATCCCCTCTCATTCTTCTAAATTCCAGAGTATACAAGCCCAGCCGCTCCATTCTCTCAGCATATGGCAGTCCTACCATCCCGGGATTTAACCTTGTAAACCTACGCTGCATTCCCTCAATAGCAAGAATGTCCTTCCTCAAATTAGGGGACCCTAACTGCACACAATACTCCATGTGTGGTCTCACTAGGGCCCTGTACAACTGCAGAAGGACCTCTTTGCTCCTATACTTAACTCCTCTTGTTACAACATGCCATTCCCTTTCTTCACTGCCTGCTGTACCTGCATGCTTACTTTCATTGGCTGATTATCAAGGACACCCAGATCCCGTTGTACTTCCCTTTTTCCCAACTTGACACCATTTAGATAATAATCTGCCTTCCTGTTTTTGCTACCAAAGTGGATAACCTCACATTTATCCCCATTAAACTGCATCTGCCATGCATCTGCCCACTCACCCAACCTGTCCAAGACACCCTGCATTCTCATAGCATCCTTCTCACAGTTCATACGGCCACTGATCTAAATCATTGATGTATATTGTAATTAGCTGCCGTCCCAGCACCGAGCCTTGCGGTACCCCACTAGTCACTGCCTGCCATTCTGAAAGGGACCTGCTAATCCCTACTCTTTGTTTCCTGTCTGCCAAACAATTTTCTATCCATGTCAGCACTCTACCCCCAAGACCATGTGTCCTAATTTTGCCCACTAATCTCCTATGTGGGACCTTATCAAATGTGTTCTAAAACTCTAGGTACACTACATCCACTGTCTCTCCTTTGTCCATTTTCCTAGTTGCATCCTCAAAAAATTCCAGAAGATTAGTCAAGCATGATTTCCCCTTCGTAAATCCATGCTGGCTTGCAGCGATCCTAATACTGCTATCCAAATATGTTGCTATTTCATCTTTTATGATAGACTCCAGCATCTTCCCCACCACCAATGTCAGGCTAACTGGTCTATAATTCCCTGTTTTCTCTCTCCCGCCTTTCTTAAAAAGTGGGATAACATTAGCTACCCTCCAATCCACAGGAACTGATCCTGAATCTATAGAACATTGGAAAATGATAACCAATGCGTCCACGATTTCTAGAGCCACTTCCTTAAGATGGCTAGGGGAATGGCAGAACACAGATGTAATGCTTGGATATGTTGAGTTGTGGTAATTGGAAAAGTTGTATTTCTTGCTTCTAATATTTAGTATATATTTGGCCTGATAATTGAATAGATGGAAATGTAATAATGCTGTAATATTAATGCTCAGCTAAAGCTTACGCTTGTGGAGGTAGTCAACAATGAGCTCATGCCAATACTTTGTAACCGTCTCCTCTGTTTGTTAGGCCACTGTGCCAACTTCATCAGCATCTGCAGATGTGTCTCATTTAGACGTTTATGTGGAAAATCTTTTATCTGTAAAATTCACCAAGTTGCACTGACTTTTAAAAAATCCAAATGTATTATGTTGAAAACCCAACAGTGATTCTTGGATGCAATTAGCCATCATTTGTTAAGTATGAAATTGGAAGCTTTTAAAACCATAACTAACCTGCAAGTTTAGTATTATAACAATTTCTGTTGAGCAATTTATTCCAACTATATCTGTAATCTATTAAAAAATTCCATGAACCACAGCCTTAAACAGATTTTCATCCATAAATCAAGCATTACATTTAAGAGCCTATAATTACAACTTGTGTAATGTGTACAAACATGTATATCAACCAAACAGTGAAACAAACTGAACCTTTGTACCAACCTGTGGAATACCGCAGAACAATCCTGGCACACAGATGTATGGCTGTCAAATGGAAAAAGTACATCTCCCTCTTTGCACAACTCGCAGACAAAACCTTTAGCCTGACATCGCTGCAAATGGAATCACAAAAATCAAACTGATTTACAGCTATCTAAATATAAGTTTTAAATCTAACCAGCAGCTTCATTCCAAACATAGATAAAACAGTTGTTGGAACAAACATTTGCTATGTTGTCTTAACAGTTTTTTTTATTTTGACATGCAAGTACACATTAAATGATACAGTATTTTAATTGCACATTTTATATAGAATACCAACTAGAATTGAAACGTTTGCTTAATAAATGAAACATGAATGAGTACACAATTGCTGCATTAATAGTTATATACAAGTTAGAAGTAAAAACTCAAAAGGTTGCAAGACAATTATATAATTTAGTTGCAAAAAGAACCTAAGCAAAACTAATACAGGTGATCTGCTTGGGTAACGGAAATTTGTCGCCTAACAGAATTCACAAATCACATGTGAAATCCAGAATAAAATTTGCTCACATGGAATTTCTGTGACGTAAATATACCGATTTCCTGGGAACACAAGCCACAAACTCCCATTGATAACACAGGCATAATTTGTATGTAATTATGTCCTAGTCATTCAACTTAATAACCCCATTGAGGTTAGGTTATGCAGCATAATCCAGATCATGGATCATCCTGGGACGCAAGCGGTCTATATGACTCAGGTTTCCACTGCTTCATTCAAATGAGCAACTGTAGGAACATGGTTTTTTTTTGGAAGAAAATGTTAAAAAATGGTCCAGAAGGCAATGCAGCAAGGGCAGCTACAGAATTGTTTTCATTTAATGGAAAAAATATAGTTGTTAAAAGGTTCTGCACAATTGATGCCTGCGCTGGTTATTTTCAGTATCTGTAAATAAGTAGCATTTAAGCAGTCAAAGCAATCAAGAGGTTCGAGATGCAACTCCAATTTTTATTCTTAATTGTGAATTACATTACTAAGGTGAATTAGGCAACAAAATTAACAAAATCATATTTGGATTTGGCAATTTTTCAAATTCAAGATTTTCCTATTGTACGGTTAGGAGCATGCCACGTGCCACCACACTATTTATTCTTCCTTCGCCCTGGAAGCTGAAGTAGCCTTAAATAATTATATAAAATGTACAAAATGTGACTATACCTCACAATCCAGTTTGATGTGCTTAGCAAAGATGGTGTGGGTTTCAGTTAAAGTGCAGCTCAAGCGCCCTGTGGCAATGTCAATTAAATCCTGTAAAGAATACATTTCATCGTTTTCCACAAAGTGCTGCCGATCCTGTAACTGCAAATGCAAGTACTTAGATAGGTACTAAACACTTCTACCATAAAGATGAATAAAATGTATTTTTTATCTACAACGCTAAAGCAAATTAGGAACGAACCAAAATATTGATTTTGAATAAATGTTAAAAATCAAATTGTCTCTCTTACGCATGTCTAACCTGCAACAAGAGTCTTGCCTCAATTGCCTCTTTACAAGTGATGAAGTATGGCTTCATTAACAAGATATCTTGTCGGAGTTTCTGCAGGAAGAAGCAAAAGAAACTGAATTAAATTACCTTTAAATAATTAGCAATTATATTTCACTCTTCGTAAGATTCAACAGGAATTATATTGTAAAAATGAAGATTAAATCATTTAATGGATGGCAGAATATTTTAAATCAAGAACAATTTCTATTAGATTTACATTTCAGCATGGTAAAAATATTAAACGTCAAGGATGAAGTTTCCAAACTGGCTGAATTCACTTCTACTATGATTTTTTTTTAAACAGGCCATGTTTTTTGATCAAGCCATGCATTTTAAAAACTTAACTGAATAGATTCAGTATATTTTAAAATTTGTGGAATTCCAATACACCGAATTAAAATGCAAAATGTCATCATGGACATCATTGAAGCACAAAGACAAACTGTTGATTATTCTGTTTCAATAGCAAACCCTTATAGTATAGGAAGTAGATACTTCCGTAGGTTAGATTGAGTTATGATGTTCTATGACGGGAATCAGGGTCACAGTCACAAATTGGGTGATCGGCCATTAGGGACTGGGATATGAAGCTAAACCGAGGAAAGCAGAGCTTATAGAACAAAGAATTATGGGTTTTTGCATATTAATAAAATCAAAGGAAATGGGTTTAGGCAAATATCATGAAGGTACAACAGACAAAATTCAGCCATGTTCTTATTGAAGAGCAGAGCAGGTAAAGAGGGGCTAAATGGGACATTTCATGTCCATTACTTAAAATATTTCATCTGAAAATATGCATTGCAAACTATTTGTGAATATTCTTCATTACTTCAAATAAATAATGAAGTTAATTTAATAGAATTAAATAGAATTTGCTCTTAACAAGTCAGTGCAGAACCTCCAATTACTTTAGAATTTTGCAAGTGTTCATTATTTTCATTTGGTTTATAATATCTAGCAGTTTC
Organism: Okamejei kenojei; assembly: GCA_035221665.1. Taxonomy (NCBI): domain Eukaryota; kingdom Metazoa; phylum Chordata; class Chondrichthyes; order Rajiformes; family Rajidae; genus Okamejei; species Okamejei kenojei. Next base: position 49,227,808 of record CM069147.1, read on the forward strand.
TCCATGGTTTAGGCTGCTGCTGGCTTGACATTTCTTGCTTTCTCATTCTTCTTTAAAGAAAAAAGGGGAGTGACGTTTACAATCTCCAGTCCTCCAGCCACCACTCTCACATCCAAGGAGGATTATGAGATCTAGGCATACCCGAATTTCCACCAGTTCTTCCACATAATTAAAGAGAAGAGGATTAATTTCTCGAAGTTTCAGTACTGGCCGAGATATCATCAGTGTGAGATACCTCATACTATATCGACACACCTAATAACAAAAAAAAAAGAAAATTAATTAGATTGTCCCAGTATCAACACCTACTGAATCACAAATAAACTTATATCGTATCACATCGTATTTGCAGATGTCAGGTTTCCTGTTGCATATTGAAGCAACATGTCCTTCTTCCTCAAAAGCTAACTAAATATTATTCCATTTTAGCAATATTGTATTTTAATAGAACCAGGTTACAAACTCCATTAATGAAAATTAAAGCTGATACATACTTAATATGTTATTTGTGAAAGAATATAAATCTTCTTCTAAAGGAAGACTGTTAGATGAAAATGTTGTATTAGAGAAAGGCATGTGTTGACCAAGGTGTGTGTGTCATTTTAAATACTCATTCCTAACCATGTGGAATGATGAACAATTATCACATGGTGAAAAACAATAAAATCATTAAACCCCTGGACTTAAAAAAAGATGCAAATATTAGGTTTACCAAGTACTGTATACTGATTTATGTGTGACCATGAAAGTTTTATATAGGGAACTTCCTTAACTCCAAATCTGACCAAAGCAAGCTGAGAGACTCAATCCTTGCTTTACCAAGAAGGAAACAACAGGAGGATAGTGAAACAATGCGTCTAATCGAATACTAATGGGTACAAAAGGGCATCAAAGCAATGGGTGACGTTTCGGGTCGAGACCCTTGTTCAGGCTGAAGAAGTGTCTCAACCCGAAACATCATCCATTCCTTCTCTCCAGAGATGCTGCTAGTCACGCTGAGTTACTCCTGCATTTTGTGTCTATCTTCAAATGACGTCACGGGCTCCAGACGGTTGTGCAGACGCATGATGACGCGCGCGACTGTCGCGCGTCAGTCACCACCGGCCTGTCGCGTAAATGACGGCCAAGTGGGACTGGCCCTTTACACTGCAAGTAGTCACCACTGTGACTACATCCTGACTAACGGACTAGTGACTGAAAACATTAGTAATATATGGTGACTGTAAGGCATGACCCGGTCAGGATTATAGATCCGAGTGGTGTATAACATATGTGTGTTAGTATTTGGTAGGGCAGATCTACGGAAAGTACACCTTGTGCATTGTGGGTGCAAGCAAATGGGTCTAGCTTAACATCTTGGTTGGTATGGATGAGTTGGGCCAGTGGCCTGTTTTCATGCTCCATGACTTTATGACCAATTGCAGAACATCCATGTTGGAGGAAATTGGGTGTTTGACTTGTACCCTAAACCTGTACAGCTCAGATTGGGACAGACACAAAGAATATCTCATACAACAGTGGTGAGTGTCAGTTTATTCAAGGTCTTAACAACATATACTTGGGAACACTCAGACAACCCAAAGGCTTTCAATGATTCACAACACCCGTAGCCTTTTTATATTCTTGTGATACACTTTGCCAGGGGTGTTGGTGGTGGAGGCAGATATGACAGATAGGCACATGGAGGTGCAGGGAATAGAAGGATATGGATCATGTACAGGCAGATGAGATTGGTTCAACATGTTCGGCACAAACATGGTGGGTTGAGGACCCACTCCTGTGGTGTACTGTTCTATGTTCTATATGGATTTTATAATATATAGGTTTAAGTGCCAACATATACATATACCAGAATTTGCAAAACAAAAACATTCCACTCTCTATTTTCATAGCTGATAGTAGATTTTCTTGTTCCTTAACTGCAAAATGTTCTCTACTTCTCTTCAATGGCACCTACCTTATGTGCTTCAAAGTCCCAATTGTGTATGACACGTGCAGGAATGACTGCTACATCATTCCAGTGGCAGCTGCTGCAGTAATATTGGCCCGTATAGTCACACCTCCGTGCTTCAGTAGGCACACCACCTAAAGTACAAAATAAAATCCAAGTGAGGAGGGCAGAGGCACAGACCAATAGAGGCAGAGAAGCAAAAAAGCAATATAAATTGAATGTGTAAAAAGCAACTGCTGATAATAGACACAAAATGCTGGAATAACTCCGCAGGATAGGAAGCATCTCTGGTGAAAAGGAATGGGTGACGTTTCTGAAGAAGGGTCTCGACATTTTGTGTCTCTCTTCAAGATAAGTGGAATATTGTGTCCAGTCCAATACTAAAAGCCACTAGGGGGCAGCAGATAACAGATGTTTGAAGGTAGACAAAAGTGCTGGAGAAACTCAGTGGGTGCAGCAGCATCTATGGAGCAAAGGAAATAGGCAACGTTTCGGGCCGAAACCCTTCTTTAGATGTTTGAAATAGGTTAGCCTGCAATATCACTCGTTTCCATTTAACAAAACTCTGTTTGCATACCTAACCAAACTAAATATCGAAGTCTACAATCCTTTAATATCTTTGACAAATTAGAAGATTCCAAATGAAGGTTGACATTATCAAACAAACCATGCGAATAACTAAAGCATGTCAACTTAAACATGGATAGTGTAAGCTCACAATGGAAGCCAAAAAAGTTGACATTCAAATCACCCGGTCACAAGACCACAACAATTAACATAAATATCTTCATATGGATGAAGAATATATGTAGTACAGCTTATCAATGAAAGCCTGAATGTAAGTACCACCTGAATGCAATACCTGACTGAGTTTCTCCGATTAGATTTTCTGCATGGAATTGACAGATTCATATTTCAAAATACACGTACCATAGTGCAGTATGTTTATTGTGTTTACAAGCCTTCTGTGTAATTATCTCCTGAAATGTTATGAAGTCTTTGAATGTGGTATTTGTCATTTTCATTATGGAATTGAAAGTCACCTTCTTCTCACAACCACATTGTCCAGTTGTGGCACCTTACCACATCAAGGAATAGACAATAGACAATAGGTGCAGGAGTAGGCCATTCAGCCCTACAAGCCAGCACCGCCATTCAATGTGATCATGGCTGATCATCCCCAATCAGTACCTCGTTCCTGCCTTCTCCCCATATCCTCTGACTCTGCTATCTTTAAGAGCCCTTTATAGCTCCCTCTTGAAAGTATCCTGAGAACCAGCCTCCACCGCCCTCTGAGGCAGAGAATTCCACACTCACAACTCTCTGTGTGAAAAAGTGTTTCCTAGTCTCCATTCTAAATGGCTTACCCCTTATTCTTAAACTGTGGCCCCTGGTTCTGGACCCCCCCCCAACATCGGGAACATGTTTCCTGCCTCTAGCGTGTCCAAACCCTTAATACTCTTATATGTTTTCCCTCTCATCCTTCTAAACTCCAGAGTATACAAGCCCAGCCGCTCCATTCTCTCAGCATATGAGTCCCGCCATCCCAGGAATTAACTTAGTAAACCAACGCTGCACCCCCTCAATAGCAAGAATGTCCTTACTTAGAAACATACATGATTCTAAGTTTTAACAGAACAAGATAAGATGTCGAGATATTTCTACTAGTGGTAGAGTCTAAAATTAGGAAACATCATTACAAGATAAGGATGCAGTCAAAACTAAGATGCAGATGAATTTCTTCTCAGGAATCTCCAATTCTCTATCCCAGAAGGTTGTGCAGATATTTAAAAAAGATAAACTCTTGAAATGTTGGGTAATTAAACATAGAAACATTGAAAATAGGTGCAGGAGTAGGTCATTTGGCCCTTCGAACCATATTCAATATGATCAGTACCCCGTTCCTGCTTTTCCCCCATATCCCTTGATTCCTTTAGCCCTAAGAGCTAAATCTAACTATCGCTTGAAAACATCCAGTGAATTGGCCCCCACTGCCTACTGTGGCAGACAATTCCACAGATTCACAACTCTCTGGGTGAAAACGTTTTTCCTCATCTCAGTCCTAAATGGCCTACCCCTTATTCTTAAACTGTGACCCCTGGTTCTGGACTACCCCAACATCGGGAACATTTTTCCTGCATCTAGCCTGTCCAATCCTGTAACAATTTTATATGTTTCTATAAGAGCCCCTCTCGTCCTTCTAAATTCCAGTGAATACAAGCCCAGTCAACCCATTCTTTCATCATATGTCAGTCCTGCCATCCCGGGAATTAACCTGTGAACATATGCTGCACTAATGTCCTTCCTCAAATTGGGAGACCAAAACTTGCACATAATACTCCAGGTGTGTCTCATTAGGGCCTTGTACAATTGCAGTAGGACCTCCTTGGTCCTAAATTCAAATCCTCTTGCAATGAAGGCCAACATGCCATTGGCTTTCTTCACTGCCTGCTGTATCTGCATGCTATCTTTCAGTGACTGATGTGTGCAAGGTCACCTAGGTCTCGTTGCACCTCCCCTTTTCCTAATTTAACACCATTCGGATAATAATCTGCCTTCCTGTTCTTGCCACCATAGTGGATAACCTCACATTTATGCACATTATACTGCATCTGCCATGCTTCTGCCCACTCACCCAAGCTATCCAAGTTACCCTGCAGCCTCATAGCATCCTCGCAGCCCACACTGCTACCCAGCTTTGTGTCATCCGCAAACTTGGAGATGTTACATTTAATTCCCTCGTCTAATTCATTTATATATATATTGTAAATAACTGGGGTCCCAGCATTAAGCCTTGCGGCACCCACTAGTCACTGCCTGCCATTCTGAAAGGGACCCGTTAGGGATTCTAAAAGAGACCCGTGCCAACCAGTTCTCTATCCATGTCAATACCCTACCCCTAAGTTCAAGTTACATTTATTATCACATGCACCAATTGGTACAGTGTACAATTGGTACGAATACCATGTGCTCTAATTTTGCACACTAATCTCTTGTGTGGGACCTTCTCAAAGGCTTTTTGAAATTCCAGATACACCACATCCACGGGCTCTCCCTTATCCATTCTACTTGTTACATCCTCAAAAAAATCTAGAAATTAGTCAAGCATGATTTCCCCTTCATAAATCCATGCTGACTTTGGCCGATGCTGTCACTGCTTTCCAAATGCGCTGCTATTACATCTTTGATAATTGATTCAAACATCTTCCCCACTACCGATGTAAGGCTAACTGGTCTATAATTCCCCATTTTCTCTCTCCCTCATTTCTTAAAAAGTGGATTTACAGAGTTTGTAGAACATTGCAAAACGTTCACCAATGCATCCACAATTTCTAGGGCCACCTCCTTGAGTTATCTGGGATGCAGACCATCAGGCCCTGGGGATCTATCTGCCTTTAGTCCCAACAGTTTACTTAGCACCATATCCGGACTAAAGTGGATTCCCTTCAGTTCCTCCCTCCCACTAGATCCTCGATCCCCTAGTATTTCTGGGAGATTATTTGTATCTTTCTTGGAGAAGACAGAACCAAAGTACTCGTTTGGCAGGTTTGCCGTTTCCTTGTTTCCCATTATAAATTCACCCATCTCTGACGGTAAGAGACATACATTCGTCCTCACTAATCTTTTCCTCTTCACATATCTAAAGAAACTTTTACAGTCAGTTTTTATATTCCCTGCAAGCTTTCTTTCATGCCCTTCCCCCCCCCCCTTTTAATTAACCACTTTCAACCTCTGTTGAATTCTAAATTTCTCCCAGTCCTCCGGTTAGCTGCTTCCTCTGGCCAATTTATATGCCTCTTCCTTGGATTGAACACTATCCATAATTTCCCTTGTTAGCCACGGTTGAGCCAACTTCCCCTTTTTATTTTTTTGCCAGACAAGGAAGAACAATATCGCGATCTTTAAATCTTTGCCATTGCATCTCCACCGTCAATCCTATAAGTATAATTTGCCAGTCTATCCTAGCCAATTCCCGTCTCATACCATCAAAGTCTCCTTTCTTTAAGTTCAGGACCGTAATCTCTAGATTAACCGTGTCACTCTCCTTCTTAATGCAGAATTCCACCATATTATGGTCACTGTTGCACAAGGAGCTTTACACACCAAGATTGCTAACTAATCCTTCCTCATTACACAAGATCCAGTCTAGAATGGTCTGCCCTCTAGTCGGTTTTTCTACATACTGGCTTAGAAAACCACCCCGTATACATTAAAGGAAATCCTCCTCCGCAACGCTGTTACCAATTTAGTTTTCCCAATCTATATGTAGATTAAAGTCACCCATGATAACTGCTATACCTTTGCTACACACACCCCTAATTTCCTGTTTGATGCTATCCCAAACCTCCCTACTGCTGTTTGGTGGTCTGTATACAACTCCAACAAGCGTTTTTTGCCCTAGGCTATTTTGCAGTTCTACCCCATTCTACAACATTCAAGCTAAAGGGCCTGTCCCACTTGGCCGTCATTCACGCACCATTTACGCAACCTGCTAGCGTATGGGTAGCGTGTGGGTTGCGCGTGGGTAGCGCAGGATGGGCACATGGTATGGTGTGGAGGAGTGTGGAGTGGCGTGGAGGAGTGTGGACTTCGTCCTGCACTAAATCTTCGCGCGCCACTGGCCTGTCGCGTAACTGACGGGCAAAGTGGGACAGGCCCAAGACCTTGGCGCGGCGCAACTTCTCACCTCCAACAGCAACAGAAACAGGCAAACGATCGCCAAGCTCGGCCTGGGGCTCACGGCCGTTGCGGATCCAAATCCGCCCCTACTCCTACTCCCAGAGCGGGGCCAAGACGATTGGAGATAGACACAAAAAGCTGGAGTAACACACCAGGACCGGCAGCATCTCTGGAGAGAAGCAATGGGTGACGTTTCGGGTCAAGACCCTTCGACAGACTGATGAAGAGTCTTGACCTGAAACATCATCCATTCCTTCTCTCCAGAGATGCTGCCGGTCCCGCTGAGTTACTCCTGCATTTTGTGTCTATCTTCAAATGACGTCACGCGCCCCAGACGGCTGTGCGGACGCATGATGATGCGCGCGACCGTCGCGCGTCAGTCACTACCGGCCAGTCGCGTAAATGACGGCCAAGTGGGACAGGCCCTTAATGTCTCTCCTTGCTATTGCATTAATCTCCTCTTTAACCAGCAATGCCACCCCACCTCAGCTTTCAGGTTTGTTTGTCTTTTCTCCCTTCTACCTTTTACTTCTGTCCTCATTTTACAACACTCTTGTCTCCTTGCATTGGTTCCCATCCCATGCCCCATTAGTTTAAATGTAACATTTCCTACACGCTCTTTCCCGTTAACTTCACGCATACGTTTCCACGTTGTTGACTATTTAGTTTAAACCCACCCATGTAGCACTAGCAAATCTGCCTGCCAGAATGTTGGTCCCCCTCCAATTAAGGTGCAACTGTGAGGGATAAAGTGATTAAACCCCACTATTGTAAGGGGCTTTAAAGAGGATTCAAACCGATAGAGGCCAGGGAGAGGGTTCTGACACAGCTGTGTATAAAAGTTACCAGACCCATCCTTGAGTAAGAAGTGATAGCATTGTATAGTGGTAGAAGGGAGTGATGTAGATAGACCCATATCAGTAGAAGGGAGTGATAGATGGGACCCTTGTCACTATAGCTTAGCTTTAGTGCTGATATAGGAGAACTGAGAGAGTTCAGTTGGAGGTAAGCAAAACTAGGGCAGGTCATAGACAACTGAGCATGCTTAATAAAATAAATGAATATTACAACACACCCCTGGTCAAGAAACTGCTCATTACCATGCACATGTCTGGACATGCGATGTATGATGTGGGAGGTACTGGGGGGACGTACCTACAGATTGTGCACCTCAGGGCCCTGATTGGAGAGAGTCAGAAGGAGGAGGTTGAATGTAGAATTGTGTGTATAAAGGGGGTTTAACCCTTCTGACTTCGGTGTGTCTCAACTTGGAGAGGTACCCGACTCTGCAGACTCGCAAATAAAGAATCTCTTGCTTCCACGATTTAGTCTCTGAGTAGTGATTGTGAGCACATCGCATATCTCACACAACCCAACCCTTTTGTTCAGGTCACTGTACAATCTAAATTTAGAAATCTAAATCCCTGCCCCCTGCACCAACCCCTCAGCCACACATTCAGATCCTCTATCTCCGTGTTCCTACCCTCACTAGCACGAGGTAGTGGAAGCAACCCAGAGATAATTGCGAGCAGTGTGGAACTAGCACAGAAGTGAGAATTGTAATTGAATTGAAAGATACAGCGTAGACACAAGCCCTTTGACCCACTGAGTCCATGTTGACAATTGCTCACCCACTCACACTAGTTCCATGTTATCCCATTTTTGCATCTGCTCCCCAAATTTATGTTTCAGGTTTATTATTGTCACATGCACTGAAGTACAGTGAAAAATCTTGTTTTTGGTTTGCTGCTTTTCCAATTTACAGAGACCAATAAACCTGCAAGCCCGCATGTCATTGGGCCGCGGTGCTGTGAGGCAGCAGCTCCACCAGCTGATACAATGTTACTTTATCAAACACAGTTGGTCCAGACAAGTTGAAAAGTACGAATGTCAGGGTGTTGTAATGGAAGCGTCAAGAGCTATAGATTCCATGTGGGTACTACCTTTTATACAGTTTATACATATATCTGTAGCACTGTTCTTTCCAATAGCCAATACTGTCCACTTCCAACTAAGAAGCCCAATGTTATGAAGTATTAATCATGGTATTACTAAAAAGACAAACCGTAATGCTCAGCCCATGCTTTAAAATTCAAAAGTTAAAATTTAAAATTCAAAAGCTGTAGTAACTCAGCGGGACAGACAGTAATTCTGGAGAGAAGGAATGGGTGATGTTTTGGGTCGAGATACTTCTTCAGACTCGTTGGTTGGTAACCATTCAAAATTTGGAAACAAAAGCTGCTTTATAGATATCTGTCATTAGCAATTATCCATGAGCAACTTGATGTTATATTCAAATCTAATTAAAAGCCATTGGTTACGATAACATTCCTGCTGCCACTCAATTTCCATACTACTTCTGATTATATTTTATTGTATTCATTCCCCCCCCCCCCCCCCCCCCCCAAACACACTCTTTCCAACATTTGAGAGGTATTTAGACAGACACGTAAGCCTACAATGAACAGAGGGATAGGGTCCAGAGGCAGACAGGAACATTTTGATTTGGTGTCATGGTTGGTACAGAGCTGGTGGGCTGATGGGCCTATTCCTGTGCTGTACTTTTCTAAGTTTTAAGTACTTCAAAGCAGGTTTACTTTAAAATGTACTACGTGCATAAAAAAGATCACTTCAGAACACAATTATAAAATGCAAAACCCTACATGAAGGGGTTGTCACTTCAATAAGAAATTCAGCGCACTAGCCTCTTCACAAACATATTTACTGGAAGTTTCCTACCAAGTGCAGATTCCATGTCTGACCTTAAATTACATGTGATTTGATGGTTTCCTCACACTTTTGCAGGTGAAAGGAAAATATATTACAGGGCAAAGTCACTAAATCCTGTCACCATACATCAATGATGAAGGAATAATTCCTTCACTGCAATAAGACACTCTTAATCAGTCCATCATGTTCCTAAGGACTACAAGACAGTTACATTTAGGTACAAAATGTAGCAAATTATTCTAAAAAACAAATTGTAAACTTTTTATTCATGGGGTAGCCCCAAGCAATCTTTAAATTAGTTTAGTCTTCGAAGCAGATTATAACAGAATACTTACGAAGGGATATTGGTTGTCGACAGTCTGCACACCGGTAATCTTGTCTGTCCAGTCCCACTTCTGGGCAAATGTTTAGTTCAAATTCAGACTGGTGGCTAACCTTTGACCTTACACAAGCTTTGGTAATTTGGTTCAAGCATTTACTATGGCAGCGGTAGTAACAACCTACCAGTAAAATTAAAGAGTTAAACATGTTCACATGCAACTTAATATGCAAAAATCACACGTTCTCAAGCAACTGTGTTTATTCTTTTGGAATGCATCTACTTCTACTTAAGAATGCTTTGTTTCGAAAAATAGATTTTTCACTGGGTTGCTAGGGTACCAATCGGTCAACTAAAACAAACCAAAAGGAATTATTTTGCTACTCCAGATTATTGGAGCTACGTTGTAATCTGGTATTGTGCAATTAAATTGATGTATTAAGACACACATTCTGTATAGTCTGATGATCACTATTCGCTGAATACATCTTGTTGATAGTAAAATATATTTCACTGTCTTATGAATAAATTCTCAGAAGATAATTAAATACATTTGCCTATGCAAGTTTTACCTGGCATTTTTAAACATTTAAGTATTACAAAGGGTGCTTTGCTTTCTTCAATGTCCATGTCACCACCAAAAAAATGAAGATGAGTTTTAACATGTATTTTTCTTATTCCAATTAAATACACAATCATTTGAATATGGATCAAAAGCGACATGCTTTTGATCGGCAATCGATGTTACAATAATGTGCAAATAATAGATCAGGCATTTTTGAGCTATTTTCTATGAAAGATTAAAGATAAACAGTGAAACATAGAGGCAGCACAGTGTTGCAGCTGATCGAGCTGCTGCCTCACAGAACCAGTGACCCAGGTCCTATCCTGACCTCAGGTGCTGTCTGTGTGGAGTTTGTATGTTCTACCCTGTGACCATGTGGGTTTCCTCAGGGTGCTCCAGCTTCCTCCCACATCCGAAACTTGCACAGGTTTTTAGGTTAATTGGCCCCTGGTAGATAGCCTTTAATGTGCAGCACCCGTAGTCAGAATCAAACCCGGGCCTCTACGCTATAAGGCAGCAACTCTGCACTACTGTGTCACCACTTCAAGTTAAATTGATTAGCTGGTTTTGTTTCTTGTGAGTAACCTGCATGATATCCATACAAGTGAATAACAAAAATACCTGCCATTTCTTAAATGGGGGAACCAGGCCTCCCGTGGGGGCTTTGGGCGAGTTGTCGAATATTGCGTTGGGGGAACGGGTTGCGTTTGTGGAGCAGTCCTCCCGTGTGACAGGGACCCAATGGGTCTCACTTAGTCTAGTATTTTACTGAAAGTGCTTTGGTTGGATATTCAAATATTAATAGATTTCATATAATTCTTTACAATTGTCATTTTAAAAAGTACTAAGAAAATGAAAAATGGATAAACAGTAAGCATTCACCTGTGCAGATATACCAGGTTTGAAGCAAGCCCCATATAATGGTGCTACACTTGTCACAGAACTGTTTGACACTTTTGCTTTTCTCCTTGTAGAAACGGTGCTCAAGCAGAATTTGAATATTTGGCTCATCCTCATCAGGATCCTGTGAAGGATATCAAATACATCGATTAAAATGAAATATTGGGGTTTTCTTATTGTAGGGAGTTACTGGATTTAGGCTAAGCAACAAACGGCTAACAATATTTTTCCAGGTCAGAATGGCGTGCAATTTGGAGGGGATTTAACAGATGGAATTGTTGAAATGCATCTGATCCCCTCATCCTGCATGGTAGTGATGAAACATTTGGGGGGGTACTATCAGAATAACTACAGCACTTTTTGCTGTTTGAACACGATGTAGTCAGAGTGCGCTGGTGGTGTAAAGACTGAGTGTTTTGGGTGGTTGAAATGGCAGTCAAATGAGCTGTATTGTCTTGTGTGGCATTGAGCTTCTTGAATTTTTTGGTGCTGCAGTCATTGGGCAAGTCGTGTGTAATCATCATACTCCTAAATTGGGTCCTGTACTCAATGACAAGGTTTTGTGGTGTGTCAGGAGTGCATCTAACTTTCAGCATGATATTTATCTGGCAGGTCAATGATGAACCATGGATATTGATGATGGGGCATAAATGTTATTTGTCACCCATGTCCGAATGCCTATTGAGATCTTGAGACCAGGCATGGTCTGCTTCATTTGAAGGGGAGTTGCAAATGAAATGGAACATAACCAAGTACAGCCCAGGAATAGGTCTTTTGGTTTCACAATGTCCGTGCCCAGCATGATGCCAAGTTAAGGTAATCATCTCTACCTACACATGCTCCCTGCATATCAATGTGCACATCTGAATGCCACTATCCTGTCTCCATCACCACCACCCCTGTTCAAGTCACCCACCATCCTCGGCTAAAAAAAAAACTTGACCTAACATCTCTTTAAAACTTTGCACTTCTCACCTTAAAACTATGCCCGGTTTATTGCTCCAGAGAAAATAATCTGTTTACCCAAACTCTCCTTAGTCAATAACCTCTAATCCAGGCAGCATTCTAGAAATCTCTCCTGCACTCTCGCTAACACGTCCACATCATTGCTGCAAGGGGGCGAACAGAGTTGCATACAATTCTCCAAATGCAGCCTAACCGAGGCCTATAAAGTTCAACATGACTTCCTGATTCTGATACTCAATTCCCCAGAAGAAAAGCACATGATACACCTCCTTTACCACTTATCTACTTGTTCATAAGACACACAAGCAGAATTAGGCCATTCGGTTTATTGAGTCTGCACTGCCATTTAATTATGGCTGATCTATCTTTCTAGCTCGATCCCATTCTACTGCTTTCTCCCAGTAACTTTTGACACTTTCTTACAATTCAGGAGCCTATCGATCTCCGCTTTAAAACTACCCAGTCTTTGCTTCCACAGCCGTCTGTGGCAATGAACTCCACAGATTCACTGCCCTCTGGCTAAATTCCTCCTCTTCTCCATTCTAAAGATATGTTGTTTTATTCTGAGATTGTGCCCTCTGGTCGTTGATTCTCCCACTAGTGGAAATGTCTTCTTCACCTCCACTCTATCCAGGCCTTTCACTATATGGCAAGTTTCAATGATGTCCCCCTTCATCATTTTAAACTCCAGCAATTACAGGCCCAGGGCTTTCAAATGATCCTCATACATGAACCCAATAATTCCCTGGATCATTCTCATAAGCCTCCTCTGAACCCCTTCCAATGCCAGCAAATCCTTCCTCATATACGGGGCCCAAAACTACTCCTAATACAGTCTACTTAGTGTCCTACAGAGCATACGCATTACATCCCTGCATTTATATTCTAGTCCTCTCGTAATGAATGCTCACATTGCATTTGCCTTCCTTACTACTGATTCAACCTGCAAATTAAGCTTTTGGGAACCCTGCACCGGCACTCCCAAGTACCTTTGCACCTCCTTTTCTGAATCTTTTCCCCATTTAGAAAATAGTCTAAGCCCTTATTCCTACTACCAAAGTGCATGACTGCACACTTTGCTACGCTGTATTCCATCTGTCACTTCTCTGCCGACTCTCCCAACCTGTCCAAGTCCTTCTGCAGAATCCCTGTTTTCTTTACACTACCTGCCCCTCCACCTATCGTCGTGTAATCTGCAAATTATTCATAAAGCCATCAATTCCATCTTCCAAATCATTGACATATAATATAAAGAGTAGCAGATCCAACACTGACCTCTGTGGAACACCATCAATCATCGGCAGCCAACCATAAAAGGCCCCCTTTATTCCCACTATTTGCCTACTGCCAATTAGCCAATCTTCTATCCAGGCTGTATCTTCCCTCTATTACCACGGGCTCACATCTTATTTTAGCAGCCTCATGTGTGGCACATTATCAAAGGCCTTCTGAAAATCCAAGTAAATTTCATCCATTGACTCTTCTTTCTCTATCCTATTTCCTTCCTCAAAGAATTCCAACTGGCAAGATCTCCCCAACACAAAGCCATGATAACATCAGGCTGTTTTATCATGCGCTTTTAATTACGCTGAATAATGGGCTCTAAAATCTTACCAGCCACTGAAGTCAGGCTAACCAGCCTATGGTTTCCCATCTTTTGCCAAGCTCCCATCTTGAATAGAGTAACATTTGCAATTGTATTTGTATAGCCATTTAGGGAGCTAAGGACGTAGAACCAAAGATCCCTCTGTATGTCAATGCTGTTAAAGATCTTGCCATTATCTGTATGCGTTCCTCTTGCATTTGACCTCCCAAAGTCCAACACCTCATACTTGCTTGGAATAAATTCTATCTGCTATTTCTCCACACATTTCTGTAGCGGATCAATATCCTTCCCTATACTTTGACAGTCTTCCCACTGTCCGCAACTCCACCAATTTCAGTTTTGGCTGCAAACGTACTCACCAACTCTTCTACATTTACATCCAAGTCGTGTATAAATCTTGCAAACCGAAGTCTCAGCACAGATACCTGTGGAACTCTACTGGTCACAGACTTTCAGCTAGAATAATGGCCTTCCACCGTAACAATTGACTGACGAGGTGGAATCAGGCTGCTTCTGCCCACAACATTGCACTTGACCATAGGTTAAGCATCCAACCTTGTATGTATCCATTCTCCAGGACAAACGATTGCCAATCTATCTCTTTTCTCCATCTACTCGGAAAAACATTTACCTGTGATCAGGGTCAGTGTCAGACTAAACTATTTCAGTGCTTGCTTTGGATAAATTGCCATCCTCATATTTAGTCTATATAAAGTACAGAAGACAAATTTCCCCTATCTTCAATCTGCATCAGCTACCAGTTGTTCCACAAATTCAAAATTTCTCCAATCTCCACTACCAGTAAAGCTATTCCTCTCACCCAAACTGCTTGTGCATTTTCATCCCCATCCCACTTGAGTGGTGTGGGAGTGGCCAATCCTCTAATTTCTTCTACAAATTACTCACTGCACTTTCTTTAAAGACCGTTTTGAAAACCTTGATGATGAAATGTTTGGTCACCTCTCGATATTACTTTTTAAATTTGGGTTTACTCTTTGTACTACACATTGCTGGCAAAATGCTGCAGTCTTTTTATACCAACATATAATTACACAATCCAAGCTGCAGTTGAAAACCATTGGAGATACAATACTTGATAACACCATACTGAAATTAATGCCAAGTAATGTGATTTGTTTCAGCAATATCTTTTTCTGCAGACCCAATAGTAAATGCTTCCATTTCCATTACTTACCAAACGCTTCTCCAAAAAATACCACCACTGGTTAGGCCGCTCAATATGAGAACCCTCGGCAGTCGGGGGTAGGGTCACGAGACTGGATAATGGCGGGAAGGAGTTGTCATGGGATTTAGGGGTGAGCCCCGGGTCAGTCTTCCCCCATTCGCGTGTGTGTTGATCTCTTTACTACATCAATAAAGATCTCTTTCATTCACCACGCGTGGCTTGCTTATTCGTCCGCCATACACCCTTTTTACGTGTAATATTTTATGTCGCCTCCATTTGTTTTGTCAATAAATTTAATGCAAATTATTTGGTATTGGAGCTATAGCCACAACTAACGCTCATCTTTTTTCAGTAGGTCACAGAGCATCTTGCCACAGGCGCTCCATGATCTGAATATTATTTACAGCATTTAATTCACCTTATTTAGTCATTCAAATCCGTCATGATTTTTAAACATTTCCAACCAACTTCCCAAGGAGAATAACTGGAGTCATCTCAAATCACTCTACTTTTTCCACTGTCTTTTCATTGATCCTGCCAAATTCTAAATATTTGAATGTATATTTCTGAGTATCTCTGCTCCTATATCCTATTTAAACTGTACTGTTGAGTGTGAATAATAAGCATCATAAGCTACCAATGATTAACATATAACAATTACAGCACGGAAACAGGCCCTCTCGGCCCTTCCAGTCCGTGCCGATTAATTTCTCAGTTTTCTGTATTAAATTTCATGCTGCTCTCTTCAATCTGTTTAAAATGGCAAAGATTATAATATTTCAATGCACAATACCAACCTTCAATTCTTGTAGTTTAAGCCGAAGATGAATAAGTTTTACAACAGCATCTTTCTGCTTCTCAGAATGTTCAGGCGAGTCTAAGATAACTTGCTTCACTTCATCAATTGCACGCTTTAGATTTTCAATATCAAATGCCACAAACAATCCCTGCATAATTCAAAGACAGCAGAAAGCAAACACTGACCAAAGTGAAAATATTAAATTACTTGCATTTGGTGCCTCAGAATTAGAAGCCATCCATCAACTCTAAAATTCTTGTACCGGTAATTCTGCTTTAATGCAATATGTCCATTCCTATGAAATCTTGTGTCATATAAAATTGGGTTAGGAAAATAATTGTGTCAATTGTGTAAAAGGGGGTTAAGAGCCAAAGAATATTAGACTTGCAATAACAAAGTTCCCTCTCCTGTCCCCTGCAGGATTTTCAAAATAAAAGATTAGTTTTACAGCTTTGAGTTTATTTTTGTTCCAGCAAGCTAAAAGTACTAAAAGCTATATTTAACATTGTCTAATACAATATAATTGCACGTGTCAATAGAAGTGTTGCTTGTCAATTGCAATTATCCAGTGAAGCTGACGAACGGTGTTCTTAAGAGGCAACAGAGTCCTACAACTGTGGGAGGTTATAAAGAAACATTTTTATTTTTCGCTAGTGTCTTTTTGCAAGAAGCCTTTTCTGTTTGTCAATTTCTAAGGTAACTTTTAAATAGTTCTTTGTTTCCAGATTGAAATCAACTCATATAATACAAATAGTGCTCCCCACTTTATCGTTCACGTTATATCCAATTCATGGTACGGACACACACTTTAAAGCAGGGCTACCTGTACATTTATAGATTTTTCAAACCAACAGCTCGATGCAAATGTCAAACTTTAATCAACCCTATAATCTCCCACTATAGGGGTGAAATTAGTGCACTCTGCACCAGATGCTCTCTTGCTGGAACAACTTGGACACCATTTACTTGAACTTCATTAAGGAGTGGACCTCATAGAGCATCAATCTTTTCCAGATAGGGAACACTCGATTGATTTATTTTGCACACTGTTCTCTTGACATATGCTGATACAGTCTGTGATGGCAGTGACATACTTATTTAGGTTGGCTGCTGAGTATTTGAATATGGACCAGTCCACTGACTCAAAGCAGTCACATATGAACTCATCTGTTTCCTCTGACCAGCATTGTGAGACTTTCTGTACTGCATCTTCACGCTTCAGTTTCTGCGTGTAATCAAGGAGTGGGAGCACCACCTGATGTCAGCTTTTCTAAAGTGAGGGGGGGGGGGGGAGGCGGAGGAAGGAAGCAGTTGTGGAAGGAAACCAAAAGAACAAGAGGAAACTTGCGGTCACAAACTCCACTCAAGCAGCACCAGAGGCCAGGACATAATTTGGGTCATTTGAGCTGAGAAGCTCTGTGCTGGGATAAACAAGAGTCAGGATGTACTCAGAGCTTTGGTAAGATCCTGTATTAAATGGTTACCATGAAAAATAAAAAAACTCATGATGTAGTAGATAACATTTTGGCACAGACGGAACATTCACGAGCAAGCAAGAGACATAGAGGCACAAAATGTCTTAATCTGTTGGCAATATGTAATATGCAGTATGTCAGAAATTTAATCCTGCAGCCTCGACCTTTTACTGTTTATACAAACGACTTGGATGAGGGAACAGGGGAATAGTTGTTCCATTTGCAGACAGCATGAAGATCGATTGGAAAATAAGTTGTGAAGAGAATAAGGCGGCTATAAAGGGATATAGATAGAAGAAAATGATCAAGCACATAGAATACAATGTCAGAATTGTTTATTGTTGCAGAAAATTTAAAAAATGGACACATTATCTAAATGGCAAGAGATTTCAGAACTATGGAATGCAGAGCAATTCCAAAAGTCGGCACAAATAAATCATAAAGTATGCCAAATTATATCACTTCTTACCAGGTGGATGAAACAAGGGTAGTAGGTCATATTTGAGTTATATCAGGCATTGGTGAGAATTGGTATTGTTATTCAAGAAAGGATGCAGTCCGGAGAAGGTTTATTACTCTAAATACGTGGCATGGAGAGTTTGTCTTACAAAGAAAGGTTAGATATAAGAAACTTCTATCTTTAGCCAAAATGATTAGATCAGAACCAGAAATATATGGATATAATACCAAATCTATAGCGAATAAAATATCTCTATACGCAGAGACATCTTAATTTATATCAGAAAACCGGAGATTAGTATTCCCAATCTACTTAATGTTATAACTAAGTTTGGCTTAGGTATAGAATTAACTGGAATAAAGTGAAATTATGTCTATAACTGGAATAAAATTAAATATACTAGAACAATTCCCACTTAAAATAGTCACGGACAAATTTAAATATCTAGGAATTAATGTATCTAAATCCTATAACTGTCTATTTAAATATAATTACCCTCAATTGTTAAATAAACTTTAAAAAAATATTTTATCTTGGAAAACACTACCTATTTCAATGATCGGTAGAATAAATGCTATAAAAATGATTTTTTTGCCACAATTGTTACATTTTATTTCAAGCCATCCCTTTATATCTCCCTAAAATGTTTTTTAAAAAAAGATACTTTGGTTAATAGTTTTATTTGGGACTATAAAAATCATCGAATAAGTAAAAAACATCTATGTAAATCTAAAATAAATGGTGGACTAGCACTACCAAATTTCTTATATTATTTCTGGGCAGTTCAGATTAAAAATATGAATTTTTGGTTGGTAAATTTAGATTATGAGCCAAGCTGGCTAAAGATGGAAAAGGAAGACCGTTTGCCTTTTGATGTAGGTTCGATTCTTTTTGCACCAAGGGAAGTACAAAAAAAAACGTATGGTGATAACCCTATAAGTCATAGCAATAGACATATTTGGAAACAAATAGTTAAGACCCTACATATGGATAATTTGTTACTTTGTTTACCAATTATGAATAATCCTTTGTTTAAGCCCTCTGTATTGGACAAGGGGTTTAGACACAGGAATGAGTTTAGGAATTAAAAGGATAGAACACCTTTACAAGAAAGGAACATTTCTTTCATTTCAAGAGTTACAGGATATCTATGGATTATAGTCAAATAACATATTTAGGTATTTACAAATTAGAAACTATATTAAGTCAAATACACAAGACTATAAAAATAGAAAACCAGGATTATTAGATGAATTGTTTAATAAACACAAATACAGAAAAATTAATAGCGTACATATACAATACTATCTTGGATAGGGAAATCCCAACTTTGGAAATATATCGACAAACATGGGGAAATGAAATAGGTTTATCTATAACGAAGGAAACTTGGGAAGAAAGCCTACAATGTATACATCGTTGCTCATTAAATGCTAGACATATATTGATACAATTTAAGGTATTACACAGATTACATAATTCAAAAACGAAATTAAATAGAATTTATCCTAACATTTCTTCTATTTGTGATAAATGTCAGAACTTGGAAGCTAACTTAACGCATAGTTTTGTAACATGTATAAAACTCAACTATTATTGGACGGAAATCTTTAGTTATCTCCGAAGTTCTTAAAATTAAACTGGACCCAGATCCAAAATTAATAATATTAGGAGTTCTGGATTCAAATCTAATATTAACAGTAAACCAAATAAATTTCTTGGCTTACTGTTTGATAATAGGGAAAAAAATTAATATTGAAATTTTGGAAGGGAACATTATCCCCCACAATTAAAATGTGGACAGTGGAAATGTTGGAGACGTTGCATTTGGAAAGAATCAGATTTGTCCTAATGGACAAATACGAACTCTTTGAACAGATATGGTCTCCATATACAGAATATTTGAAGGGGTAGCTGTTTCTTGGCATCACAACGCAATGGGTACCCGGCAGATTAGATGAAAATAATATATTATATATTTTTTTGGATTTGTATGCATGTCTCTATTGATATCGTTATTTGAAATTGTGTTATTCACAATTAAGATGTATACTATAATCTTTTTTTTCTTTTTTTCTTTTTTTCTCTTCTCTTTCTCTCTCTATATAATCAAAATTATTATTTAATCACTATTCTTATTGATTAAAATCTATTATTTTCTTTTTCTACTTTCTAAAAAATAGAAGTTTATAAGAATTATTTGTAACATCCGTATACTTATTGAAATAAGTTGGTTGTGTATTTGAAATGATGTTGTCATGATGGATTACTTCTAATAAAAATATTATTAAACAGAAACTTCTATCTGATCGAGTTCAGAAGAGTCATAGATTCATACAGCATGGGAACAGGCCTTTCGGCCAATTGGCCCATGACAACCAAAATGTTCCATCCATACTGGTCCCACCAGTCCACGTTTGGACCATATCGCACTAAATTTTTGCTATCCGTGTACCTGTCCAAATGTCCTTTAAATGATGTTTTCGTACCTGTCTTAATTATATGCCCTGGCAGCTCGTTCCATATACCCACCACTCTCCATGTGAAAAAGCTTCCCTCGGGTTCCTATCAAATCTTTCCCCTTTCACCTTAAACTTGAGTCCTCTGGTTCTTGATTCCCTTACTCTGCAGGTGTCTCCTAAAATGCAACACCTTGCACTTATCTGCATTAAACTCAGCCCTTTTGCCCAACTGATCAAGACTCTGCTAGAATTCTTGATAACCATCTTCTTTGTCTATACCACCCATTTTGATGTCATCTACAAAAGTACTAATCATGCCTTGTACATTCTCATCGAAACCGATGATATAAACCACAAACAGCCGTGGTCCCAACACCGATCCAAGGCACACCACTAATCGCAGGACTCCAGTCCGAAAAACAACCTTCCACCATCACCCTCTGCTTCCTTCCATGAAGCCAATTCTCTATCCAGTCGTGTAGGAAGGAAATGCAGATGCTGGTTTATATCGAAGGTAGACACAAACTACTTGAGTATCTCAGCGGATCAGGCAGCATCTCTGGTGAAAAGGAACAGACGTCATTTCGGGTCAGACCAAGAAGATTTCCGCACAAAACATCACCTATTCCTTTACTCCAGAGATGCTCCCTGACCCGCTGAGCTACTCCAGCATTCTGTGTCTATCTTCTCTATCCAGTCAGATAGCTCTCCCTGGATCCCATCCAATCTGACCTTTCAGAGTAGTCGATCATACAGAACCTTATCAAATGCCTTACTGAAGTCATCCCTCTACACCATTCCTATCCATGTACCAGTCCAGGTGTCTTTTAAGTACTCTTTATAGTAGCTGCCTAAACTACCTCCTTTAGCAGCTTGCTCCATATACCCACTATCCTCAAGATTTAATAGGAACCGAATGGGCTATATTTTCGCTTGGAAAATATAGCCCATTCGGTTCCTATTAAATCTTGTCCCTCACACCTTACACCCATGTTCTCTAGTTCTTGATTATCCCAAGCTGGGTAAAAGACTCGCCCCATCTATTCCAATCATGATTTTATACACCTCTACAAGATCACCCCTCAACCTCCTGTGAACAAAAAGTGTGAAAATGAAATGGAGGAGTGGGGGTGAGGTAGGGGGGAGGACAAGATCTCTTGAGGGAGAATTTAAAGCTATGGGCTCACTTAAAAAATAAAGGGGCCATTATTTAATACAAATGAAGAAAATGTTTTCTTTGCTTCTTTGATGAATGGAATATTTTGATATTGTTCAAGGCTGATTTAGGTACTTCATTAGTTTACTTTAAACAGTGATGATTAGCCAGTGGTGATTAGAAAGTTCTGAGTCGATGTTGCAAAGAAGCTATCCATGATCTTATTAAATGGCTGAGTTACCAAGTAGCCTATTCCTGCACCCAAGTTGCATGTTTTTAAAATCACTAATTATTTCGGATCTAGTTTATCTTCTTCTGATTCCTCTTCTGATACCAATGCTATTAATGGCATTAATCTGGATAGGTTGCCAAATAGATTGACTGAAATTCAAGGATTTGAGTTATAAGGAGAGGCTGGATAGGCTTTTATCCCTGGAGCATAGAATGCCATGGGTGAGCCTATAGAGGTACACAAAATGATGAAAGGCATAGGTAAGGTGAATGGTCGTAGTCTTTTCCCCCCAAGTTCAGAATTGCAGCGCATAGGTTTAAGGTGAGAAGGGAAAATATTTAAAAGAGATCCGAAGGGCACTTTCTTCATTCAGAGTGAAGAATGTATATGGAATGAGTATATATGGAACAAGTAGCCAGAGAAAGCTGGAGAGGTGGTTGCAATGAAGGCTGCTTTGATTAATCAGTTGTTCAAAATAAGTGATTCATGATTAACCACCCATGATTAATCGATTAAAGTGATTATATTTCTCAGTTACCCCAAATATTTGTGAAGAGATTTCTAATGTACTATTCTTAATTTAGATGGAAAATAGATCAAGCTTTACAGTTGCCATTCAAGACACAAAATATAATGTAGAGAATAATTTCCATAAAAATACAATGTAGCAATTTAAATTCTAGTACTAACATTCAATGGAAGATTATACACAATAAATGTTTTGGACAAAGGAATCTGATTAGATTTTGGTGACATCAAACATGACATAAAAATCATCAAATCAAGATCATTCAATATATTTGACAGCCCTGTGATAACAGGTTATGCTTAAATTGTCATTATTTGTCCAAAAGGTTTATAAAGTAACAATTTAGATTTAATCACTTGTATATCTGGATTATTGGCAAATGCTGAGTGGATTTTCTTCCTGTGTTACAAATAACCTGATTTAACAAAATCCAACTTTAGGCAAATTCTCCTATACATTTTTACGGCATATTCAAGCTAATAATAGTAAAATTTCATGATAATCAATGATTTGAAACAGTACGTATTCCATTTGTTTAATAATGCAGTATATGCTTGATTAGTGAATGAAATGAAGGAATTAAAGCAAGTGTACGTACAGTCACAAGACATGGATTATGATAAAAAACAAGTTTCTGATTTGTGGAGGAATCGATTTATGGACAGTTGTCAGGAATGGACCCTTACATAGATATCAATGCTCACCACTGGTTTTGAGAAATGATCCTCTGCCAAGCCAAGATCCATAATTCTGTCTGCATATTCATTAGCCTTTCTACACAAGGAATCTATATGCAGTTCTGAAAGAAAAACAAATCATTAATGGAAATAGGAGCTACTGAAATTGACAAATACAGTGTCCTCCAAAATGTTTGGGACAAAGATCTATCATTATTTATTTGCCTCTGTACCCCACAGTTTGAGAGTTGTAATAACAAAAAATCACATGGTTAAAGTGCACATTGTCAGATTTTATTAAAGGCCATTTTTATACATTTTGGTTCCACCATGGAGGGCATTGTAGATCCTTAAAACATTTTAAACTAGCATATCTTTAAAGCCTGTGCTGTTTTAAAGAATTTTGTGCAAATATCATTTCCTTGCAAACATTTGAGAATTATTTTCCACCAGCTTCATGCAAATTTCACTAGAGAAGATTCAATGCTGAAACAGCCGATTCATTGCTAAACTATTAATCGCCTATAAAATAAGGAGGCAAACAAAATTTAACGTGAATTTGGGATTCAAATCATAATTTTAATTTTAATTCATTTAACTCAAGTCTATCTGCCAAATTAAAGTGATTGAAAGGGAACTGCTTTGTCAGTTTTTAACAAAGCTGAAAACTGCTTTGTTACTTTACTTTGTTAGTAAATGTAACTTTTTATAATTCATAGGTATGTTACAAAACTTACCTGCAGCAGCGCTGCAGTTATGTCACTGGCCGTGTGCGCGACTTTGGCGCCTTTGAGAGGGAGCGGGTTTAAAATGTGTTTTTTCTTCAGACTATTCAAATCGATTTTGAACAGGCAGTTTAGTTGCTGAAGAAAAATCGCTTTGACTGCCGTGTTATTAAGTTTATTAAAATTAGCGCTGGATAATTTAATAGCAGTAGTAAATTAAAAATCATCTTCTAATGCCGTCAATGGCGACAACGGGACGGATCTCACGTAGGGGACAAGGCAAGGTACACCGTTTATTTTTTCATATAAACCTGCTTCTGAGGATGCCTTTAATCAAAATCTCACGTTTTGAAAAGGTGACTTAGGACCCATATGAACCAGCAGTATTTTTCCTGCCGATATGGGCTTTAAATTCACCGCGACCGTAACATTCCAAACGATCGCATTCCACAAAATCCCACTCGCAAGATGATTAAAATGGCCATTCATTCACGGGAATTAAACACTAAATTCCTTCCATTTAGCCCATAAATTCATGACAATGAGATTTAAAAATCAATTTATATGTTGAATTCTTGTGTGAATGTTATTTGGACACTAAGGCTTTTTTTTAAATGTTAACCTTTTCTTAAGAAAAGGATAGATGTTTAGATCTAGTAATTGAATTTTGTAATTAGCTACAATTAGGTAACTAACTAATTATATGCTTTAATTTCAGGTCATCCAAGTAAGATTGCTTCATATTTGTTTCTGAATGCTTCAATCTATAATAACTGAAAATTTCATTCAGTTCTCTTAATTTTTAAGAAAGTTATGGGCTTTTGACTGTCCTTGATCACAGCTTTTGTGTTAAGTCAATGGAAAAGCAATAGGGAACAAGATGCTAATATCCAAGTACGAAAATGGCCATATCTTTTTTAATACTGAAGATATGAAAGTGAATTAGGTGTTAAATTACATGTCTTTTTATGCTTTATCTGATGGGATAAATTGCAGACTTTATTTTTTAAATCTCAAAATTTTGTAACATTGCTATAATTTATACATAATTTATTTTATCTCAAATCTTCCTTAGGATCACGAGATTTACGAAAGCTTTAGTTTTCTTTTTAGTTTAGCATGTGGCCCTTTGTTGCATCACATACAACTATGATAGATGCAGAAAGTGAAACAGCTCTGCAGGTTAATGGAATCTGCACATTTACAAGCTTAACTTGACTATTATTCAAATATGACGTTTAAACATTTTCATATCTTCTTCTGTTAATCACCAGCACAACCATTCCCCAGATTCGTTGCAACCCGACTGCCTGAAATTCATCACACATTTCCTCCACACACAGAGACAAAATAGTTACAACAAAATGAATCAGCAGAATATTGCTGGCAGATACAATAGAAAACCACCATTGCAGAAGTTAGAAAAACCACCATTGCAGAAGCAACCACCAGTTTCAAAATCGCCATCATCTTCTATTGAAGTCGACACTGTATGTTCAAAATGTACAGATGGAGAAGTTTAGGAAGATCAAGCAGTACCAATGTGAATTTTACTGGCTAAGTATCAGCACCAATGAGGAGAGAAATTGAAAAAAAATCTACCTTGAAGAGAGGAAATAGTGGAAATAACAAGATTATTTGTTGAAAGTAATGAGGAATTAGTAATCTGCTTTAAATGAAGTAAAATTAATTGCAATTTTGTAACTAAACATGTCAATTTAGTTAGTCATTCATGCTACAGAAAGAACGTGTATCTAATAACTGGCTACAAATCATTACTGTATGTAGCAAACATGACTAAATCAATTGTACTAAAAGATACAGATCAAAAAGATATGACTGGAGATTTATGGGCCTGTCCCACTTAGGTGACTGCCAGGGACTAGTTTAATGGAATTCACCTGACGACAACCTACGACAGCACCTACGACAACCTACGTCAGCAAAAATTGTCGCCACTGTCGCTGAAAAATTTTCAACATGTTGAAACTTTTGTGGCAGTCGCCTGTAGTTGCCCAAAAAATTGCCTAAGTGGGACAGACCCATAAATCTTTTGGAATAAAGTGCATCATATAAACAAACTTATATTTATATAAAGTCTTCCATGTCTTTCAGCTAGTCAATTACTTTTGAAATACATTCACTGCCAATTCATACATAGTACATAAATAATTTTAGGGTCACTAGATAATCTGTTTTTCTGTTATAGCGTCTAGATCCTGGGAATAGTTCCCCTGATCATTTTGAAAGAGGCCATGGAAATGTTTAATTCCCCCAAGAACAGTTTAACATCTCATCCTTAAGATGGTACAGCACTCGATACTTCACAGGAACAACAGTGTGTTCATGTCCCTAGATTTCAATCTGCTCCCTCAGAAATGAACTGATACCATATTAATAAATACAATGTGCAGCCCACCCCCAGGTTACATTGAAGTTCCATTCTTGAGAGCTGTTCATCAGTCAGAAATAAACAAAAATGGTGTGTGGGTGATGATCATACAAACATCTGTGAAAGGAGAGCGAATTGGCATGGAAAATTTGTCTGCCAGCCAGCCTTACTGCCTCAGTTGAATGAGTGAGTGAATCTGCTCAGTGCTTTAAGCTCATCTTGCTCGACCCAGCCCGATTGTTGCAGCTCGGGATGGAGGGATGGGGTGGTTGAGAAGAAAGCGTCGAAATACCCATCACCACCCAGCTGAAAATGTCTGCATCTCAACGGTTGCCTGTAAACCCATCCCCATAAATCCCACCAATAACCTAGGGAAGGCCTTGTATCGCTTAGAAAATGATTCAAATATGCAGTCACGTGTAAAGAAAAAAACAAATAAACTGCAAGGCCTACTTGCGTTTATGAATGATCCTTACACATAAAACCATCCCCGAAAGCTTCAAATTTTGTAATTTGGGCAAATATCTATCTAGCTACTGTCCTACAAAGTAGGTAGACACAAAAAGCTGGAGTAACTCAGTGGGTCAGGCAGCATCTCTGGAGAGAAGGAATGGGTGGCGTTTTGGGTCAAGACCACTTCTTCAGACTAGACTTAAGTAGCAATGTTACAGAAACAATTAATACTACCTGAAAATTCCAGATCTATCCTGCCTTTGACACATTAAGACTTTCTTCACTGTTGGGTTAATATCCTGGAACTCTACTTAACACCATTCTTACAGGTCCAAGGTTTAGTTTAGTTTAGTTTAGGTTAGAGATACAGCGTAGAAACAGGCCCTCGGCACACTGAGTCTGCGCCGACCAGCAATCTCCGCACATTAACACCATTCTACATGCACGACGGACAATTTATACTTACACCAAGCCAATTAACCTACAAACCTGTACGTCTTTGGAGTGTGGGAGGAAAACAAAGATCTCGGAGAAGGCCCACATGGTCACTGGGAGAATGTACAAACTCCGTAGTCAGGATCCAACACGGGTCTCTGGTGCTACAAGTGCTGTAAGGCAGCAACTCAACCGCTTTGCCACCGTGCATAAATTGAAAGTAGTAGCTGATTAGCTGCTTTGGCCCTTTTGGAGGAAAAAGGATTCTGAAACCAAAACACAAGCAGCTGATTCTGCCACTTCTCCTTTGGTTGTGAAAGAGTTCCTTTCCCGATAAGTGATGATAACCCAAATTTTTCGTGTCTGAAATGAACAAAAACAACTGTGATAGGAGAGGGAGATGATGAAGCCTGCCTGCTTCACCGACACAGCGAGTGAGCTTGCTTGATGTTCCCAGCTCTGTTTGGCTCAACGCAGCTGGATTGTTGCTTCACATTCACATATATGGATGTCCATAAGTCGAAACTCATAACCCCAGGAATGCCTGTGTTCTGCTTCATTCAAACAGCATAAGCGCAGAAACCAATAAATACTGAATTTTCTTCTTTGTCATCTCGCTGGTGAGAGCACCAAGGGTGGGTGAGTGCAAATCAGTGCAGCAGCACTGCACGTTGAGACTTGAACATATTGTAGGAATAGTTTTATTTTGTTATTTATAATGATATGCTTTTTTGAAACAATTACTGGTATAGACCACACAAAAGAAATGACTCCCTTTAAACAGAATGCTACTGAATTGATCGATTTTACCCAGAATAAAAGTGATATCACTATATGGTAAGCTTGATGAAAACCCTTTTTCATCCAGAGTGTTGTGAATCTGTGGAGGGGGGGAGAGAGGGAGAGGGAGAGGGAGAGATAGAGGCAGAGGCAGAGGCAGAGGCAGAGGCAGAGGCAGAGGGAGAGGCAGAGGGAGAGGCAGAGGGAGAGGCAGAGGGAGAGGCAGAGGGAGAGGCAGAGGGAGAGGCAGAGGGAGAGGCAGAGGGAGAGACAGAGGGAGAGACAGAGGGAGAGACAGAGGGAGAGACAGAGGGAGAGATAGAGGGAGCTCCGCGCCCATGAGTGAGTTGCAGCGGTAAGTGAGTGAGTTGCTGATCCCCGACCCCATCCTTCTCAACGCTCCTTCCCACCCCCACCCCCCCCACAGCGGTGCTGTCCTTTTACAGCAGCTTCCCATCAGCTGCCAGCAATGATGGATAGACTTGGCTATCTTTCTTGGCTAATGTTTCTAAGACACAGGTAAATTTCTGTGCCTTATTTTTGGGTAAAAAATAGCGTCTTCATTGCCGGGAAATACGGTAGCCCTCAGGGCTAACCAAGGGATATGGGGGAAATGCAGGAACAGGGTACTGATTCTGTTTGACCAGCTATGATCATATTGAATGGTGGTGCTGGCTCAAAGGGCCGAATGGCCTACTCCTGCACCTACTTTCTATGTTTCCAAGCTTTGGACAGCAAGAGTATATTGTGGTAGCATGATCAATTTCACTTACTGCCAAATCTATTCCCCAATATTCATTAAAGCTTAGGAAAGAATTACCTGTGGATTGTAAATAATTTAAATTTGGATTGCTGCATGCAAGGTAAATAATGGAAGATCAATGGGAAACTAGGCCATTATAACGTCCTATATTTCCAAACTCCACCATGCTGACCTTTTACGGAGAGATCATGTTCGTCCTCATCACCTTCCGTCAATTTTTCACCTGGATCTTTATTGAAGGGATTGAGATGACCTTGTCGAAACCGTGCGAGTTTTTCATTGTATTCCATGTCAGTCTGACCTGAACCAAGCAGGATAATTAAAAAAAAAAATCTATAATCTGTAATTGAAAATTATTTTAATTCCTCATCATATATTAATTAAAATACAAAATAAATTTCACAAAGTGTCTTTTTATTCCAGTTTTTAAATACCATTTGTTGTTGAGCTTTAAATATTATTAAAGAGAACAACTTTATATAATAAATACATTTTATGGCAAAAGTAAAACTTTAAAAACAAAATTGCAATGGAGATTAGGAACATGTGAAAGAAAAAAGTCACAAATGAATATGCACATAATAAGCAGATGTTCACTCTTTCCATGGTAAGTAAAATATAAATTATGATACACTGCAGAATATATGTATTTATAATATATATTAGACATATCATAAGAATCCAAACTAAATTTAAGGGAATACTTCATAACTTCCCTTAATTTGAAAACTAATTTTAATTAATATTTTCTAGACTGATTAAAACCAAGTATGTCACTGTTGAAAATGCAAGTACTACTGTCTACATCAGAGGACTTCAAAGATGCTGCAAATGTCACCATAAAGGAGAACATTTCAGATGGGACTCTCTGCAGAGTCAGCCATCCCTGCTGGGCAGTGAAAGATTTCAATTGGCAAATGTTAGGGTTAGTCTTCAACACAGGCATTCTCATCCCATCTGAAGAAAGACCCCAACCCAAAACATCATCTGTCCATTTCCCTTCACAGATACTGCCTGACTGGTTGCGTTTTTCCAACAGTTTGTATTTTGCTCAAGATTCCAGCATCCCCAGTCTCTCGCATCCATATTTTCATCCCATGTGCCTTTCCCATTACTATGACAGTCACCGTGGTGGATGTTCAGGTTAAAAATGTATTTGGGTGTCTTGTTGCTCTTGACTGGTATGACTGTATGGCAAATCAAATTCCTTGTATGTTGCATAACATACTTGGCTAATTAAAGTACTATTATGATTATTATTATGATTATATCCTAACTTCATTGGACAACCCAAATCCTCCTACACCAATGCATCACCTCACACCTCTCAGGATTACATTCTATTTTCTATTGCCCTGCCAATTTACAAATCATTGTTATTCTGTAGCCAAAGATGACCTACCTTGCCATCACCAATTTTCGCATAATCTGCAAATTTACAAATCACAATATAAAATCATTGTGTAGAAAATCATGAGAGCAATAGATTGAGTAGATGCAGAGTCTCTTGCCCAGAGTAGGTGAATCGAGGAACAGAGGACATAGGTTTAAGGTGAAGGGTGTCAAGGGTTATGGGGAGAAGGCAGGAGGTTGGGGGAAGGTTTTTAAGGTGAAGTGGAAAAGATTTAATAGGGATCTGATGAGTAACATAAAGGGTGGTGGGTGTATGGAAAAAGCTGCCAGAGGAGGTTGTTGAGGCAGGGTCAAACCCAACATTTAAGAAACAGTTCGACAGATACATGGATATAACAAGTTTGGAGGGATATGGACCAAACACGGGCAGGTGGGACAAGTGTAGCTAGGCCATGTTGGCTGGTATGAGCAAGTTGGGACGAAGAGCCTGTTTCCATGCTGTACCATGCTATGACAATATAGGGAGGTTGCATGGAGTCGAGCTCACGATCCGTGACCCGTACTGTTGCCACTTGTCCTCGTCCCCCCGGCCCCGCTCCTCGCTGGACCCGCTACACCCGGACCCGTGTGTGTGTGCTGCCGACCCACAGCCCACAGGGGGAGACGGGGCAGAGGGCGGCCGTGGCCGGACAGCGCTGACCCGGGGGGGGGGGGAGAATGTGGGCTGTCCCGAGGGATGTGCTCCTTCGGCTGCTTACACCTTGGTGCTCGGGTTCAGAGCAAACCTTCCCGCTTTCAAAGACAGCACCCACAAATATTTATAGCACAAAAGATGACAATTTTGGCGGTTTTTAACAGGTAAGAAGATACGCGTCCCGTGTGTTAAGTGTGTGCCGGAAGCTGCCATGTCCTCCACATGGATTGAGCTGCTCCATGCGTCATGCCCTTTGACCCAATGACCTTATGTACAACCCCCCTATACAAAACTTGAGATTTTAATTGAACCATTTTAGCTTAATTGGTGTATACAAATCACCTTAATTGTTTTCATGTTTTGGTAAAAAACATAATGATTGCCTCTGTGTACCACCCCGCACAGTTCGAAGAACTTTCTTAACTTACAGAAGAAACATAGAAACATAGCCTGCGTCGTCATTCAATATGATCATGGCTGATCATCCAATTCAGTATCCCGTACCTGTCTGCTCTCCATACCCCCTGATCCCCTTCGCCACCAGGGCCACATCTAACTCCCTCTTAAATATACCCAATGAACTGGCCTCAACTACCTTCTGTGGCAGAGAATTCCAGAGATTCACCACTCTCTGTGTGAAAAATGTTTTTCTCATCTCGGTTCTATAAGACTTCCCCATTATCCTTGAACTGTGACCCCTTGTTCTGGACTTCCCCAACATCGGGAACAATCTTCCTGCATCTAGCCTGTCCAACCCCTTAAGAATGTTGTAAGTTTCTATAAGATCCCCCCTCAATCTTCTAAATTCTAGCGAGTACATGCCGAGTCTATCCAGTCTTTCTTCATATGAAAGTCCTGCCATCCCAGGAATCAGTCTGGTGAACCTTCTCTGTACTCCCTCTATGGCAAGAATGCCTTTCCTCAGATTAGGAGACCAAAACTGTACGCAATAATCCAGGTGTGGTCTCACCAAGGCTCTGTGCAACTGCAGTAGAACCTCCCTGCTCCTATACTCAAATCCCTTTGCTATGTACTTCAATATGGAGGTGTGGCTAAGTATGGGCTTCTTTAATAACGATTTTTAAAACAACATCCAAGATTAGTGACTCAAGTATTATGTGACTTAAGTTTAAAGTGTCCCATATTCTACGTCGGCTCAGCACAATTAAAACAATTTTCGCTGTTATAACAGCACAAAAACGTTTTAAAAATCGGACAGTAAGTACATTCTGTTCTAAATCTGAAGCGCTGGATATGGAATGTAACTTTCTCCATCTGTATAAATACTGCGATTTAAGATCACGCCAATCCCCCCCCCATAATGAAGGAAACACGAATGCAGCTAAATCTACGTAAAAGTGTGTGCTTTTGCATACTTTATGTGCAAGTGACGAATAAAGCTGATTGTGATTGTGAAGTAAACTAGTGCATTTAGGTCGATTAAGGCTATAATAGACTAAGAACCAATTCTCATTTTCCTTCACTCAATTTTCAGGACATTTCATATTTGCAGTTAAAAATGTTTAAATTCTTCAATTTACAGTGATGGTACAAACTAAAACTAGCATTGCAGAACAACGACCCGTGTCGGCAGCACACAAATGTGATCTGAAATCTTCAAAGGAGTGGCACGTAAATAGTAGAATGGGGTTACGTTTAACGTAATTTATAACAAACCCCCTGATTATGAACCATATAAGTTCTTTTCGCATCAAGGCAACGCTTGCGTCGTTTTTGGATCGCGGTGTTGCCACGATCAGTGACAACTAGAAAGATTTAAATGATGGGAGGGAGCAGGATACTAGGATAGTGTAGGAAGGAACTGCAGATGCAGGTTTACACCGAAGAGAGACACAAATATGCCGGAGTAACTCAGCGGACAGACATCTCTGGAGGAGAAGGAACGGGTCTGAAGAAGGGTCTCGACCCGAAACGTCACCCATTCCGTCTCTCCAGAGACGCTGCCTGCGCCGCTGAGTTACTCCGGCATTTTGTGTCTTATCTTCGAGGATAGACTCGATCACCGGGAGGGACTGCGGCACGAAAACAACAGCGCTAGGAAAAGCACACACACACAACTGTACCTCATCGTGACGGTGTGGGTGGCGGAGAAACCAGCGGGAGGGGCAGATCAGACAGCGTGATGCGTGTGGTCGAGGCAGCGCCACAACATAGTGACCCCTGGGTATGAGCAGGTCCAGGCCGCGGTGGGGCGAGCCGCCCCGGCGTTATCGCACCGACATGGCGGCACGCAGCCCGCAACCGCGCTGTACGGCGGGATACTGGCGGACTGGCTGCAGCCGCGCCAACCGCATCCCGCCAGCCCACCAGCGGCGTCCGCCAGCTCGTCAGCCTCGAGAGAAACGTTATCACTTTTAGTTTAGTTTATTGTCACGATTACCACCAAGGTACTGTGAAAAATCTTTTGTTGCGTGCTATCCAGTCAAGCTGAAGAAAGGCACAATATGCTGGAGTAACGCTACGTCCCCTCTGATTCCAGTCTGAAGAAGGGTCTCCACCTGAAATGTCACCCATTCCTTCTCCCCAGATGCTGCCTGTCCCGCTGAGTTACTCCAGCACTTTGTGTCAACTTCAGCGGAAAGACAATACAACATTACAATCGAGCTACTCACATTGTACAGATTAACGATAAGGGAATATCATTTAGTACTAGACAAAGCAGGCAAAATCTGATCAAAGATAGTCTGAGGGTCCCCAATGAGGTAGATAGTAGTTCATGACCAAAGATACTTTGTTCATGACTGCTCTCTGATTATGGTAGGGTGGTTCATTTGCCTGAAAGAAACTGGGGGTTCCAGAATCTGGAGGTGTACGTTTCACACTTCTATACCTTTGCCCGATGGGAGAAGGGGTAGTTGCCAGGGTGAGACTGGTCCTTAATTATGCCGCTGGCTTTGCCAAGACCGCTTGAGGTATAACTGGAGTCAATGGAAGGGAGGTTGGTTGTGTGATGTCCACACAATAGTCCACAATTCGCTGCAATTTCTTGGGGTCTTGGATGGAACAGTTTCCAAACCAAGCTGTGATGCATCCCGATAAAATGCTTTCTACAGTGCATCTGTAGAAGTTAGTGAGAGTTGTTGGGG
The DNA here is from genome assembly GCA_035221665.1 of Okamejei kenojei. Taxonomy (NCBI): domain Eukaryota; kingdom Metazoa; phylum Chordata; class Chondrichthyes; order Rajiformes; family Rajidae; genus Okamejei; species Okamejei kenojei. Next base: position 49,261,203 of record CM069147.1, read on the forward strand.
ACATGCCGAACTTCCTAAGCTTTCTAAGGAAGTAGAGTCGTTGGTTGCTATAGACAGTGTGGAGGTCGGGTTGTCGAGGAGGTCGGATCGCCGAGGAGGTCAGGTTACGTTCATAAGTTATAGGAGTACAATTAGGCTATTCGCATCTACTCCACCACTCAATCATGGTTGATCTCTGCTTCCTTGTCCCATTTTCCTACCTTCTCCCCATAACCCTTGACACCCATTCCAATCAAGAATTTGTTTATCTCTGCCTTAAAAATATCCACTGACTTGGCCTCCCTGCGGAGGCAATAAGTTCCACAGATTAACTACCCTCTGACTAAAGAAATTCCTCCTCACCTCTTTTCTAAAAGAGCACCCTTTAATTCTGAGGCTATGACCTCTGGTCCTAGACTCTCCCAAGAGTGGAAACATCCTTTCCACATCCACTCTGTCTATGTCTTTCATGATTCTGTAAGTTTCAATGAGGTCCCCCCTCAGCCTTCTGAACTCCCAACGAGTAGAGAGGCCCAATGCTGTCAAGCGCTCATCATATGCTAACCCACTCATTCCGGGAATAATTATTGTAAACCTCCTCTGGACCCTCCAGAGGCAGCACATCCTTCCTCAGATATGGGGCCCAAATTTGCTCACAGTACTCCAAATGCGGCCTGACTAGCGCTTTATAGAACCTCAGCATTACATCTCTTTTTGTATTCTAGTCCCCTTGATATAAATACTAGCATTGAATTTGCCTTCTTTACTACCGATTCGATTTGCAATTTAACTTTTTGGGAGTCCTGTACCAGCACTCCCTTTGCAGGGGAGGGAGATTGCACCTTTCACGTGATCCACCCTGTTTTGACGAATGGAATCAACCTGGCGTGCACAATCAAATAAGATCAAATAGAACAAGTTGTCCTGCAACTTTAGGTTGTGCACGCCATACGCAAGAAGAAGATTCCCTTTGCACCTCTGATTTCTGGATTCTTTCATAGAAACATAGAAAATAGGTGCAGGAGGAGGCCATACGGCCCTTCGAGCTAGCACCGCCATTCATTGTGATCATGGCTGATCGTCCCCAATCAATACCCGTGCCTGCCTTCTCCCCATATCCCTTGATTCCACTAGCCCCTAGAGCTCTATCTAGCTCTCTCTTAAATCCATCCAGTGATTTTGCCTCCACTGCTCTCTGTGGCAGGGAATTCCATAAATTCACAACTCTGGGTGAAAAGGTTTTTTCTCACCTCAGTCTTAAATGGCCTCCCCTTTATTCTAAGTGTGGCCCCTGGTTCTGGACTCGCCCAACATTAGGAACATTTTTCCTACATCTAGCTTGTCCAGTCCTATTACAATTTTATATGTTTCTATAAGATCCCGCACATCCTTCTAAACTCCAGTGAATACAAGCCTAGTCTTTTCAATCTTTCTTCATATGACAGTCCTGCCATCCCATGGATCAATCTCGTGAACCTACACTGCACTGCCTCAATCACAAGGATGTCATTCCTCAAATTAGGAGAGCAAAACTGTACACAATACTCCAGATGTGGTCTTACCAGAGTCCTATACAACTGCAGAAGAACCTCTTTACTCCTATACCAAAATCCTCTTGTTATGAAGGCCAACATTCCATTAGCTTTCTTCACTGCCTGCTGTACCTGCACGCCAACGTTCATTGACTTGTGTACCAGGACAGTCAGGTCTCTGTATCTCCCTCTTACCTAACCTACCCCATTGAGATAATAATCCGCCCACTTGTTTTTGCCGCCAAAGTGGATAACCTCACATTTATCTATATTCTACTGCATCTGCCACGTAACTGCTCACTCATTCAACCAGGTCACCCTGCAACCTCCTAACACCCCCCTTCACAGTTCACACTGCCACCCAGCTGTGTGTCATCTGCAAACTTGCTAGTTTTGCTCCTAATTCCCTCTTCCAAATCATTAATATATATGGTAAACAGTTGCGGCCCCAACACCGAGCCTTGCGGCACTCCACTCGCCACTGCCTGCCATTCAGAAAAGGACCCGTTCACTCCTACTCTTTGCTTCCTGTCTGCCAACCAATTTTCTATCCACATCAACACCCTACCCCCAATACCATGTGCTCTAATTTTAGTCACCAGTCTCCCGTGCGGGACTTTCTGAAAAGACTTTCTGAAAGTCTAGATACACTATATCCACTGGCTTCCCTTCATCCATTTTACTTGTCACATCCTCAAAAAAATCCAGAAGATTAGTCAAGCATGATTTTCTTTTCATAAATCCATGCTGACTTGGAGTTATCCTTTTACTGCTACCCAAATGCCCCATTATTACCTCTTTAATAATTGTCTCCAGCATCTTTCCCACCACCAAAGTCAGGCTAACTGGTCTGTAATTCCCTGTTTTCTCTCTTGCTCCTTTCAATGTTAGCTATCTTCCAATCCACAGGAACTGATCCTGAATCTATTGAACATTGGAAATTGATCACCAATGTGTCCACTATTTCTAGAGCCACCTCCCTGAGGACCCTGGGATGCAGACCATCAGGCCCAGGGGATTTATCATCCATCAGTCCCATTAGCCTACCCAATACTATTTCTCGCCTAATGAAAATTTATTTCAGTTCCTCTACCCCCTTAGATCCTCTGTCCTCCAGTACTTCTGGGAGATTGTTTGTGTCTTCCTTAGTGAAGACAGATGCGAAGTACCTGTTCAACTCTTCTGCCATTTCATTGTTCCCCATAATAATTTCACCCGTGTCTGCTTTCAAGGGACCCACATTTGACTGTCTGTGGAATTCTCTGCCTCAGAGGGCGGTGGATGCTTTCAAGAGAGAGGTAAATAGGGCTCTTAAAAATAGCGGAGTCGGGATATGGGGAGAAGGCAGGAACAGGGTACTGATTGGGGATGATCAGCCATGATCACATTGAATGGCGGTGCTGGCTCGAAGGGCCAAATGGCCTACTGCTGCACCTATTGTCTATTGACTTTGCTATTCTTTTTTCCTTACCATATCTAAAGAAGCTTTTACTGTCCTTCTTTATATTCCTGGCCAACTTCCCCTCGTACTCATCTTTTCAGCCCGTATTGCCCGTTTTGTTTCCTTCTGTTGTCCTATGAAAGTATCCCAATCCTCTGGCTTCTGGCTACTCTTTGCTGCATTATACATCTTTTCTTTTAGTTTTATTCTATTCTTAACTTCTCTTGTCAGCCACAGTTGCCTCCTACTCCCCTTAGAATATTTTTTCCTTTTTGGAATGAAATGATCCTAGGTCTTCCGGATTATGCCCAGAAATTCCTGCCATTGCTGTTCCACCATCATTCTTGCTATGATCCCTTTCTAGTCTATCTTGGCCAGCTCCTCCCTCATGCCTTCATAGTCCCCTTTGTTCAACTCTCTAATTAGAAAATAATCTACACCTTTATTCTTATTATCAAAATGCATCACTTTGCTACACTGAATTTCATCTGCCACTTCTCTGCCCATTCTCCTAACCTGTCCAGATTCTTCTGCAGAGTCCTTGCTTCCTCTACACTGCCTGCTCCTCCACCTATCTTAGCTTCATGTGCCAAATTTGGCTACAAAGCCTTCATCAAGGAGGTCGTGCTGGCGGTCGAGGAGGGTGTCTGTGGTCGAGGTCGGGGCAGCGGTTGTTGAGGAGGTTGGGTCAGCGGTCGATGATGGTTCCATCTGACTTTTCTCTTCCAGTTCTAACAAATTATCACTGACCTGGAATGTTAAGTCTGTCTCTCTTTCCACTTATACTGCCTGACCTGTTGGCTATTTTCTGCATTTTCTGTGTATGATTGTAGATGATATGTGTATACACCTTTAATTGATAGTGACGATGTCCATGCTAACCATCCCCCCACCAGTTAGTATAATTGTAACCCACACGCCCCTAGCTCTCTCTCTAGTGATCGTGACAGACCACGTACAGCTAGGGCTATATATGATGTATGATTAATAAAGTAGTGAAGACCTTAAGGTGTCTGTGTACCTTCTCTACATGGCGTCAGAAGTGCTTCTTTCTGCGTCTCCAGTCTATCACGTTTTATTTTCTTAGTCCCAGCACCCCCTCCCTGTGCCATGATGGCTTCTGCCTGTCGTAAACCTGACATCCTAGTCTTTGATGCAGACATCACTCATCGCTGGAGTGTGTTCCGACGTGACTTTGAGCATTTTGTTACCATCGCCCACCCTGCTGTGGCCCCCGCTGTCAAGGCTTCCCTGCTGCTTAATCCAGCTGGTCCCGAAGCGCTCGAGTGTTCGGAGTCGTTCATCTATGGACAGGGTGAGATTATCCAGGACCCGGTATGTCTGCTTGCTAAATTTATGGCGATGCGTGACCTTCCCACTAACCACATCTTAGCGTGTTTCAAACTGTTCTCCAGATGCCAAAACCCTGGAGAATCTATTGACAATTTCGTGGCTGCGCTACGCCAACTGGCTCGCCGATGTGACCTGCATGTTCTGACCCCTGATACTTTGACCCGTGACATCTTGGTCTTTGGTCTACAGGATGATAAGCTTCGCTCTGAGCTGCTGCGTAAGCCTGATCTGACATTCGATGAGGTGTTGCATGCCTCTCGTTTAGCTGAGGCTGTCTCCTCCGCTGTACCTGACCCTGTGGTTCACGCAGCCAGTCTCGCTGGTCGCCAGTACAATGCTCCCCGGCGACAGAAGGGAAGACCACTGCAGGGCTTCAGATCGCCTCAACGATGTCCAAATTGTAACTTTGTTTCACACCGTTCTAATGTGTGCCCGGCATTGGGGAAAACCTGTAATTTCTGCAACAAGCCCAACCACTTCTCGGCAGCATGCCGTTCCCGTGGGAACCCTGTACAGCCACAGCAGAAACCGTCTCGCTACCTGACACGTGATGATACAGCGTCTGGTTCCCATCTCCAGCACGATGATCTACCCCCGTCTGACCCTGACTCTTCTCAGAGCGAGCTGGGTGTGTTTTCCTTGCGAGGTGCAGCTGCCCTGATAACGGACCCGACCGTCCGAGTCACGGTGAATGGCATGGCCTTCTCTGCTAAGGTGGATACGGGGGCTGCTGCTAATGTTATGTCAACAAGCCTGTTCTGGAAGATAAGAAATAATGAGCCCGTTTCCACAGAGTGCTGTTTTGCGTGCCTATGGGGGTGGCGTACTTGTTCCTGTGGGGAGGGCCACTCTCCACTGCAAGGTGCTGAAGACCTCTTGGCCCCGCTCTTTCTTCCTCCTAGACGGTAAATGTGACCCCCTGCTCGGAGTGGAGTCCTGCCAGGACCTCGCATTGGTGAGCTTCCACAGTGATGTCCACCTGGTAGAGGCACCCCTGAACCCGCTGGCCGAATTCCCAGACCGGTTTGACTCGAAGCTGGGGAAGTTGCCCTGCAGACGACCTTGGTCATCACGCCGGTCATCGGTCCCCCGCACCGTGTGTCCTTTGCCATGAGGGCCAAGGTCGAGTCTGCTCTTCGCGAAATGTTGGCCACGGGCATCCTGAAGCCAGTAATGGACTCCACCCGGTGGGTTTCTACTATGGTTGTCGCTGCGAGGAAAGAAAAGAGCGAAATACGGATCTGCATCAACCCTAAGGACTTGAACATGGCCGTCAGGCGCCCGCACTATCCCATGCGGACGGTGGAGGATGTTGCTGCCACCGTGTTCTCGATTCTTGATGCCAAGAGTTCGTTCTGGCAGATACCTCTAGACGAGCGATCCTCGCACCTGGCGACCTTCAGCACGCCCTTCGGCAGGTATTGCTTCCCCCGCATGCCATTTGGGATCAACTCTGCCAGTGATGTGTTCCAAAGGACCATGGAACAACTGTTTGCTGGACTTCCGTGTGCCATCATTGTTGACGACATCCTGGTTTATGGGAAGAATGTCGCTGAGCACGACCACCACCTTCGCCAGGTGCTGCAGCGTGCCCGAAAGATCAACCTGAAGCTCAACCCGAAGAAGCGCCGATTCCGGGTCCCTGAGGTCACCTACGTGGGGCATGTCTTCACTGCATCGGGGCTGAAGCCCGACCCGCAGAAGACGACCGCAATATCCGAGATGCCTGCACCTGCTGACGTGCCTGGCCTACAGCGCTTCTTGGGCTTCTGGGAAAGTTCATCCCCGACCTGAGTGAACTGAGCGCTCCTCTGCGGGATCTGGTGAAAAGGGACACTGCCTGGGCCTGGTTCCCGCAACACCAGCAAGCATTTGACACCCTCAAATCTAAGCTGATCAGCATGCCAACGCTGAAGTACTTTGACCTTCAGCGCCCCATCGTCCTCACATGTGATGCATCTAGGTTTGGTCTCGGGGCCGGCTGCCTGCAGATCCATGACGGGGTGCAATTGCCTGTGTCCTACGCAACCCGCACAATGACGACCGCTGAACAACACTATGCCCAGATTGAGAAAGAGCTGCTGGCTGTTGTCTTTGCCTGCACCAAATTCAAAGACTATATCCTGGGGAACTGCTTCACTGTCGAGACGGACCACCAGCCTCTGGTCGCCATCCTCAACAAGCCGATACACATGGCCTCCTCCCAGCTCCAGCGCATGTTGCTCCAGCTACAACGCTTCACTTTCACAGTGGTGTATCGCAAGGGCAAGGACATGTTTGTTGCTGACACGCTGTCTCGGGCACCTCTCTCATCCACAACCCGACATCCGTACGAGACGTCCGATCTGATAGTCCTAAACGTTAACTTCGTGCCCTCCAGTCAGTTGAAATCCCTGGCCAAGCACACGGCAGCTGACGCTTCGCTACAGCAGCTGGCCGCGATCACCAAGCAGGGCTGGCCAGACCGCCGTTCTTCCCTGCCGGCCGCAGCGGTGCCTTACTTCTTGGTTCGTGACGAGTTGGTGCTGCGTGATGGTGTGAAGGGGCACAAGGTGGTGGTGCCCGCAGCACTACGAGAACAATACTTCGAAACCACTCATGGTGGCCATCCCGGGGCCGAAGCGACCCTTTCCATCGCTCAGAGCCAGTTTTTCTGGCCTGACATGCCTCGCTACTTCCGGGATAGGGTCTCCGCGTGCCCTACCTGCAACAGCCTCGCTCCACAGGAGCAGCGGCAGCCGCTCCTGCAGCAGCCAGCTGCTGACCTGCCATGGTCTGCGCTAGCAACCGACATCTTCGAGTGGCACAGAAAGCACTTCCTGGTGCTTGTCGACTCTTACTCCAGCTGGTTTGAAGTTGACCAGCTCCACTCCCTCTCTTCCTCCGCGGTCATCGAGAAGTTGCGCCGCCACTTTGCCACCTTCGGGTCACCGGCCAGCCTGCAGTCGGACAACGGCAGCCAGTTCACCAGTGCCGAATTCCGCACTTTTGCCGAACGATGGAACTTTCGTCATTACACCAGCGGCCCGGAATATCCGCAGAGCAACGGACTGACCGAACACGCAGTCCGCAGTGCTAAAGGATTGTTGGAACGTTGCTGCCTATCCCACTTCTGACACCATGTAGAGAAGGTACACAGACACCTTAAGGTCTTCACTACTTTATTAATCATACATCATATATAGCCCTAGCTGTACGTGGTCTGACACGATCACTAGAGAGAGAGCTAGGGGCGTGTGGGTTACAATTATACTAACTGGTGGGGGGGTGGTTAGCATGGACATCGTCACTATCAATTAAAGGTGTATACACATATCATCTGTCCTGAGTGTCCTGAGTCTCAACCCAACTCCCCTATATATTGTCAACATCTAATCTTCTGATTGCCAGTAAAATCAAAGGGCATCCATGACAGGTATTCTTGTAGCCACTCTCCTGTGTTGTACCACCAGCAGCGCCGTATAATTGGCAGCCCCGCCAACAGTCTGTTTTTCCGTCTTTTAAAAAAAAAGATGGTGTGTTAAAAGTTTGTGTATATGTTCTCCGGTTTGTTTTATGTGGGGGGGGGGGGGGAGGGTTGGGGGAAACTTTTTTTTCGGTTTCTTACCTTGCCGGAGATGCGATTAATTTTCGGATCGCATTCTCCAGTCGCTCTGTGGTCTACCATTGATGGAGCTGGAGGCCACCTCGGACTGACCGTGGGCCCCACAGCGGGGCGTGAACTTACATCGGAATCAATCCCGTGCCTGTGATCACTCCAACCATGGCCTGCGGCCTTTACTTAGGGAACTCGCAGTCTCGAGAGAGGCCCTGGATGTCGGGAGCTCCAATGTCGCGGAAGGTTCGACCCGCCTCAACAGGGAAGGCCCGCCGCCGGCTTCGGGAGTCATGATCATCCCGTCAACAGAGGTCCCGAGGCCCCCGACCGCAGGAGGTTGAACTTTTTTTCGCCTTCCGTCACAAAGAGTAATGTGGAGTCTCTGTGATGATGTTTATGTTAAAATGTGTTTTGTGTGTTCCGTTCCTTTCTATTTGTATGACTGACTTGGCAAATGAAATTCCACGTATGTTGCAAAACATACCTGGCTAATAAAGTATTATTGTGATTGTGATTGCAATTGTGATTGCTATCACAATTATCCCATGTTCAACAAGCCAATTTAAAATACTAGAGCAGGAACTCTGTTTAAAGCACAGTCCACTAAAAGTTGTATGTGACAGTATGCAGTATAGTGACCCAACTCACAATAACCATGTCAAGGTTAACTCACAATAACCATGTCAACGTCCCCCCGCCTCCCCCCATCCCCCATCAGTCTGAAGAAGCGTTTTGGCCCGAAAAACGTTGCCTATCTCCTTCGCTCCATAGATGCTGCTGCACCCGCTGAGTTTCTCCAGCAGTTTGTGTACCCTCGATTTTCCAGCATCTGCAGTTCCTTCTTTAACACAACCATGTCAAGGTTCATGTTAGAGTTTCAAGAGCAAATTCAAATATGGGACCAAATGTAATTTATCTAAGTCTGTTGATGATATAAAGCTGGATGGCAATATGGGTTGTGAGACGGATAGAGAAATGGTTCAAAGGAAGATAAACAGTTCAGGTGCCTGGAAAGGATATAGCAGAAATATAATGGGGCAAGATATAAAGGAATTTTGAAAGAAAAGATGAAAAAAATAATAATATTTAGAGATCAAAAGATGTTGATATTCAGAAGCATGTGGATTATCTGATTATATAAATCATGAAATATTAATGGACAGTAAGTGCTGGAGTAACTCAGTAGGTCAGGCAGCATCTCTGGAGAAAAAGGATGAGTGATATTTCAAATTGGAACACTTCTTCGGATTGAGTGTAGAAGGAGGAGGTGGGGGAGGGGGGCGTCTGGAGGTAGAAAAAGGCCAGAATGAATCAGGGCCGGCTCCAGATGACCAAGGAAAGGTGGAGCCCATAATGGTCCATTGTTGGCTAGGGAAGAGGTGATAACGAACTTTTACAGGGATGCGAACAGTGGAACTAGTAGGTTGACTAAGGTGAGGGAGGGGAGAGAGAGAGAATGCAGGGGTTATTTGAAATTAGAGAAATCAACGTTAATACCGCTGAGTTGTAAGCTGCCCAAGTGAAATATGGAAGGAACTGCAGTTGCTGGTTTACATCAAAGACAGACACAAAATGCTGGAGTAACTCAGTGGGTCAGGCAGCATCTCTGGAAAAAAACGAGTAGGTGACATTTTGGGTTGAGACCATTCTTCAAACTGAGAGTCAGGGGAGAGGGGAACTAGAGGTATGAAAAGCAACAGAACAAATTAGAGCCAGCACTGATGACCCGGGAAAGGTAGAGCCCACAATGGTCCATAATTGGCTGTGGAAGAGGCGATAATAAAGGGATACAAGCAATGAAACTAACAAGATGACTAGGATGGGGGAGGGATGTAAAGAGACAAAATGCAGAAGTTACTTGAAATTAGAAAAATTGTTATTCATACCACTGGGTTGTAGGCTGCCTGAAAAATGATGTGCTGTTCCTCCAAATTTGCATGTGGCTTCACTCTATGACAGTGTAGGCCCAGGATAAGTGTAACATCTGTCCATTCACACCCTCCCTGCTCCTCCTCACAATCATCCAGGGATCTAAACAGCATTTCCACGTGTAGTAGAGGTTCACCTGCACAGAGGTTATCCAGGCCATAGCTCCCTGGAAGTGGCAACACAAGTAGATAAAGTGATAAAGATATTTGGTGTACTTGCCTTTATCTGTCAGGGCAATGAGCATACAAGTTAGGAAATTATGTGTAGGAACAGCGGTGCTGGTTTACACCGAAGATAAACACAAAATGCTGGAGTAACTCAGCGGGTCAAGCAATATCTCTGGAGAAAAGGAATAGGTGACGTTTTTGGTGTCAAAACTGAAATGTCCCCTATTCCTTTTCAGTTAGGAAATCATGTTGTGGTATCATAAAAAATTGGTAAGGCCACACTGAAGTATTGTGTGCAGTGCTGGTCGCTCCATTACAGGAAGAATGTGGAGGCTTTGGAGAGGGTGCAGAAGAGGTTTACATGATTGCTGCCTGGATTAGAGGTTATTAACTAAAAGGAAAGGTTGGACAACATTAGATTATTTACTCTGGAACCCGGTGGCTGAAGAGATACCTGATATAAGTATATTACATTATGAAAAGTACAGAGAGGGTAGTGAGTACCTTTATCCCAGGGTGAAAATGTTAAATGATCTTAGTCTTAGAGAGAGGAAACTTTAAAGATGTGTGGGTTTTTTCTTTAGAGAATGGTGGGTGCCAGAAGCATGTTGCCAGCAGAAGCAAATACATTAGTGAGGTTTAAGGTTTTTAATAGGCTCATGGATATGCAGGGAATGGAGGGATATGGATCGTGTGCAGATGGATTAGTTCAACTTGGCATCATGTTTGGCACAGACATTGTGGACGAAGGGCCGGTTCCTGTGTACCATCAATCAATCAGTTTTATTCGTCACTTGCACATAAAGTGCAAGTGAAATGAATTTGCCAGCAGCGGTACAATGGAAAACACACAAAAACACAATAAAATAGTAAGATTAAACGAGAACTTACCAGTTCGAGTTTGATCGTTATTTTATGAGGAGTAACGATGAGGGATTACGTGAAGAAGCCCCGCCTGGCGCTTGATCGGCATACTTCAAAGCAGCGGCATGAAAAACACAGAACATAATAGCCAGAGTAAGATAGTAAGGCTCAACATAGATTTAGAACTACCAGATGATCATTTATTTTATGAGGGTCGGGAGTGGAGGGCACGTAATCCCTCATCGTTACTCCTCATAAAATAACGATTAAACTTCCAACTGGTAAGTTCTCGTTTAATCTTACTATTTTACTTCGGAGTCACGTGAGTGACTACGTGAAGATTTTGTAGCTTCTGTGTTTTTATGTCGTAGACTCATTCCATACGACAATCTGGCTCAATCAACACAGTAATGAGCAAATAACACATTTTTTCTCCAAACATTGCCTCAGGTTATGTGATAAATTATTTCACATTATAAAAGAATGAAAGTAATGCCCTTTCCATTGAAAGGCAAATTTATCACCAAAATATCAATTGATATATAATTTGATGGTATGAACAAAGCAACAATTATAGAGAACCCAACACTCCGTGTCCAATCCTGACACCATGACTGGTTCCTTTTAATTTAATATTTATTTTACACCCTCCTGCGGCCTTGAATCTTTGCTCGAGCGGCTCATCCTGTGCCATTCCTGTGAATGTATCTACCTCCTTAATAGAGTGATTTTCCACATCTCAATGTCTAGTTCCACTGAGTGTTATCCATGTTTTAACCATCTGGAATATATTTCTCTAGAACCATCAGTTTTTACTGATACCTAATGTGTTTTTTTTTTGTGTAATAAGTAGTGCTGTCTCACCACCACAGAGACTCTTACCTACTTCAACATATTTCATCAATGTTGACCCACACACAATTTATGGCCGACAGGATATGCTTATAGGTTTACCTTGGTTTCAGCTCTTCTTGGTCTGCTTTGCTTGGTAAATTCATAAACATATATGATAATGTAATCTGTATCCACATGCAATTATATAACGTAATATTTGCAATGTTTGCACTCTTATGTTGATACTAAAGTCATGAGCATTATTACTTTCAATGTTAATTTTTTGAATCATTGATAGAATTGGAGTCCATTGCCTAAGGCAATTCAGGACTATATTGATCTCCCGACTTATGTATTGCAACTTTGGACAGATTAAATATATATATATATATATATTTATATCTATATATATATATATATCCCTTTTTTCATATCGGGATATTACGAATGAACCCGATACTTCTTGGTTAGTAATTTGTCAGTAAATTGGACGATAAACACTCTGAGCCCTGTTATTGGCTCTATCAATTAGATACACAGAAAAAATGCAATCCACAAGGAACTCACATATATCTAATATGACAAATAACTTTACTGTCTACACAGACTTCCAATTTCTTGTAACAAAATATTGTTTTTTTAAATTTATTTCTCCAAATTGCAGGTATAACATTTCTTTTGTACATAATTATTGTATTGTTATGTTGTTATATTAGTTAAAACATTCATAGACTTCTTTGACCATCAACTGTTGAAATGGTCTGGTCAACCTGCAGATAGTCAAATTCATATTTTCATGTCATGGATGCCTTTGTACAACAATAAATTACTGCAACTATGAATCATCATAAATGGTTCAACATCACACAATATTTAATGAAAACCATGAAGGTCCGTTTTGGGCCACCAAAGCGCCTCTGGCAGTGTCCTGCTACATTTTCATCAGACACTGCCCTATCAGACAAAAATGAGGAACATAAAAGAACATCTTTCCTCATGTAACTGAGAGAAATGCATCCAACTTTCCTGTTCTCGGTTTACCCACGAGAACATTTGAAAGATCGGTGATTTAATCTGTATACAACCAGATTAATCGTAAGTAATCCATATTACTGACAATGTTTTTTCCCCCCTGATTTGTTGTCTGCGATAACATTGTCTCTTTCTTAGAGATAAACAGCTGGACTAAAACATTTTTAGAATATGCCACATCTGTTTACTCAGATAATCACTTGATTATTATTTTACTTATCTTATGTGATTGATATATGCCACAGCCGTGGTATTGTTCACCTTGACATGACATGGACACTTCCATAATAGAACAATCGATATTTAATCCATAACTCCTTATACTTCAATAATTAATACAAATGTTTGGAGAAATTTCTTAGGACAATCCATTTGCAATTACCTGGTGTTAATGTCCGTAGTTCCAACAAGGGACGTATCAATTAACTTCATAAGAATAGATATTATTCTTATCTTAACCCAAATATTCACAGAACCTGTCCATCATCTGTTAATACTTGCTTCAGCTTGCAACAGCTGCTAAGCTTATAGTTGAAGCAGCTTGTGGATCTTTTCTATCCATTACTTTAATAATGATAACGTATCATTTGGTATTTGCATAGGCCTCTCACAAAGGCATACATACTCTTATAAAGCTTCTGTATTCCTTCTTTTGGAGCTTTATTTACTCTTTACCTAAGCTCCTTTTCTGATGGAGGGACAAAATATGTCAACAAAGCAATGAGACATATTTGTATCATGGAAACAATTTTCCCCCTATTATGGTGCTGAATTACTCCTAAATCCAGAATAGTAATTTATGAATATTTATGAATGCCTAAACATAGGCTTTATGAGATGGGTCAGGTCCTTGCCTTTCAACAGGCTTGTAATTGCAGCACTAATTTGCAGCTGAGTCTTTATTAACCTTCCAATTTAAATGTGATCAAGATAAACCATGACCATGTCCTCATTAGTGCAAGTGCTGATCTTTTTATCAGTACAATTGTTGTTCCAGTATTCTGTCAACAGCCTAGAACTGGTTTTAATCCTTTAGACAATGCTTTAACTTGCACAGCTGACCCATTTTAATTAATTTCAAGCACCTGTAATATGATTAACAATTTTTATTTTTATTTTTTTATTTTTTATTTTTTTTCATTTTTTTATTATAGAAACAAAATAATAACAAAGTACATTATTTTACAATGATGAAAATACATGATATTAATGATATATTCATACTGTTAATATTATTTGTATTATTATTGATTATAAATTTTAAGATTATATATTTTATATAATTGAGAATACATGGTACTAGTAATACATTCATAATATTAGTAATATACTCATACTGTTGATAATATTTGTATTGTCACTGATTTTGAAATGTAGGACCAAATTTTATGTAATTAAAAATACGTAATACTAGTAAAACTTTTATGATATTCAATATATTTTCATACTGTTAATAATATTTGTATTATCATTGATTTTAAATTTAAAATTATATATTTTATATAATTGAAAATACATGATACTAATAATACTTTCATAAAGTTAGTGCTATTTATATTCGTACTGATATTAAAAATTTAAGATTATGTGTTTCTATACTTTTTTCTAATTTTTTATAAAAGTATGAAAAGATAGAGAGAAAGAGTGTGAAAAGTTTGATGGAGAATGGAATATTAATCATTAATCCGTCTTTGGAGATATATTCATGATTTATTATATATATTTCTTCATCTATTCAAATATTCAGGTCTCAATCAAGTCCTCGTGCCGAACCATTATGACCCTGTAAATATTTAATATATGGAGACCAAATCCCTCTGAAGAGATCTAACCTGTCCATTAGGACAAGCCTCAATCTCTCCAGATGAAGTGTCTCCGACATTTCTATGTTCCACATTTTGATTGTTGGGGATGTAGGGCCTTTCCAAAATTTTAATATTAATTTTTTCCCAATTATTAAACCATAGTCGATAAAAGTTCTTTGGTTCATTGTTATTAGTTGGTCAGTTTCAAGTATTCCAAGTATTATTAACTTTGGATCAGGAGTCAAAGTTATATTGACAACATTCGAAATTATCTTAAATATTTCATTCCAGTATTTTACAATTTTTATACAGTTAGTGAATGAGTGTGACAAATTTGCTTCTGAGATTTGACATTTATCACATATAGAGGATATTTTTGGGAAAATATTATGTAATTTAGATTTGGAATAATGTAATCTATGTAGTATTTTAAACTGTATAAGGGAATGTTTAGCATTTAACGAACAATGATGTATATGTTGTAAACTTTCATCCCATATTTCTGGTCTTATAATTTGGCCTAATTCATTTTCCCAAGACTGTCTATGTATTTCTGTTGATGGGACATCACTTTCCAATAAAATATTGTATATATATGATATCATTTTTTCCGTATTTGGATGTTTATTCAAGCATTCATCTAAAATTTCTGTCTTTCTATTTCTAAGTTCTTGTGTATTTGCAGAAACATAATTTCTGATTTGTAAATATCTAAAATATTCTTTATTGTGTAGTCCATAAGTTTGTTGTAACTCTTGAAATGAGAGAAAAGAGTTTTCCTTATAAAGATCACCCATCTTAGAAATTCCTTTATTTTTCCATTGTAAAAAAGCCTTATCCATCATTGAAGGTTTGAACGTAAGATTATTGGCGATGGTAAGACCTAATGGTATAAATTTTAGTTTTAATGTTTTCTTTATTTGTTTCCAGATGCGGATTCCGTTTTCTATTACCGGATTTTCACTATAAATTTTCTTAGCTACGTTAGTGTTAGCAAATATTATAGAGCTAATTTCAAATGGAGAACAATCTTCTTTTTCCATATTTAACCAATTTGGTTTATTATCTATTTCTTCTAGCCAAAAATTCATATTTTTAATATTGACTGCCCAGTAATAAAACATAAGATTTGGTAATGCTAATCCTCCATTTATTTTAGGTTTACATAAATGTTTTTTATTTATTCTATGGCTCTTGTAATCCCAGATAAAGTTAGTAATTAGAGAATCTACTTTTTTGAAAAAAATTTTAGGGAGATATATCGGAATTAATTGAAATAGATATAATAATTGTGGGAGAAAAATCATTTTTATTGCATTAATTTTACCTAACATTGAAATAGGTAAGCTTTTCCAGTATAAAATATTCTTATTTAATTTATTCAATAATGGAGGGAAATTAAATTTAAATAAAGAGTCAAATCTTTTTGTAACGAAAATCCCAAGATATTTAATATTTTCGTTTGTTATCTTAAAAGGGAATT
The DNA here is from genome assembly GCA_035221665.1 of Okamejei kenojei. Classification (NCBI taxonomy): domain Eukaryota; kingdom Metazoa; phylum Chordata; class Chondrichthyes; order Rajiformes; family Rajidae; genus Okamejei; species Okamejei kenojei. The sequence goes on from CM069147.1 coordinate 49,277,220, forward strand.
GTTGTAATATATGTAAATTATTCACCGTTATTGGCATGAGTTCACTTTTATTCCAATTAATACTGTATCCTGAGAGAGATCCGAATTCCGTTATTAGTTTTAACAAATTTCGGATACTTGTTTCTGGTTCAGTGATGTAAAGTAATACATCATCCGCATATAAGGAGATTTTATTTTTAGTATCTCTAGTATCATATCCATGTATTTCCGGGTGTAATCTCACCCTCTGGGCGAGAGGTTCTATTGCGAGCGCAAACAATAAAGGTGATAAAGGACAACCTTGTCTACAACCTCGAGATAAACTGAATTTAGTTGATAACATTCGGTTTGTTGTTATTCTAGCTATTGGATTTGTATATAACAATTTAATCCAAGTATTAAACTTCTCTCCCAGTTTGAAAGCTTCCATAACCGAAAATAGGTAAGGCCATTCCACTTGATCAAAAGCTTTTTCTGCGTCAAGCGAAATGACTACTAAATCTTTTTTATCACTTCTTTTCGAATATATAATATTAAATAACCGTCTTAAATTGTATGAGGAATATCTTTTTGGTATAAATTCTGTTTGATCGGGATGGATTAATTCGTTAACGACTGAACTTAGCCTTTGTGCTAGTATTTTTGTTAATATCTTTTGATCAGTATTTAATAGAGCTATTGCTCTATATGATCCTGGTTCATCCAAGTCTTTATTTATTTTGGGTATAAGTGTTATAATAGATTCATTCAACGTGTCTGGTAATTTCTGTTGTGTGTATATCTGTTCATATAATGATTTCAGACGCGGAACCATATGATCATGAAATCTTTTATAAAATTCCGAACCTATACCATCTGGTCCCAGTGTTTTACCATTTTTTAATGATCTAATAGATTCTTGGATTTCTTTTATTGAGATATCAGCATTTAGTAATTCTCTATTTTGTAAATCCAATCCTTTCAGGTTACATTTTTTTTTAAATGCATCTATTTCTGTTTTATTTACTGTTGCTTTAGCAGTGTATAAGTTTTTATAATATTGCATAAATCTTTCATTAATATCTTTGGGTTGTATTAATAAATCACCGTTATGTGATTTAATCCTATGGATAATTTTTTCAGCTTCAATTTTCCTTAATTGTCGAGCCAATAATTTTTGGGGTTTGTCTCCAAATTCAAACTGTAATTGTTTAGTATGTTGATAAAATTTTACAACTTGATCTGTATATATTTTATTTAATTTATATTTCAATGCTGCAATTTTATTGTGTAATATTATATCTGGTTTTGTTGCATTCTGTATATCTAATTGCTTAATCTCCCTTTCCAAATCTTGTTGTTCCTTCCGAATCTTTTTATTATGGAATGCTTGTGAAGAGATCATGATTCCCCGGAGATATGCTTTAAATGTTTCCCATAATAAGGAGCAAGATATTTCTGGTTGATCATTTATTTCAAAAAAAATCTTAATTTGAGTTGTGATATATTCCTGAGTAGTTTTATTTTTTAAAATTTGTGGGTTAAATTTCCACTGTCCTGAATTTTCTGTTTTGCCATTTATTTTAATTTTAAATGTTAATGGCGCATGATCTGAAATTATAATATTATAATATTTGGATTCATAAGTAAGTGAAATAAGTTTTGCATCCACCAAAAAATAATCTATTCTTGAATAAGTTTTATGTACTGGCGAGTAAAAAGAGTATTCTCGTCCCGTAGGGTTTTCTGTTCTCCAAACATCTTTAATGTTAGTCGTTTGCATATATGCGTTTAATAAGTCACTGGAATGTGATTTAGTTTTTCTTTGCTTTGTAGATCTATCTAAGTAGGGGTCTAGTGTGCAATTAAAATCTCCTCCAATTATCAAATTATATTGTGTTAATTCCGGAATATTGTTAAGTACTTTCTTAAAAAACAATGGGCTATCAAAATTTGGTCCATATATATTAACAAAAATCATTTTTTCTGTGTTTAATTCTCCTATCACAATAATGTATCTGCCGTCTTTATCAGTTATAGTTGGTATGCTTAAATAAAGTACCTTTATGAAATAATATTGCTACACCTCTTGATTTATGCGTAAAAGAAGAGTGATATATTTTATCTATCCATTTAGCTTTCAACCTATATTCAGCGTCTTTTTTTAAGTGAGTTTCTTGAATATAAATTACATCAGCTTTAATTGCCTTTAAATGTGCCAATACTTTTCCTCTCTTTATCGGTTCATTAATACCTTTAACATTCCAACTACAAAACGTTAATCGCTCATTCCCCGTATTCCTTTTTAAGTCTTGCATTTTAAGTTTGTAGAGATCTACAATAGAGTCTAAGGATCAGCGCGACAGACCCAACCTTACACCCGAACATTGAATAGATGAATTTTAAATCTCGTTTATGTCCCTCACAAATATATCTCCATTGGTCCAATGTGTAACTCCATTCAAACTGAAAAACACAATAGATTGTATAAAAGAAGAGTAAAGGATAGTTTAAGAGGTTAGTGGTGTGTTTAAAGATAGAAAGAACTACATCTAGAATAGTTGTAGTTTAGTGCTAGCCATACTAGCATGGCTATCCATCTAGCGACTTCCGTCGTTGATGTTATTAACTTGACCAGCTCCTAGGTTTAAGGAATTATTATTCCATAATAATATTTTACCGGGGGTATAACATTAAGGGAAAAAAAGGGTAAAAGAAAAAAGGAAAAGGGGTAGGATTCATCATATAAAAGTGTCTATATCTAGAATTAATTTAAAAATCTAAGTAATATTAAATATAAAAAATGTAAAGGCTATATAAGAAAAAAAAAGGGGATACAAAAATACCATAAAACAAAAGGAAAAACTAAAATTCAAGGTAAAAATTGTTGTTATAAGGAAAGATCTCCAAATGAGATCCATCGCTATATTTAACTCTATTCATTAAATAAACATTAGTTGTTAATTATTAGTAGTAGTGATTAGCAGTAGTGAACAATCTTAATTGGTAAAAATAATACTAATAATAATACCGCGTTGTGATTTTAATATTTGTGTTATTTATTTATGTTAGTTATATGATGAGACTAATTATTAATATCCAGATAACGCTTTCCGATCCAGTTTTTTCTCTCAATTCCATTCGACATTGTCCATTCCGTCCAGTCCAATATTATCTTGTAAGATCTTGCAGGATGTTGAGAGTCCGTGTTAGATCTCTAAAAGTAGTGAGAGTCAGTATATTCACTTGTAGATATTTTTCAGGTCTTGAACTGCTGTGCGAATTCCAATGCTGCTGTTGGGGTATTAAAGAAATGTTCCGCGTCGTTAAAAGTAACTCTTAAAACAGCTGGGTAATTCAAACCATATCTCAGGTTTCGCACACCCCTCATGAGACTTTTAGCTTCATTAAATGCTTTCCGTTTCCTGGCAACCTCTGGTGGGTAATCTCGGTAGATACTGATCCTTTGTCCTTCAAATATCAGGTCTCTGATTCTCGAAGCTTTTCGCATAATCTCATCCAGAACAAAGTCATATTGTAGCTTTATAATCATTTGTCTTGGAGGGGCGTTTAGTCTGGTCTGACGTCTGCTGACTCTATGAGCACGAGTTAATAAAGGCGTTTCTTCCAGAGATAGAACAGCTTGGAGTAGGTTTGCAGTGAATTCTCGAGGATCTTCGTTTTTCTCTCGTCCTTCAGGAATCCCTGCAATTCTCAGATTTTGTCTTCTCTGACGTCCTTCTAGCTCAGTACATTTCTCTGTTGTTTTAGTCAGCAAGTTCGTTAGACGTTCATTTTCTGTAATCAGCTTTGCCGTCTTTATACCAGCCGTCTGTTGTTCCAGTACTTCCTCCATAGGATTGATTCATCCTATTTTGAAAGTCTTTTTTAACCTTTTCAAGTTTTTTGTCCATCTTCTTTTCCATTTCATTAAACATTTCAGTGAATTCATTCTTCAAATCTTCCGATAATTTCTTGATCTTTTTTTCAATATTTAACTTTGTTTCCTGTTGGAATTCTTTCAGTTGATTATTCATCTGATTCATCTGAGTGTTCATCTGGCTGTTCATCTGGTTCATCTGGCTGTTCATCTGGTTTATTTCTTCCTTTATTTCTTCCTTTAAACCAGCAATCTGTTGAGAAATGAAAGTTTTCAATTCCTCACCTTCCGTTTTTTTCCCTGTTCTTTTGGATACATCTTCCAGGGAGGAGGTCCTACTCGAGTCCGAGGCTTCAGTTTGGCCTTTTGGCTGTCTCTGCCGGGTGGATCGGTTTTCCCTTTGTCGGTAGGGCTCCGTGCTGTTGACATAATTAGTCGCGCGCCTGATGACGTCACTCACAACACTCGGTGCAGAAACGGCAGGCAGCAAGCAGCAGACAGCGGGTAGGTCCCTTAATCCCCCGTTTTTTCCAATTTTTTTTCGTGGAGCTGGCTGGCATTATCCTCTAGCCCTCCATAGCGCCACCGGAATCAACACCGGAATTTGTTAATAACAATTGTATTTCAATGTTGAAGATGTCCATTTTAATAAAAATGTTTTTACACTGTGAAAGTGTATTTAAAATGATGTTTTGTATGGTTTATACCACCACATCTTTTCACTGAGGTAATTTTATAATATATATGTATGTACCCCTTCTTTATTGGAGTTTTTTTGGGTGCAAACCTAAAATCAATTTTTTAGGTTTTTCTATACAGGTGAACCAATTCCTTCTACAATTTCTTGTAGTCCTTAGTTATGTTAAATCAATAATCATAACACACCTGTAATCCCCCACAATCGGAGATTTCATCAACTTATTTAGTCTGCACCTCTTCGACGTACTTCAAGACTTCTTTTCCCAATTATATGGGTTCAGATAAGGCTGTGTTGGATAATATTTATTTATCATAGAAACATAGAAATATAGAAATTAGGTGCAGGAGTAGGCCATTCAGCCCTTCGAGCCTGCACCGCCATTCAATATGATCATGGCTGATCATCCAACTCAGTATCCCGTACCTGCCTTCTCTCCATACCCTCTGATCCCCTTAGCCACAAGGGCCACATCCAACTCACTCTTAAATATAGCCAATGAACTGGCCTCAACTACCCTCTGTGGCAGAGAGTTCCAGAGACTCACCACTCTCTGTGTGAAAAAAGTCTTTCTCATCTCGGTCTTAAAGGATTTCCCCCTTATCCTTAAGCTGTGACCCCTTGTCCTGGACTTCCCCAACATCGGGAACAATCTTCCTGCATCTAGCCTGTCCAACCCCTTAAGAATTTTGTAAGTTTCTATAAGATCCCCTCTCAATCTCCTAAATTCCAGAGAGTATAAACCGAGTCTATGCAGTCTTTCTTCATAAGACAGTCCTGACATCCCAGGAATCAGTCTGGTGAACCTTCTCTGCACTCCCTCTATGGCAATAATGTCCTTCCTCAGATTTGGAGACCAAAACTGTACGCAATACTCCAGGTGTGGTCTCACCAAGACCCTGTACAACTGAAGTAGAACCTCCCTGCTCCTGTACTCAAATCCTTTTGCTATGAAAGCTAACATACCATTCGCTTTTTTCACTGCCTGCTGCACCTGCATGCCTACTTTCAATGACTGGTGTACCATGACACCCAGGTCTCGCTGCATCTCCCCTTTTCCTAATCGGCCACCATTTAAATAATAGTCTGCTTTCCTGTTTTTGCCACCAAAGTGGATAACCTCACATTTATCCACATTATACTGCATCTGCCAAACATTTGCCCACTCACCCAGCCTATCCAAGTCACCTTGCAGTCTCCTAGCATCCTCCTCACAGCTAACACTGCCCCCCAGCTTAGTGTCATCCGCAAACTTGGAGATATTGCCTTCAATTCCCTCATCCAGATCATTAATATATATTGTAAATAGCTGGGGTCCCAGCACTGAGCCCTGCGGTACCCCACTAGTCACTGCCTGCCATTGTGAAAAGGACCCGTTTACTCCTACTCTTTGCTTCCTGTTTGCCAGCCAGTTCTCTATCCACATCAATACTGAACCCCTAATACCGTATGCTTTAAGTTTGTATACTAATCTCTTATGTGGGACCTTGTCGAAAGCCTTCTGGAAGTCCAGATATACCACATCCACTGGTTCTCCCTTATCCACGCTACTAGTTACATCCTCGAAAAATTCCACAAGATTCGTCAGACATGATTTACCTTTCGTAAATCCATGCTGACTTTGTCCATGATTTCACCACTTTCCAAATGTGCTGCTATCCCATCTTTAATAACTGACTCTAGCAGTTTCCCCACTACCGATGTTAGACTAACTGGTCTGTAATTCCCCGTTTTCTCTCTCCCTCCCTTCTTAAAAAGAGGGGTTACATTTGCTACCCGCCAATCCTCAGGAACTACTCCAGAATCTAAAGAGTTTTGAAAGATTATCACTAATGCATCCACTATTTCCTGAGCTACTTCCTTAAGTACTCTGGGATGCAGCCTATCTGGCCCTGGGGATTTATCGGCCTTTAATCTATTCAATTTACCCAACACCACTTCCCGACTGACCTGGATTTCACTCAATTCCTCCTTTGACCCACAGTCCCCTGCTATTTCCGGCAGATTATTTATGTCTTCCTTAGTGAAGACAGAACCAAAGTAGTTATTCAATTGGTCCGCCATATCCTTGTTCCCCATGATCAACTCACCTGTTTCTGACTGCAAGGGACCTACATTTGTTTTAACTAACCTCTTTCTCTTCACATATCTATAACTTCTGCCTTTGTTTTGATCTATTATACTTCTGCCTTTGTTTTGATCTATTATCAAATCTTTATATTGGATCATAATTTTTTCCCCAAAGTTTAAAGACCAATAGTCTGTTCTTTTGTAATCAATGTCTTTGATTTATCATAAGGCAGGTTTTATTCCATAATAATCAGGAGTTTAACATAACCTGATCTGTATTGAGCTGCAAATCTAGAGTGCAAATTTGGTCCCTATAACAATTACATATATATAACTAAAATTAATATTATATATTTCTTCCCATTGAGCTCCACAAACTGATGGCAATTTATCTTTTATTTTAAATGTTTTGGTTATTTGCACAATGTTTTATTTGTTTTCCATAAATAGTGATGCCATGCACCAGTTTGAAATACTTTGAAATCGTATTTCCTTATATCTCATATAATTGAGACATGGATATCATAAACGGATTCACTGTTGATATCTTTATAAAACATAAAGGTTTTATCAATATTCTGCTGTTTCAACCATAACAGCTTTGGTGAGAGACCAATTAATTTTGGTTCCAATGTTTACTTTCCATGGCCTCACTCATTCATTCGGGTATCGTACCTAGTACACCTCTATATATATTTTTGTACTGTGGTGTACCTTAATAAAACATAAAAGTTTTATCTATAATTCTGCTGTTTTAATCATAACAGCTTTAGTGAGAGACCAACTAATTTTGGTTTCCATGGTTATTTTCCATGGCCTCACTCCTTTATTCAGGTATTGTACCAAGTACACCTGTATATATACACAAATATATACCTGTATATAGCACAGGTATATATTATATATATATATATATATATATATATATATATATGTACCAGCCACCACTATCAGTGCACTTTTAGGGTCAGTTTTTCCATTTTGTTTTACTGCCCTTGTTACTCCTGAGTTTTCCCTCAAGGAGACTACCTCCAAACAATCTGAGGTAGATATTCCCACAATGATAATTCCATCATATATATTAATATATGAAACCCCCTTAGGGTTTGTTAGGGTTTGAAACCCCCTTAGGGTGGGAATGTTTTGGGCCTTTTAAACCCTTTTTGGTTGAATTTTTTATTTATTTATTATTTTATTTTTTGGAATCTTTTTCCATTACTTTTAAGCCATAAGCTTTTTTAGTCTGGAGACCTTTTATTAAACTTTAAAAAAAAAAAAATTATGGCCTTCCTGACTTTTAAAACATTTTTCCCCCTTGCCAAAAGTTTGTGGAGCGACTAAAAGTCTCCATAACGTAATTTTAACGGCCACCAGTATCGGAACCGGCTCCGTACTTAATCTCCCGTCCCGATCGCTGAGTATTCCCCAGGGACGTTTTTATTAACTCCGTTGTTTCTTTACACAGAGTATTTTCTTTCTATTTTAACTTTTATTTATTTTCTGCTTTTAAATTCGTTTTAACTCCTGGTGGTTCAATACACCAGCCACTGAGTTTGGACCCTGTATGTTTTTCAACTGCACTTACCTGCGGGCCCTTACCTACCGCTGTCGAGGAGCTGCAGCTCTTGCTCTGCCGTCAGCGTCGTCGTAATGCCGATCAAGCGCTAGGCGGAGCTTCTTCACATAGTCACTCACGTGACTCCTAAGTAAAATTGTGTTCTGTTCTGTTTTATTTTCGACAACCTGGTCTCCTGCATTTGGTAGTAATGTGATGTGGCCTCCTTTACGTTGGTGAAACCAAGCGTACATTAGCTGAATATTTCGCAGAACACCTGCGATCTGTCTACAATTGCTATTTCAAGCTTCTGGTTGCATATCATTTTAACTCTCCCATTCCCACACAAATCATGTTCTTTGCATTTTATATTGGTGTAGGGAGGCGAAATGCAAGTTAGAACATCATCTTGTATTCCACTTGTGTTTCTTACAATCCAATACATTAGTGCTCTCGTCCTCTCACCTGTCCACCTAGTTTGCTCCTTCCTTGTTCATTCCTTCCATCCACCCACCTCTCACCTGGTTTCATCTCTTCCCCATCTGGTATTGGTGTTGATTTATTATTGTCAAGGAAATGGATATACAAGTTTTGTTCTGGCTCCACTATCACCTACCAGCGTCTGTCCCACTCACCTTCCCCCTGTTTTTATCTACCCTTCATTCACTATCTACAGTATGTGGTGCCACCTGCCAGCCCCTACTGCACCCTTCCACATACTGCTATATGCTGGCAATCTTTCCTGTTTCTTTAGTCCTATTGCAGGATCTTGACCAAAAATGTCAACTTGCATCCTTTGTCTCCATAGATGTTTCTTGACACGCTAAGCTCAACCAGGGTTTTGTGTTTGTCCTACCCGTCTGTTCAAGAATTTTGTGATATAGAACTAGCTTGTTGACCAGAGTCGTGATCTCAGAATAATTACCACAAACATCATAAAGGCAGGGAAGTCTGTATTTAATTTGATCTGTTACCTACTTGTTTTATTTAGATGACAACCAAGTATATTTTTATCCAGATTGCAGAATATCGCAGTTGCATGAGCATAGATTGAAAGGTCCAGCAAAGTATCAAAGTAGTAGTTTGCTAGTAGATTTTTTATGGACGTACAAAATAAATGAATTGAAACATGCTTGAAATTGATTGAAACTGGTTTGCAGCTTGGTAGAGAACCTTTGTTCCTGTCCTCCTCAACAGTCAACTCAAAGATTGAAATTTCGACATCGGGGTCAGAATCCAGTGGAAGAGAACAAATGTATTGAGAGGATTTTACATCTGATCCCTTAGATGGTGCAACCCATTACATTGGACTCAGCAACTTTGAGTAAAAAGAAAAGTGGAGGCAATGTTTTAAATATATACTTTTTTTCCTGAGTTTATGCTATTTTGATGAAAATGTAATCTTTTAAATTTTGTTTTAATTGTTTAAGGCTAGTGGAACTCTTTTTAAATGACCAAGTATCAGAATAATTTAAAGACAGTTTGATAGTAGTGAGCTGTCAAATAATGGAAAAGGGCACAAAGTCCTGGAGTAACTCAGTGGGTCAGGCATCAAACTGTTTTGCTTCATTTGTTAATTGTTCGCAGGGATACTGGTGATAATAACTTGCTCTTAAATTGTGCTGTGGGATTGTTTAAACCAACTGAGAAGAGATGAGGCACTATTAATAAATTTAATTTGTCAGCCTTGGCTGCAGTCTCTGGAGTGAAGCCTGAACTCTGACTGTTCCGATTTAAAGAAGAATGCTACTATTTAGCCATGATTGACGTCACCATAGATAGAAATGTGGCTGAAGTTGTTCAGTGTGAAGATTGAAAACATGGGCACAGGTCTAGAAAGCAGAGATAAGTGATAGTTGGCAAGGGAAAGAGAGGAGGAGTATGGAAGAATAGAATTGAAAGAGGGAATACAACTTGTAAAGTGGAAGCTGTTTATTATGCTGTAGAACAGACTCATTCTGGCTAAAGTGTTGAATTCATTCAATAATAGCTGATGGAGGGGTGGAGATTATAGTTAGTGTGGGTGTGGTGCCCATGATTTAGACATGATTATGTGGGAGATAATTTGTAATAGGTTGAGAATACATGCAACTAGAGAATAAAACTTCACACTTTTTTCAAAATGGTGCAACTGTAATTTTAAGCATTTGTATTATGTATTATATACTCCACAGTCTGGAGTATTGGAACAGTAATGAGAATGTATATTTTAATGCCATGTCTCTCTAGTCTGGTCTACTGCTCTAGTACAAGTGAAACACTGAAAAATTGTCACCTTCCCTCATTATAATGTTGATTTCTTACAATTTGAATAAATGGGAAGATTTGTAATTTACATAGATTTGCATTAAATGCACATCAGAAACAGTTTCACAGCAATAATTTATTAAATATTCAAAAAATAAACTGGCAAACAGTATAAAATAAAATCAGGAATTCATGTTATTTAAATAAAAAGTTATAGAGTTTTAAATATCTAGAACTTATACAGAGTTGGTTGCTGATCAATACTGAGTGTAAAGAGGATAACAGGATAAGGCTACCAGAAGCAAGTAATCTTTTACTGAGCTAACTCGTAGCAAAGACAAGTAAAAGCCTGATAAGTGAAGATCCAGGGCAAAATGTTTTCACGTCCTCTCAGTGGACAATGAAAGATTTTCAATTCATTTTGGACCATGTGCTTCAGATTCTTCTTCATCATCCTCATACATCTCACCTTCTTCATCTGCGGTAGCATCTTGGTACTGTTGGTATTCAGACACCAGGTCATTCATGTTACTCTCTGCTTCAGTAAACTCCATCTCATCCATACCTTCACCAGTGTACCAGTGCAAGAATGCCTTCCTGCGGAACATAGCTGTGAACTGCTCTGAGATCCGCTTGAAAAGCTCCTGGATAGCAGTACTATTTCCAATGAATGTGGAGGACATCTTGAGTCCACGAGGTGGAATATCACAGACAGCGACTTTAACGTTGTTGGGAATCCATTCCACAAAGTAGCTACTGTTCTTGCTCTGAATAGCCAACATCTGCTCATCAACTTCCTTCATGGACATCTTGCCCCTGAAAACTGTGGCCACTGTCAAGTACCTACCATGACGGGGATCACAAGCTGCCATCATATTTTTGGCATCAAACATCTGCTGAGTGAGTTCTGGAACAGTTAATGCCCGATACTGTTGGCTTCCTCGGGCAGTAAGAGGTGCAAATCCTGGCATAAAGAAGTGGAGACGAGGGAAAGGTACCATGTTCACTGCAAGCTTTCTCAAATCGGCATTGAGCTGTCCTGGAAATCGCAGAGAAGTAGTGACGCCACTCATGGTAGCCGACACCAAATGATTGAGATCTCCATAGGTGGGTGTTGCAAGTTTGAGGGTCCGGAAGCAGATATCATACAGGGCTTCATTATCTATGCAGTAGGTTTCATCTGTGTTTTCTACAAGCTGATGGATGGAGAGGGTGGCATTGTATGGTTCTACTACTGTGTCAGAAACTTTTGGAGAAGGAACAACGCTGAAAGTATTCATGATTCGGTCAGGGTATTCCTCTCGTACTTTGCTAATAAGCAGGGTTCCCATGCCAGATCCAGTACCTCCACCCAGAGAGTGAGTAAGCTGAAAGCCTTGCAAGCAGTCACAATTTTCACATTCTTTTCTCACCACATCAAGGACAGAGTCTACCAGCTCTGCACCTTCTGTGTAATGACCCTTTGCCCAGTTGTTTCCAGCTCCACTTTGCCCTATAATGAAATAAATAAATAAATAAATGAGGAAGACTTAAATATTAGAGGTGTAAATGTTCAGAAATAATCACGGCAATTCCATATTCTGGAACAAAATTCCTGAAAGTAGTAAATAACTTAATTAAAACCACTTAAATAATTTTGTGATAGGGATTTCATCTAAAGAAAAACCCATTTATCAGCTCAGTGACTGCAATATAACTATTGCCAATCAAACAAGAAAATGTTCAAGTTGGCATTTTACTCTGCTGATTATATAATCACAATTCTAAATTATTTTCTGACAACTATAATTTTATGAATACAATAACACAAAGAAGAATATTTGATGCATATAATTCTTAAGATCTGCAAGAAGTGATAAAATAAGTGTAGTCTTCAACTGATACATGATTATACAGATTATAGAGGTTGTTTGTTCATTCAATCCCCATTTTACCCATAGGAATTTATAATGATGCAAAACAATCCTATGTCCATGTTTATATTGATAATTAGTATATAAAATTGTTACTTGTCAATTGTGGTAGAGCACCACTGACTGAGAATCATCATCATTATGTTAAATGTAAAGGCACAATATTTCCAGAAATGAAACGTTATTATGTTGCCCAATTTATCACATTTCACATGTGCAGCGTCAAAATGATCCAAAAAGGAGAATAAGAAATACTTAAAACAGGCTTTAAATATTTAAACCAAAGTCAAAAATGTTGTAAGTTAAGAGACACATTCCAAGGGTAAAAAATGCAAGACATATCAATGGACAACTTGGAATGGTTAGAAAACTGTCTGCCAGGAATGGCATAGGGAAGAGCAGATAGTAGGAAGTGCTGTCCCCAAATCTGGAATGGGCAGGAATGAGCTAGAAAAATACAAGTATGAAAGCAGAACTTGTTAGATCAAATTTTAATACAAAAATATACACAAATTTAAGACATTTTATAAAAGTGTATATAATTCTTTAAATTGTCATTAATATTTTCTCAACTAAAGAGGTGTGTTTTGTATTGCCATCTCTCCCAAACTCAAACTGAACAAGCAAAGTCAGTACAGAAATTGCTTCTCGGAGCCACTCTTAACAGTGCAATTCATGCTAAAGTGTACATTTTCACAGACACAAGGAGTTGAAGCAAAAGTGGATAACAATTTATTCTACTTTCCAGCAAGAGGGAAGGGAATGAGTAAGCAGCAGAGGGGCCAGGTGGAACACTGCTTTGCTGCCAGCTCTACATTAAAAAAAAATTAACCTTCTGGGAGTGTACTCATTACTTGTAAACCAGACATGAGCAGCAACAATCCCTACTTTTGTCATGAGAATTAATATTTTTAATGAGGATTTGAATATAAAACCATCAACCATTTCATTTGCAAATGCAAAAGATCCAATATTAGTTTTAAGCAGCCCGTTCCAGAAGCCTGAGAAATCACCCGTGGTCTCAATGAAAATATATTCAAAACCTTAATCTGTTAGATTACATGCCATTAGACTCTTTTGCCATTATTTTCCTATCTTGAAAACATGTAGAAACAGATACATTTCTAACATTAAAAAATGAAAATTAATTGCGCTTTAGCTGGAGGTATGTTTTGAAAATTGGATATAATTTTGACTTTGCATTTTGGCTCCGACTGATATCTACATACCAAAAATAAAATTGTCTGGTCTGAAGAGATGTCCGAAGGGCCCTGATCGAACACTGTCCATTGTGCCTGGTTCCAGATCCACTAGGATGGCTCTGGGTACATATTTGAGAGCTGCAGAGAGAACAAATATCAATAATCCGTAAATCTGAATTTTGCTCAAATGTAGTAAAATTCTGGCACAACGGAGCAATTAATTCAAACTCGCTCTTTGTCAAATTGGTAATCTGTAATCCACATTTTCTCAGCTCGGTCCCCATTGTCTCAAGTATTTTGTCTTTTGTATTTAGTATTGCACCATGCCATACTCTCCATTTATGGATGTGCTAATCCAAGGCAATTTGAGATAGTTTTACACAATTAAAATAATGCTAATTATCCAGCAGCATATTGGAAAGTTGAAGTTATTCTGTACGTATGAATGAGGCAATGCCAAACTGTTATTTCAAACGTCTAAAAGTTTCGATATGAGGGAAGAATCAACTTTTTAGGATCTGATTCATAATTCAGTGGTTGGATGTTTGTACAAGTTTAATACTGTATTTAATTCCTATTCCACCCATTTCCAAAAACATGGCTAGTAGGTTAATTGGCCACTGTAAATTGTTCCAGGTATGTAGGCAAGTTGAAGAATGTATGGGAATTGATAGGAAGATATGAAATAAATGTAGGATTAGTCATGGATCTTTGATGGTCAGTATGGACTTGAGTGCCAAAGAGCCTGTTTCTGTACTGTATGACTTTATGGCTTTGATCATTATTTCAACCAAATGCTGTGCACTTAGAAATCCTGGATAATACAGGCCATCTGTCACAAATGTCAGTATAAATGCTAATTACCCAACTCTGGCTTAATGTTACACTAAATTTCAACTTCATGTAGGTTTACTTTACTTACAAGAAGCTTCATTGTAGTAGACACTAATCCTCTCCAGCTGCAGGTCTGAGTCACCCTCATAATTCCCACTCGGGTCAATCCCATGCTCATCACTGATGACTTCCCAAAACTAATAAAAAAGAGGAAATGCATATATTCAGATAGACTAATTTGTAGCAGATTTACAATAATTTACACAAATTCTATTGTTTTGATTTTGCTCAACTCCGGCATCCCCATGTTATTAATCTTTTGTCTCTGTGCTGAAAATTAAAGAATATTTGAAATTTTTATCAAAGTCATAGATTGAGTATATTAAAAGCCAGTGAAATTAATCTTTGTTTTGTAAGCATAATGCATATCTTAACATAGATCTAATACTGATGATACTGTATTAGAAATGCGCTACTTTTGAAATGGATCTGAGAGATGAAACTTTAAGAATAAAGCATGATACAATTTATTTGAAGGTAACCTATTCCCCCACTCGAGGCTCCATAATTAAATCAGTAAAAATTGGAAGCCTTCAAATCAGCAGATAAAGGGAAGTTTACATAACCACTTCTGGATTTCTAAAATTAGGACAAAGTGTAGAATCACTGCTTATTTTAAAGCTGCTTAGGGAATGCAGGATAGATAACTGTTGGCTCAACAAATGCAGGCACAAGGAAATGCAGATGCTGGTTTACCATAAAAGATACTGTGTTGGAGTAACTCAGCAGGTCACGCAGCATCTCTGAAGAATATGGATAGGTAACGTTTCGGATCAGCACACTTCTGACATTGTGGGCGAGTGGAAAAGAAAGTTGGAAGAGAGATGGAGGCCGGACTGGCAAGTGATAGTTGGATGGTTGATGGAGCTTTTGATTGGCAGATGGTTGGACTAAGGCCAGAGATGAATAGACAAAAACTGAGATAACGAGGTAAAGATAGAGGAGGTGTGAATTGTGAAGCCAGAGGAAGAGATATAGGTGGAAGGGGACAAGGGAAGGAGAGAAATCAGTGCAAATCTAGGTAGGGCAGAGAAGGTGGAGATAACGGGTTGGGAGGGAATTGTTTGTCAGTTAGTTACCTAAAATTAAATAATTCAATATTCACACCATTCAATTGAAGGATACTCTGGCAGAATATGTGGTGCTGAATACGAGCACCACAAATTCCACTTAGGTAACTTACATCCCAATGGTACGAACATTGAATTATCTGTTCTTAAGTAACTTCAAACCCCCCACATGCCCTACCTGGACTCACACATAATTTTCCTCTGCCTCTCCCCTTCCACGTACATTCCTTCCTCTAGCTTCACAAATAGCATCTCTTCAATCCTTTTGTCGCACACCTTGTCTTTTCATCTGTGGCCTTTATCCACTTCCCTCCCCCTCACCTGTATCCATCTATTGCTTGTCAGGCTTTGTCCTACCCCTCCTCTCTTCCAGCTTTATTTACTCCCTCCCCTGGCTCCCCCATCTACTATCAGCCTGAAGGGTCTGACCCAAAATGTTCTCCAGAGATGCTGCCTGACCCACTGAGTTACTCCAGCACTGTTTGTTTTTTGTAAATCAACATCTGTTGATGTTTTCCAGAGATGCTGCCTAACCCACTGAATTATTCCAGCACTGTTTGTTTTTGTAAATCAGCATCTGTCCATGTTTCTACTTCTTTATTTTACTCCAAGTCTTCTGCTAAGTGTGTTGTTTGGTGGTTTAATATGAAGATTGTATATATACATTGCATTCTCTAGGGTTAGTTAATTAAGTAAAAACCCTCAGCTGTGTAATAAATCAGAATCTCCCACTGTCTCATTCATCATCAAACTCGCTGCATTTCAGCACCAGCTGGCAGCCATGGGACTGCTTTAATTTCTTCTTGTATGGTCTCAAGAGTAAAAAGGACGTAATCTAACACCTTTGGCCCCTTCTAGTTCTGCTATTCATCTAGACCCAGATGGTTCCCAGTTTCTAATGGATTCATATTTAATCTTTTTGAATGTAGCAGATGTGACATTAAAACAATTCTAGCTTGTAAAATTTAGCAATTTTCCTTCCAGCATAAATTCAATCTTTTCTAAAACTAGGATTATCTGGCACAATGGACTTTCCATACAATGTTAAGGTTCAAATCTAGTTATCCCAAGACAATAAGTTACCACTTGTTATAAAACTGATAAGATTCTGTTTCTGGTAAATACAGTGCCCTCCAAAATGTTTGGGACATAGATCCATCATTAATTTATTTGCCTCAGTACTCCACAATGGGAGATTTGTAATAGAAAAATAATCACGTGGTTAAAGTGCACATTGTCAGATTTTAATAAAGGCCATTTTTATGCATTTTGGTTTCACCATGTGGAAATGACAGCTGTGTTTATACACAGTCCCCCCATTTCTGGGCACCATAATTTTTGGGACACATGGCTTCATAGGTGTTTGTAATTGCTCAGGTGTGTTTAAATGCCTCTTTAATGGAGGTATAAGAGAGCTCTCCGCACCTAGTCTTTCCATCACCTTTGGAAACTTTTATTGCTGTTTATCAACATGAGGACAAAAGTTGTTCCAATGAAAGTCAAATAAGCCATTATGAGAATGAGAAACAAGAATAAAACTGTTAGAGACATCAGCCAAACCTTAGGCTTACCAAAATTGACTGTTTGGAACATCATTAAGAAAAAAGAGAGCACTGGTGAGCTTACTAATCACAAAGGGACTGGCAGGCCAAGGAAGACCTCCACGGCTGATGACAGAAGATTATCACTATAATAAAGAAAAATCCCCAAACACCTGTCCGACAGATCAGAAACACTTTTCAGGAGTCAGGTGTGGATTTGTCATTGGCCACTGTCTGTAGAAGACTTCATGAACAGAAATACAGAGCCTACACTGAAGATGCAAACCACAGGTTAGCCGTAAGTACTGGAAAAAGATCTTGTGGATGAGACGAAGATTAACTTATATCAGAGTGATGGCAAGAGCAAAGTATGGAGGAGAGAAGGAACTGTCCAAGATCCAAAGCATACCACCTCATCTGTGAAACACAGTGATTGGGGGTGTTATGGCCTGGGCATGTATGGCTGCTGAAGGTACTGGCTCGCTTATCTTCATTGATGATACAACTGCTCATGGTAGTAGCATAATGAATTCTGAAGTGTATAGACACATCCTATATGCTCATTCAAACAAATGCCTCAAAACTCATTGGCCGGTGGTTCATTCTACAGCAAGACAATGATACCAAACATACTGCTAAAGCAACAAAGGAGTTTTTCAAAGCTAAAAAATGATCAATTCTTGAGTGGCCAAGTCAATCACCCGACCTGAACCTAATTGAGAAAGCCTTTTATATGCTGAAGTGAAATCTGAAGGGGAATGCCCACAAAACAAGCATAAGCAATACAGGCCTGGCAGAGCATCACCAGAGAAGACACCCAGCAACTGGTGATATCCATGAATCAAAAACTTGAAGCAGTCATTGCATGCAAAGGATATGCAACAAAATACTAAACATGGCTACTTTCATTTACATGACATTGCTGTGTCCCAAAGATTATGGTGCCCTGAAATGGGGGGACTATATATATATATATATATATATATATATAAAAACACTGGTGTAATTTCTACATGGTGAAACCAAAATGTATTAAAATGGCCTTTATTAAAATCTGACAATGTGCACTTTAACCACATGTGATTTTTTCCTCCTATAACAAATCTCAAATTGTGGAGTACAGAGACAATGGTGGCTCTTTGTCCCAAACATTATGGAGGGCATTGTATGTAGCTGCTATGCAAAACCTGCATCTTGGCCAGAGGCCACCGATATTGTTAGTACTGAAAATGGTACTGAAAACGCTCCATTTATTGCCCATCCCCAATTGCTAAAGGTATCTGCTTTCAAACCACAATAGTATTGTGAAGGTACAGTACTATTAGTTGGGCACTTCTAGGATTTTTATATTTTTTGGCAAGGATTCTCAACATTAGTGGCAAGGATATATTTATAAATCAGGATGATATGTAACTTGAAGGCAGTGAATATCCCAAGCATCTGTTCCCCTTTCATAAGTGTAAATGATGCTAATTACCATCTTCTTACATAAGAGCTATTTGGTAGATTTTTATCACCTGTGTGACAAAGCAAACAATATAAAGAATGACACAAATTGCTGGAATAACTCAATGGGACAGGCAGGATCTCTGGAGTGAAGTATTGGGTGACGTCTCAGGTCAGACTGAAGAAGGGCCTCAACCCGAAACGTCACCCATTCCTTCTCTCCAGAGATGCTGCCTGTCCCGCTGAGTTACTCCAGCATTTTATGCCTACCTTCGATTTAAACCAGCATCTGCAGTTCTTTTCTACAAATATAAAGAATGATATGAATTTAATGCTGAAATATTCATTACTATCAAAACACTAATCTCTGGTTTCCTTTTTCTGTATCTCTCCTTCTGATTCATTTTGGTCCACCCATATTCCCATTACTCTCCTCCATATATAACCATTTAACAATTACAGCACGGAAACAGGCCCTCTCGGCCCTTCCAGTCCGTGCCGAACATTTATTTTCCCCTAGTCCCATCTACCTGCACTCAGACCATACCCTTCCATTCCCTTCCCGTCCATATACCTATCCACTTTACTTTTAAATGTTAAAATCAATCCTGCCTCCACCACACAGCCACCACTCTCTGAGTAAAAAAAGTTCCCCCTCATGTTACCCCTAAACTTCTGTCCCTTAATTCTCATGTCATGCCCTCTTGTTTGAATCTTCCCTAACCTCAATGGGAAAAGCTTATCCACGTCAACTCTGTCTATCCCTTTCATCATTTTAAAGACCTCAATCAAGTCCCCCTTTAACCTTCTGCGCTCCAAAGAATAAAGACCTAACTTGTTCAACCTTTCTCTGTAACTTAGTTGCTGGAACCCAGGCAACATTCTAGTAAATCTCCTCTGTACTCTCTCTATTTTGTTGACATCCTTCCTATAATTAGGCGACCAAAATTGTACACCATACTCCAGAATTGGTCTCACCAACGCCTTGTACAATTTTAACATTACTTCCCTACTCCTATATTCAATGCTCTGATTTATAAAGGCCAGCACACCAAAAGCTTTCTTTACCACCCTATCTACATGCAATTCCACCTTCAGGGAACTATGCACAGTTATTCCTAGATCCCTCTGTTCCACAGCATTCCTCAATTCCCTACCATTTACCATGTACATCCTATTTTGATTTGTCCTGCCAAGATGTAGCACCTCACACTTATCAGCATTAAACTCCATCTGCCATCTTTCAGCCCATTCTTCCAAATAGCCCAAATCTCTCCATAGACTTTGAAAATCTACTTCATTATCCACAACACCACCTATCTTAGTATCATCTGCATACTTACTTATCCAATTTTCCACCCCATCATCCAGATCATTGATGTACATGACAAACAACAGTGGACCCAACACAGATCCCTGAGGCACCCCACTGGTCACCGGCTTCCAACCTGACAAACAGCCATCCACCATTACTCTCTGGCATCTCCCATTCAGCCACTGTTGAATCCATCTTGCTACTCCACCATTATCACCCAAAGATTGAACCTTCTTAACCAACCTTCCATGGGGGAGGAACCTTCCAGCCTCCCATCACTATTTTTTGTTTCCCACCCCATTCCGATTCCATTCACTTACTTGCACACTTCAGGCACTATCCCCTCACCCATTTAATTGGCCCATCGTCTAGGATGACGCAGCTGTAGAGTTGCTGCCTTACAGCGCCGGAGACCCAGGTTTGATCCCGACTGCGGGTGCTGTCTGTACTGAGTTTGTACATTCTCCTCTTGACCGCATGGGTTTTCTCCGAGATCTTAGGTTTCCTCCCTCACTTCAAACACGCACAGGTATGTAGGTTAATTGGCCTGGTGTGTGTTAATTGCCCCTAGTGTGCATAGGATATTGTTAATGTGCGGGGATCGCTGGTCAGTGCGGACTCGGTGGGCCGAAGGGCCTGTTTCCGTGCGGTATCTCTAAAACTCAAAACTTCACTTCTCCCCTAAATGATTCACATTATCACCTTAAAAACACAAAGTGCTGGAGTAAGTCAGCGGATCAGGCAGCATCTCTAGAAAACATGGATTGGTGACGTTTCGGGGTTGAAACGTGGATACGTCACCTATCCATGTTTTCCAAAAATCCTGCCTGACCTGCTGAGTTACTACAGAACATTGTCTTTATTCGTAAACCAGCATCTGCAGTTTCTCAATTTCCTAATTATCATCTTACTTATTACATTCCAGCCATTGTGTCCCTGTTTATAACCCCACATCCCCCAACCCCCCATCGCCATCTGCCCTTTTTATCCTTATCTGCTTCTAACTATCGCTCTCCTGCCTTTGACTCCCAACTCTATGCCCCCACCTTGCTGTAGCGGTCCATCCTCCCTCACCCCTCCTGTCTACTTATGACCTACAGCAGCTCTCATCTCACCCCCTCTCTACGTTCCCTCTACCTGTTCAGTCCTGATGCAAGTTCTTGGCCCGAAACATTAACAATTCCTCTCCCCCACACCTGCTTGACCAGAGTTCCATTTAAAAAAACATTTTTTTTAACCCTTTCTGTTAAAAGGATATATCCAGTAGCCAAATTGAGTGCACTTGTTTTTATAAATGTATACAAGAAACTGGAATCTGGAGCAAAAAACCTGCTGGAGGAACTCAGTAGTTCAGTCAGCATCTAGACTGAATCAAGAACTAGAATGCATAAGTTTAAGAAACATAGAAGGTGCAAGAGTAGGACATTCGGCCCTTCGAGCCAGCACCGCTATTCAAGATGATCATGGCTGATCATCCAAAATCAGTACCCCCTTCCTGCATACTCCCCATATCCCTTGATTCCGTTCACCCTAAGAGCTATATCTATCTCTTGAAAACATCTGGTGGGGGAGAAAATATTTAATAGGAACCTGAAGGGCAACTTTTTCCAGAAGGTACTATGCATATGGAACAAACTGCCAGAGGAAGTAGTTGAGACAGGTACACGGATAGGAAAGATTTAATAGGATTTGGGCCAAATGCAGACAAATTGGACTAGCTGAGATGGGCATTTTGCTTGCCATAGATGAGGTGGGTTGAAGAGCGTGATTCTGTGACGTATGTCTATCTGTGGAGGGAAACAGACAGTCGTTTTTTTTTTCACATCGAGACCCTGTCTCTGAATTCCTATAAATGGGATCTGCTCAGAACACTGGTATAAGCAAAGCATTTTAGACAGGCTAACATCAGTTCCTTAGATTATGCATTGAAATACTTATCAGCTGAATAGCTCTTCCTTTACATTCTACAGCACACTCACACGGCCACAGTATTTTGAAATGTATTAAAACTGCCCATTGTACATTTCATAGTATATGTAATATACCAGAAACGGCCACTCCTATTGCAATCCTACTAATAGTTTTAAGATTGTGAAATGGTAACTAAAATTATACATTGTTGAAAATGCGTTTTGAGTAATTCAGTGTTTGAAAACCTAAACGCAAAATGATTGCTTTTATTCTGGGTTGTTTGTGCAATTTTTTATTTCAGATTACTTGTGACCTGCAATAAGAAATTACTTGCAGTTTATTCTACAAATACGGCGGAATAGACCCATTTTATCTATAGCTGCGCCACACCTGAAAATATCATGTCATTCTGATCGATGTACGCATCTCCAGAGAAAGACGGGGGTCATTTGCGTTAAATTACTCTGGATGCATTAAAGACAGCCACGCCCATGTTTGATCCCGAACCTTTTCGATGGTGAGCGAGATTGGCGAAATAAAACCCCAGACAAGGTATTGTCAGCCTCCTCACGTACCCGCCTGTGTCGTTCTCCACTGAATCCCAGTAACCGATCGGTTTAAAATTAACTTTATCCCAATCCTTGCCCATTTGATTATTCGTCAGATTTTAGGCTACTCTCTTTTCACCTACTTTTGTCATGGAGCGCCAAGATATAACAATTGCTTTTTTTAAAAAAAACAGTCGCTTTAAAAACACCAGAATAAAGATGGCCATCATTTCTATTGATGTCCAAGAATAAAAGGTCGTGATTTCCCGGGGCCACGAATTGACTTTTAATCGGATTGCCCACGTTCGTTTCCATTTCACTCATACCATCGTCGCTTGGTAAAACTTGATTTATTTTGCAAGATTAAGAGATTCCCCTGATAACAGATTTGTGCTTCGCCTGAATCGATTCAAATAATCACCCTTCAATTGCACGGAATGTCAGCAGGAATGACTTAGTAAGTTATCGCTTATGTTGCAAGTTTACTGCATCAGTGAAGAATTCTCAAATATGTATATATATATATATATATGCACACACACACATATACACACACACGTGCAGTGTATATAGTATATATATTTCCTCCCGAATGGGGGGAGAAGATGACAATGCCCGCCTCCTAGGTTATTCATATTAAAGATTGCGCCGTTAATATGACACTGATTTCATAGTTTCTCCAACATTTTTTATCTACCTTCGATTTTCCAACATCTGCAGTTCCTCCTTAAACAACTGAGTTCATAACTAAAGCATTGTCTCACTATTATTAAAGTCGTGACTCCACCCCGTATGCGCTGATTTCATGCAAATACATGGGTGCCTGCGGCGGTGCTGTGCTCGGGCTGTGCGGCACATCTGAGCTAATCGCTTTCTCCCTCTTGTATCTGCAGTCTTGGGCGTGGCTGTCTGCGGAGCTTTGCATCTCTGCGTGAAGCTGCCAACAGGCTCAAACACACCACGACAAACCTTCCCGACGCCACTTAACAATCTAACAAAGACTAATCATGTGAGTTCACAGGATGGATCAGGAGCTGCATAAGTGAGAGGAAAACAATGTATTTCACAGCACCATTCCGTTTACAAATTGCAGAATATTTGCAGGTTAAACGCACTTTACTAAGACAATGATTATGCAGAAGTAATTATCGAAATGCAAGTGCATTTTCTTCAGGGAATCTGTTATTGAACATACATCGCGATTATAAGTATATCATCCCGCACGTTTTGCAGCAAATGATTTACCTTGGCACCGATCTGGTTGCCACATTGGCCAGCCTGGATGTGCACGATTTCTCTCATTGTCGCGCTGTTTACCTCTGACTGCAACTGCTCAGACCCTTCAACCGCGATTCTGGTTGGAGAAGACAGTGGGATGGTGCCGTCTCCTCTTTTATACCAGTTCACTGGATCAGCTGATCAATGCCACAAGCAGGTGATGCTGCTGCACCCGCTGAGTTTCTCCAGCCTTTTGTGTACCCTCGATTTCAGAGATAGATTGTGTCAGTCTCCTGGGAGAGGAAACTCGGCGGCCAATACCGAGCTGAGGAAGCCTGCAACATCCCTGCAAGGCTGCAACGCCAGGATCGCCTGCCACAAAAAACCCACCGCCATTGCTGCAAACACTGACTCTCCATTATCTTTTCCATATTAGAAACAAAAGGACGATCGCAAGAGCGATACCGAGCTGCACATTTAATGAAGGATTCGACCACTGATATCAGTGGCATAATTTCTGTAAAATTGCACAGTTGCACCTATTAAAACAATTCTAACGGAACTGTACAGAAATCTGAAGAAGAACACAAAATGCAGATGTCGCATTTCGGTCATTTGTTGAATAACGCTTTAACCTTACCAACACAGTTGGAGGTCATGAAATAACGTGGGACAGCGCCACTTAAACGAAATTACAGCTGGAAGCGATATACAGAATAAGGGTTTAGACAAAACTAGGATGCTGTATTTACATTTACAAAAGGAGCACATATATTTCTGTCTGTAAACAGGGATAACGTTTATTTTCCGGTTTGTTTTGAAGTTTATAGTGGTAATAAAAATCAAATAAAAAAATTACAATGCACGAACCAACCTCCTTTCCAACTATTCCCTTTCAGCAGAGGATTAGTCAAACTTTTTCTCACGATGACTTACTTTGACATGCTGCTCAACCTAAGAAATTAATCAATTTTACATAAAATATTTCACTCAAATCGTTCATACATTTCCATTACACAATGTGATTTTGATTGTTATTCTCAAAATGAAATATAGAATGAGTTTTTTAATCCATTTATTTTGCGGAGGCATACATGTGGATAGAGTATCGTGGGTTTGGTTAGGCAGATTAATAGTGTGATCTTGTGGTCATTTTGCTTTGGGGTGTAGGAAATGCAT
This sequence comes from Okamejei kenojei, assembly GCA_035221665.1. NCBI lineage: Eukaryota > Metazoa > Chordata > Chondrichthyes > Rajiformes > Rajidae > Okamejei > Okamejei kenojei. Next base: position 49,301,864 of record CM069147.1, read on the forward strand.
GCTAAACATGACTGAGTACACAATATCTGGCGGGGAATATAAATGGATGAATGCTAAAGAAGACATTAGCAGTAATGGTGCTCTTTATTATCCATGAGATCCACTTGTGCACTTATCAAGACACCATACCACACATCCACATCCCACAGGCCAAAAAGATTCAACCACTCACAACAAAACTTTCATTCACACACTTCCTTTCTCTTATTGAAAAGGCCAGTGTATAAACCAGACCCGCTGGAGCAAACTTATGGGGTACAAACTGATAACAAATGCAGAAATCTGGAAACACTCAGCAGAACAGGCTTCACCTGTGCAGAAAGACACAGTCAACGTAGGTAATCAACCTGAACCATTGACTTCCTTGTGTAGAAAGGAACTGCAGATGCTGGTTGACACCGAAAAAGACACAAAATGCTGCAGTAACTCAACAGAACAGGCAACATCTCTCGATAGAAGGAATGGGTGATGTTTCAGGTTGAGACCCTTTTTCAGACTGAGAGTCAGGGGAGAAGGAGACACAGAGATAAGGAAAGGATAAAGTATGAAAACGTGAAATCGCAAAAGTATGTAGCTCAGCATAGCAGAGATAATGATAATGGCTCTTACCAAATCTAACTCTCATACATTTTACTCCTCAAGGCACAAGCTATTCGGATTCACCAGTTACTCTGATGTAAGTTTGTACTCTTAATTGCTTAATTCCCCTCATTACCCTTTTGGTATGCCTTTTTTCCATTCAGATAGCCAAGAATTCAAACAAAGCAGAGTCTTGGATAGAAAATTGGTCGGCATTGACATGGATAGAAAATTGGTTGGCAGACAGGAAACAAAGAGTAGGGATTAATGGGTCCCTTTAAGAATGGCAGACAGTGACTAGTGGGGTACCGCAAGGCTTGGTGCTGGGACCACAGCTATTTACAATATACATCAATGATTTAGATGAAGGGATTCAAAGTAACTAGCAAATTTGCAGATGACACAAAGCTGGATGTCAATGTGAACTGTGAGGAGGATGCTATGAGAATGTAGGGGGTTACTTGGACAGGCTGGGTGAGTGGGCAGATGGCAGATGCAGTTTAATGTGGATAAATGTGAGGTTATCTACTTTGGTAGCAAAACAGGAAGGCAGATTATTATCTAAATGGTGTCAAGTTGGGAAAAGGGGAAGTACAACTGGATCTGTGGGTCATTGTTCATCAGTCAATGAAATTAAGCATGCAGGTACAGCAGGCAGTGTAGAAAGCGAATGGCATGTTGGCCTTTATAACAAGAGGAGTTGAGTATAGGAGCAAAGAGGTCCATCTGCAGTTGAACAGGGCCCTACTGAGATCACACCTGGAGTATTGTGTGCAGTTTTGGTCCCCTAATTTGAGGAAGGACATTCCTGCTATTGAGGCAGTGCAGCGTAGGTTCACAAAGTTAATGTCCGGGATGGTGGGACTGTCATATGCTGAGAGAATGGAGTGGCTGGGCTTGTATATTTTGAAATTTAGAAGGATGAGAGGGATCTTATTGAAACATATAAGATTATTAAGGGTCTGGACATGCTGGAGGCACGAAACATGTTCCCGATGTTGGGGAACCAGGGGCCACAGTTTAAGAATAAGGGGCAAGGCATTTAGAAAGGAGATGAGGAAACACTTTTTCACACAGAGAGTTGTGAGTGTGGAATTCCCTGCCTCGGAGGGCGGTGGAGGCCGGTTCTCTGGATACTTTCAAGAGAGAACTAGATAGGGCTGTTAAAAATAGCGGAGTCAGGGGATATGGGGAGAAGGCAGGTAACAGGGTACTGATTGGGGATGATCAGCCGCGATCACATTGAATGGCGGTGTGGGCTCGAAGGGCCAAATGGCCTTCTCCTGTGTCTATTGTCTATTGTCTTTTGAGCATGACACTGATGAAGAAGGCATCCTGTCACTCTATTTGATACTTGTAGTCACCACCAGAGAATGAGATGCTTGATTGTCTGGTCTGTCTGCAAGAGCATCTGGAATATCAAACAGCATCAGGAGTCCAACTCTGAAGTTGGATGTGGTTTTGTGAAGTCACTTCAGCTGGGAAGTGACGATAGCTCTTCTGGACACAGTCACGATGCAGTAACTATTGGCAAATGCCTCAGATTCTATTGCACAAATTAGGGCAAGAACCCAACATCTGAATGCTACAATTTTAGCCTGCAGCCATGTAACATCATTCTGCAGCATAAATGGCTTTAAGTACTATCCAATTGGGCTTTCCAGATGTCACAATAATACAGCAATCTGATCTCCAATTGATTACCGTGTTGAGTTACCTGTCTCTCCTGTGGAATGGCAATAGCTCTGTGGCACAAAAAATCAGTTATTCTCTCTTGGAGTGGCAACATTTGTGATCCTACCATTATCATTCCACCTTTGTACATGTCTGTTACTCTACAGTTAGGCCTGGTTGTGTCGGAATAACTTGCGCGAGAAGTGAATGACGATCAAACTGTAGCTACTTTATTAGCAATAACTTGTCAGATGAGGAGAACAGTCAAGCACAGTCAAGTAGAGTCACAGCATACAGTATTTTTATGTCATTTCTGGTAGCATAAAAGGTTAACCCAAGTTTTACTGGGTTAACCTATTATGATCCAGCATTCTGTAATTTTTCATTGAGAAACGGGCTTCATTATCTACGTAGGATGTCTAGTTGTAACCTTGCATTCACAAGCTCTCCTTTGTTACCGTGTTCATGGGCCACCTGTACCAGACATATTTAGCATAGCTCGGAAGGGTGCATTGACAGGAATAAAGTTTAATTCCCACAGAATGAACTTGTTAAAAGCCTGTGTTAAAAGACAAAATGGAAGAACAACTCAGTTTGTCCCACAATTCCCACAGTTGGTGGAAGAACAAAGTGTTTCAAAAGAAGTGGCTGCAGAATTTATTGATCATTTTGTTGTGATCTCCCAATTTCACTACATTCTGGAAAAGTCCCTGTAGACGGAAAATAGCAGTAATCTCCCTATTTACGAAATAAGTAAGATAGAAAGTAAGATAGAAAGCAAGGATATGAAGGTCAGCTGACCTTAAGGGTCCGTCCCACTGCGGCGACCTAATCTGCGAGTTTGGACGAGTTTGCCCTCGACTCAAACTCGCAGCAAGGTCGACACGTGGGCCTAGGAGGTCCTAATATGAGGTCACTGAAACTCTCTTTTGTTCGAGGGAAGTTCCAGAATACACATTGCGGAAAGTTTTTCAGCATGTTGAAAACATTTCTGCGAGTACAATTTGGTCGACAAGGTTCATTTTAACTCGTAGTGCAGGGGAGTGGGGTCACTATTTAGTTACAGGCAGTCGAGGGCAGCCTAATCTCCTTCGCTGACCGGGCATTTTGATTGGCTCATTGCAGTGTTCAGGTAGGTAAAATGCCCACTAAACTTTATTAAACATTGTCTGACCTTAAAAGTGTCTCCCCCCCTTCTCTTCCCCCCTTCTCTTCCCCCCTTCTCTTCCCCCCTTCTCTCCCCCCTTCCCCCCCCCTTCTCTCCCCCCCTTAGAAACATAGAAACATTTTAGGTGCAGGAGTAAGGCCATTCAGCCCTTCGAGCCTGCACCGCCATTCAATATGATCATGGCTCATCCAACTCAGTATCCCGTACCTGCTCTCTCCATACCTTCTCTCTCCTCTCCTCCTCTCTCCTCCTCTCTCCCCCTCTCCCCCCCCCCTCCCCCCCCCCCCTTGCGCTCTCTAAATGACTTACTGTACACTGTGGCAGCCATCATTTACCTTCCTCTTCATCGCGGATGTGAATTTCAGACAGCGCTCCCCCAGTTTCCCTGGTCCCCGCCTTTGCGATGTGTTTGTGTGTGCGCTCGGTCGATCCAGCTCCCGGTTTCAACATGGATGGTCGATCCAGCTCGGGGTTTTCCAGGCGAGTGCCCTCGAGCTTGAAGGTCAAAAACACTCTTCTTAACTCGTGGATTAGATCGCCGCAGTGGGACAACCCCTTAACACATCTCATTAGGAAACTGCTGGAATTTATTAAAAATGTAATAGAACATTTTCTATATCATAAAAGATCATTCAATCAGCAATATAAAGAAAGTTTTGTCAAAGGGAAATTTTGTTTGATACATTTTTTAAATGTTTTCAGGATGTACCAAGCTGGGTGAATATAAAGTTTGATAATTTATGTACAATTTATGTTTTTGTATGTTACCTGAGACTCTGTGCCTGAGATGCTGCTGCAAGCAAGATTTTCAATGTACCTGTGTGTCACCATACATGTTGTGACAGCGTGCCCTCTCTTGGATGCCACTCTGATCCTTGTCGCTGGCAGACTGGCCAGGAGAGGTCAAACCCCAGCATCATTGGTAACAGCTGGGTCCAATTAGCTGATATTGTATTGGCCCACATGAACCTTGTCAACCTACACCTTATAAAACCCGGGCATCAGAGGGAGAGGTTCATGTTCCACTTCCGCTTGGATAAACCAAGACCACCAGAGCCACAGTGTGGTCAAATCTGAGCTGCCAAGAAGAACTAAACAACCAATGCCTCCACGGAGGCGAAGACGGAGTCGGCGGGGCAAGCCTGACACTGTCAGTGCCTCTTACCTGCCCACAGGCAACGAGGGATTGCGCCCGCTCAAAGATTGAGCCGCCAGGATAAGCTGAGACCGCCAGCGTCACCTCTTCAAGCCTGAAACTGAACTGCCAGGACAAGCCTGTTATTTATGGCCCTTGTGATAATAAAGACCTCATGCCATGTCAGGTTAAACACTGTTTGTTCAAGACAAACAAGTACAAGCTCTCACTTGGGAGTGTACTCCAAACTGCGAAGCATAGCGGAGTGCGACACTAATAAACTAGTAGGTGTAACTACAAAGCATGACTCATAACATGAGCCTCTAATCTACATCCCCCCCTCTTAAAGAATTAATAACACTTTATACCCATAACTAAGCAAAGCAAATATCACAACTGATGACAAACATATGTAAAGTTACACATAGTCCGGATACTTCACGACCGGCCTGCAAACACGAGCGGAGCGTGTATGATGAAGGCCATCTCCATACTTTTTCTCCGGAGACAGAGCTGGTGACATCACCGCCGTGGGGCAGTGGACCAATTAGGAGAAGGTGGCGCAGGCGAAGATGGGACAGACAAAGGAGCTGTTACAGGCATGGATCGTTGTGTCGGCAAGAACATGTGAGGGTCACCAGATGCAGATTGAAATGAATTTGTACGGTCAAGATAGTAAGGGGGAGGGATTGGCTCCTTCACAGGCAGCAGATGTTGTCTGTTTATTCGGTAGGTTCCGCCATCGGCTCTAACAATGTACGAGCGTGGTTCTGAAGCTAGACCAGAAATCACCCCAATACGGTCATGGCCTTTGTCAGTCTGTAAGTGAACCACCTGTCCTTTGGTCAACGGTGGCAGAGGCCTGCTCGTCTTGTCAAACCATTTTTTCTGAATGTCACACTTCTGTTGCAACCTGGATAGAATCCCCCCAGGTGGAAAGACTTGTGGGATTAACGTTTGTTCCGCTTGGGCAACGAGGTACGGGTCTGCCTTGACAATAATCGTTCAGCAGGTGAACCCAAGGCAGGGTCACGGGAAATGTTGCGCAAATTGAGCGAATCCAGGAAAACGTCAGGTTTGGCCCAGTGAGAGAGCTCCATAAGTTGTTTTGCACTCCGGACAGCCTGTTCAGCCAGCCCGTTAGACTGTAAATACTCAGGGCTGCTGGTAATGTGGTGAAAATTCCATCGTCTTGCAAGCTCTCTGAATTGTTGACTGGTGAACTGGCTGCCATTGTCGGTCAACAGCTTGCCTGGAGATCCATGGATTGAAAAATGACGAGATAATTTCGAAATCACTCTGCTGGAAGTGGGGCTGCTGAGAAAATCAATGTCGAACCACCGTGAATACGAATCTACTAGCACCAGGAAGCGCTGGTCATGCTATTCAAATAAATCAGCTGCTACTGTAGACCATGGGAGCACAGGTACAGGATGTGGTAGAAGTGGTTGCTTTTGTTGATGAGGCGCCAGGCTATTGCACACCGCACAAGCTACCACATTGTCGTTAATGTATTCGGCCAAACCAGGCCAGTAAAACATGCCTTTCGCCCATGAAGCAGTGGCTTCAGCGCCTGGGTGTCCTGCGTGGACAGCATCAAAATACTGGTGGTGTAGTGAGGCAGGTGGTGTACTGAGGCATTTCGCGAAATGATTTATTTTATTACAGAGCCTGCAGGTATTTCCAAATGCCGGACACTGATTACGAATCGCAGCGTGTGAACTTTCGCAATTAAAGCAATTAGCAATCCATCTTGGGCTGTTAACTGGCCCCTGAAACCGTCGAGTAGTAATTTGATTAGACACGCTGGCTGCATTGACTTCACGAAAAGCAGAACGCAGTTAGCGTTTTAAAGTGGGCATTGGTTACTCAGCTATGCAACAGCGATTTTCAATAGCTTCTAAGGTCAGGCCCACTTCACGCAACAAGTCATCATGTAGTTTATCATTCAATATGCCATGTATCAATCTGTCTCATCAAACTAGATTCAATCACTCTAAACTTGCAACCTCTTCAATGCACTGACGTAAAGCTCGACCAGTTCTGCTTGCTTCTGGCACATTGAGAAAACATTATGTCTTTCAATGCTCACAATTTGTAACTCACAAAGCTGTCGGAATTTGCGTAGGAGGCACTCAGGATCTTGGATGGACTCTGCTGGAATCTGTACACCATTAGCATCTACACCAGCCGGTGCATGGTGAAATCTTCTGGCACGTTGTGCAGCTTCAGTGCCTGCCAAGTTAAGGAGAATCGAGGCACAAAGAGCGGGTGCTGCGTTCGGATAAGCTGCGTCAATGCAGATTGAGAAATCCTCGAACACACGTCATCGTTCAGCTAGATCAGCATCAAACACCAAGACATCGGGCTTTCTGAGAACAGCAGCCATAGTCGTAGTTAAAAAAATAAACTAAGATAAAAACAATATAATCAATCGGAGGTTGAGATCGTCCACTTCTGACACCATGTTATTTATGGCCCTTGTGATAATAAAGACCTTATGCCATGTCAGGTTAAACATTGTTCAAGACAAACAAGTACAAGCTCTCACTTGGGAGTGTACTCCAAACTGCGGAGCATAGCGGAGTGCAACACTAATAAACTTGTAGGCGTAACTACAAAGCATGACTCTCGAATGAGCCTCTAATCTACAAAGCATGACTCTAAACATGAGCCTCTAATTTACAAAGCCTGAGACCTTCAGCGCCTCCACTTGAGGCAAGGGTGTATTGCAGGGAGAAACCTGCACTATGCCTCCTCCTTCGAGACCTAGACTCTGCTGCCATAACAAGCCTGAGATCACCATTGGACCTGGACTTTCTTGTCACTATAAATAAGCGGTATCATATCAGTTCACCCTACTGCGAGTGTCAGTGTGGTCATTGTCAAATGCAATGTGCATATCGTGATAAATTCAATGTAACTTGTTTATGCCACACCTTACTGAATGCCTTTCAGTTACATGACATTATATTTTTAAGCTCCCCCTTCAGGCTTCTGTAACCTTCTCCAATCAGTCGGAGCGAGAGGAGGGCGATGGTGGGTATCCTTGATGATAGATGCAGCCTTCCTGATGCAGTGCCTCATGTATGTGTCTTTGATAGAGTGGAGAACTGTGCCTGTGATGGAGAGGGCTGAGTCCACCGCTCCAACTGCAGTATTGTGCATTGAAATTACAGTACAATGATCATAGTGGTAGAAGGTGCGGTATTGTGCATTGAAATTACTGTACAATCATCATAGTGGTCCGGAAGTGGCGGCGCTGCCTTAGCAGCTGCGGCTCGCCTGCAGTCCGTCTGTTCTTTCTTTTTTTTGTTGTTTTCTTGTCCTGTTTTAGCTAGTTAATTTGAGTTATTAGGTTGTGTATATGTGTGTGTGGGGGGGGGGGGGGGGGGGGGGGGGGGTAACTTGTTTTAGTCTCTTCCTTCAGTGGGATGTGACTTTTCTTGTCGTATCCCCTTCTCCGTCTCCGTCAACGCTGAGGCCTAATGGCGGAGCTGGCGGCCTCCAACTGGGACCGACCTTGAGGCTCCGGAGGCAGAGCCGACCAGGACTTACCAGCGCGAGGCTGGCTGACTTCGGGGCTGTGGCGGCATTCCGGCGGCGGTCCGACTCGGTGCTGAGGCGGTCTCCCGGCGGCGATGGCCCGACTTGGGGCTGAGGCGGTGTCCCGGCGGCGACGGCGGCCCGACTTCGGAGGTTCGGCCGCGGGCCCAGTGGACGACATCGTCAGGAGCTCGCAGGTCACAGGTTGGTGACCCGTTTTTCCGGTGCTCCCGCGGCAACAGCTTCGTCCGCTGGACTGGAGGGCGACAGCTTCGACCAACCCGGGCCGCGGAGTTTGAACCGGCCCGTTTGTGGAGCACGGTTGAGCCGCGGGGCTTACCATCACCCGGTGGGGTCACAACATCGGAAGACAATAAAGGATACTTTACTTTACTTTAAAAAAAAAAATAAGATGAAAGATCTATCTTGAATTTGAGGGTGATGATGAATATAGAACAGTACAGCACAGGTGTAGCGGCAGATTCTTATATTGTTCAAGAGATTACTCCCTCTAGCCGCTAAATGGACTACATGGTTAAGGGGAATGTCTTTATACGCATGCAAGCTTACCGTCAGAGACCTTCAGAGCTACTTCACAGATAAGTCTTCAAAAACGCAGTCTTCGATTAATAAATTCTTTATTGTTGATGAAAAATAATAAGGTACATCCAAACTTCTTTTGACCCGTTACTATAATCTTCATCGAACTCCAGCTTATCGCTTCAAATGTTAGAAAACTCCTCGTGTCTCACACTTCACATGGTCAAAGGGTAAACCTTCTCCGTGCTGGTTCCAAACTAAACTAAAAGCTAAGCTTCTGCGCAAGAAACTTAGCTCGAAACACGCCCATAAATACGTCAGACTGACTATCCCGCTGGGTTACTCCAGCATTTTGTGTCTATCTTCGGTGTAAATCAGCATCTGCTGTTCCTTCCTACACACTAAGTTTATCCAACCTCATTTTGTAGCTAATACCCTCTAATCTGGGTAGCATTTTGGTAAATCCTTTATCCACTGTCTCCAAAGCCTCCACATCCTTCGTGCAATGGAGCGACCAGAATTGTAAATTATACTTCAAATGTGGCCTAACAGAGTTTTATAAAGCTGCAACATGGCTTACTGTATCTTATATTCATTGACCTGACTGATGAAGACAAGTATACCATTCACCTTCTTTACCACTCTATCTCCTTGTGTTGCCACTTTCAGGAAGAACTGGACAGGGACCCAAAGATCCCTTTGTACATCAATGCTGTTAAGGCTCTTTCCATTAATTGTATATTTTCTCCTTGCATAGAAACATAGAAAATAGGTGCAGGAGTAGGCCATTTGGCCCTTCGAGCCTACACCGCCATTCAATATGATCATGGCTGATTATCCAACTCAGTATCCCGTACCTGCCTTCTCTCCATACCCCCCGATCCCCTTAGCCACCAGGGCCACATCTAACTCCATCTTAAATATAGCCAATGAACTGGCCTCAACTACCTTCTGTGGCAGAGAATTCCACAGATTCACCACTCTCTGTGTAAAAAATGTTTTTCTCATCTCGGTCCTAAAAGACTTCCCCATTATCCTTAAACTGTGACCCCTTGTTCTGGACTTCCCCAACATCGGGAACAATCTTCCTGCATCTAGCCTGCCCAACCCCTTAAGAATGGTGTAACTTTCTATAAGATCCCCCCTCAATCTTCTAAATTCTAGCGAGTATATGCCGAGTCTATCCAGTCTTTCTTCATATGAAAGTCCTGACATCCCAGGAATCAGTCTGGTGAACCTTCTCTGTACTCCCTCTATGGCAAGAATGTATTTCCTCAGATTAGGAGACCAAAACTGTACACAATACTCCAGGTGTGGTCTCACCAAGACCCTGTACAACTGCAGTAGAACCTCCCTGCTCCTATACTCAAATCCTTTTGCTATGAATGCTAACATACCATTCGCTTTCTTCACTGCCTGCTGCACCTGCATGCCTACTTTCAATGACTGGTGTACCATGACACCCAAGTCTCGTTGCATCTCCCCTTTTCCTAATCGGCCACCATTCAAATAATAGTCTACTTTCCTGTTTTTGCACCAAAGTGGATAACCTCACATTTATCCACATTATACTGCATCTGCCATGCATTTGCCCACTCACCCAACCTATCCAAGTCACCTTGCAGCCTCCTAGCATCCTCCTCACAGCTAACACTGCCCCCCAGCTTTGTGTCATCTGCAAACTTGGAGATGTTGCATTCAATTCCCTCGTCCAAAACATTAATATATATTGTAAATAGCTGGGGTCCCAGCACCGAGCCTTGCGGTACCCCTCCAGTCACTGCCTGCCATTCTGAAAAGTACCCGTTTACTCCTAATCTTTGTTTCTTGTCTGCCAGCCAGTTCTCTATTCACATCAATACTGAACCCCCAATACCGTGTGCTTTAAGTTTGCATACTAATCTCTGATATGGGACCTTGTCGAAAGCCTTCTGAAAGTCCAGATATAACACATCCACTGGTTCTCCCTTATCCACTCTACTAGTTACATCCTCGAAAAATTATATAAGATTCTTCAGACATGATTTACCTTTCATAAATCCATGCTGACTTTGTCCAATGATTTCACCGCTTTCAAAATGTGCTGCTATTCCATCTTTAATAACTGACTCTAGCAGTTTCCCCACTACCGATGTTAGACTAATTGGTCTGTAATTCCCCGTTTTCTCTCTCCCTCCCTTTTTTAAAAAGTGGGGTTACATTAGCTACCCTCCAATCCTCAGGAAGTACTACAGAATCTAAAGAGTTTTGAAAAATTATCACTAATGCATCCACTATTTCTGGGGCTACTTCCTTAAGTACTCTGGGATGCAGCCTATCTGGCCCTGGGGATATATCGGCCTTTAATCCATTCAATTTACCTAACACCACTTCCCAGCTTACCTGGATTTCACTCAGTTCTATCTCATTTGACCCCCGATCCCCGGCTATTTCCGGCATATTATTTGTTTTCCTTAGTGAAGACAGAACCAAAGTAATTATTCAATTGGTCTGCCATGTCCTTGTTCCCCATGATCAATTCACCTGTTTCTGACTGCAAGGGACCTACATTTGTTTTAACTAATTTGTTTTAACTAATCTTTTTTTCTTCACGTATCTATAAAAACTTTTGCTGTCAGTTTTTATGTTCCCTGCCAGTTTTCTTTCATAATCTATTTTCCCTTTCCTAATTAATCCCTATGTTCTCCTCTGAATTTCTCCCAGTCCTCTGGTAGGCTGTTTTTTCTGGCTAATTTGTTTGCTTCATCTTTTGTTTTGATACTATCCCTGATTTCCCTTGTTATCCATGGATGTACTACCTTCCCTGATTTATTCTTTTGCCAAACTGGGATGAACAATTTTTAGTAGTTCATCCATGCAGTCATTAAATGCCTTCCATTGCCTATCCACCGTCAACCCTTTAAGAATCAATTGCCAGTCTATCTTGGCCAATTCACGTCTCATACCCTCAAAGTTACCTTTCTTTAAGTTCAGAACTCTTGCTTCTGAATTAATTATGTCACTCTCCATCCTAATGAAGAACCATATTATGGTCACTCTTGCCCAAGGGGCCATGCACAACAAGACTGTTAACTAACCCTTCCTCATTACTCAATATCCAGTCTAGAATAGCCTGCTCTCTCGTTGGTTCCTCTACATGTTGGTTTAGAAAACTATCCCGCATACATTCCAAGAAATCCTCTTCCTCAGCACCCCTGCCAATTTGATTCACCCAATCTATATGTGGATTGAAGTCACACATTATAACTGTTTTACCTTTGTTGCACTCATTTCTAATTTCCTCTTTGATGCCATCCCCAACTCCACAACTACTGTTCGGTGGCCTGTACACAACTCCCACTAGCCATTTCTGCCCCTTAGTGTTTTGCAGCTCTACCCATATCGATTCCACATCCTCCAAGCTAATGTCCTTCCTTTCTGTTGCGTTAATCTCCTCTCTAACCAGCAACGCTACCCCACCCCCTTTTCCTTTCTCTATATCCCTCCTGAATATTGAATATCCCTGGATGTTCAGCTCCCAGCCTTGGTCACCCTGGAGCCATGTCTTTGTGTTCCCAACTATATCATATTCATTAATAACTATCTGCACATTCAACTCATCCACCTTATTACGAATGCGCCTTGCATTGAGACATAAAGCCTTCAGGCTTGTTTTTACAACACTCTTACCCCTTATACAATTATGTTGAAATGTGGACCATTTTGATTTTTGCCCTGGATTTGTCTGCCTGTCACTTTTAGCAGCCACCGGGGTACTCTCTAGTCCCTGCCTCTGCCCTTGCCCCTCCTAACCGTGACCCACTTGTCTGCTTCCCGTGGTCTTGGAGTGACCACCTCTCTGTAACTCCTCTCTATGACCTCCTCGCTCTCCCTGACCAGACAGAAGTCATCGAGCCGCTGCTCCAGGTTCCTAATATGGTCCCTTAGGAGCCCCATCTTGACGCACCTGGCGCAGATGTGGACGTCTGGAAGGCTATCAGATTCCATGACCTCCCACATCTGACATCCAGATCAGTAAACTGCCCTGGCACTCATGCTCCCCCCTTACCCAGGATACAATACAAAGTGCTGGAAGAAATCAGCAGGGATCTGCCTCCCAATCAGCTGCTTCCGCTAGTCCGCTTCCACCAATCAGTGGCTTCCTCAAGCCCATTTGTTTTGAAATGCGAATGGAACGTTACAGATTTGGGTTCCTCCCACACCAACGGCTCCTAGTCCTCTGCATTTAACCTCCTAAAGTGCAACACCTCACATTTGCTCAAATTAAACTCCATCTGCCATTTCTCCACTCATTCCTGTAACTGATGTATATCCTGCTGTATATGTTAACGGGCTTTCTCACTGTCTTCATCTCCACCAATTTTGGTGTTGTGTGCAAATGTACCAACCTAATCCAACTACATTTACGCCCAAGTCATTTATTATGTCACAAACAACAGAGGTCCTAGCACAGATCTCTGTGGGACTCTACCGGTCATTAGTCTCCACCCAGAATAACGTCCTTCCACTACAACACTCTGTCGTCAATGAGTTCTAAATCAAAATGACCAAGTTGCTGTGGATCCCATACATGTTAATCTTCTGGATTAGTCTACCATGAGAGATGTTATCCGATGCCTTAGTAAAATCCAGGCAGGCAACATCCACTGCCATACCCTCATCAATCACCTTTGTCACCTTTTGTCAAATAATTCAATTGTTTGTAAGACATGACCTGCCATGGACAAAGCCATGCTGATTGTCCCAAATTAGCCCATTCCTTTCCAAATGCAAGTAAATCCTATCCCAAAGAATCCTCTCTAATATCTTCCCTACCACTAACGTGAGGTTTAGCATTTCCTGGATTATCTCTACCTCCCTACAAGGAGGGACAAAGGAACAACTGACTACTCTTCAGTCCTCTAAGACCTCGTCTGTGTCTCCCCGTGATTGCGTGGGTTTTCTCCGGGTGTTGCGGTTTCCTCCCACACTCCAAAAATGTACAGGTTTGTAGGTTAGTTGGGTTTGTCAAAAATTGTAAATTGTCCCTAGAGTGTAAGGGGTGTATAGTGTAGCTAGTGTACGGGATGATCACTGGTCGGCGCGGACTTGGTGGGCTGAAGGGCTTGTTTCTGCGCTGTAAAGGGGCTGTCCCACTTGGGCAACCTAATTGGCGAGTTTAGGAGAGTTTGAAAAAATGTCATGTTGAAGACCTCCTTCGACTATGTAGAAGACCTCCTTCGACCTCCTTCGACTATGTTCAAGACTAGCTTCGACGGTACAACTAGCTACGACTAACTTCGGGAAAATTGGACGCCGAATAGTGGAGAGTGAAGATGATCTCCTTAGATCTACTTCGACCTCTCTTCGACTATGATGAAGACTATCTACGACTACCTTCGACTACCCTCGATTACCTACAACTAACATGCCGACCTACTACGACTAAATCTACGAGTAAAAAACGTATCAATTTTTACCATGGCGACCTTTTTTTACTCGCGGGCATTTTTCAACATGTTGAAAAATACGCAGCGACCTAGTTGAGGCCTTGAGTACACAGGGACTACTCTCGAGCATGAAGGAGAGTTACGAAGACCTCCTACGACCTCGTGTCGACCATGCTGCGAGTATGAGTCGAGGGCAAGCTCGCCAGAACTCGCGGATTAGGTCGCCTAAGTGGGACAGGCCCTTATCTCTAAAGTCTAAAGTTTATACTTATGTATAAGTTTGGGTCGAAGAGTGGTTAACCAGAAGAAAATAGGGAGTAAGGATAAATGGACCAACTGAAGGTTGTTGAGCTATACAAGAGGGTGCTACCGGAATCTGTGCTGGTGCCGCAGTTATTATTTAGAATATATATTTGTGAATTACTTGAAGCAACTGAGTGTATTGTCACAATATATAATGGATGGAAAGCAGGAGAGGGCAATGGTCTGGATATGGATAAACAATTATAACAATGGTGAAGCAAATGGGCAAAATATTTGGTGGATGGTACAACATATAAGGAAATGTGAACTTATCCACTTTGGAAAGAAAAATATAAACATACAAGATGCTACTGTGTAGAAAGATCTGGGTGTCTGTTTATGAAGAAGAAAACATACAGCAAGTAATTAGGAAGGCAAATATAATATTTACTAGCAAGGCAAGGGGGATTACCTTAAAGTAGAGAAGTCTTGCTTCAACTGTGCAAGTTATTGGTGAGAGCATACTTGCAGCACAGCATACAACACACTCATACTACATAACTGTAAGTGCATACATGTCCATGGGTCTCTGCATGTCCATACTTGGTGTACCATGTACAAAATTGGTACTACATACAGATTTGTTTGTACTACACACAAAATCAGTACTGCATATATATTTGGTTTTCTTTATTTGCGAGCTATATCTGCTTTGACTTGTCTGTAGAAGATTCTTTAGGTTGACTTACTGGGTTGAATAAAAAGGCTATCTTATGAAGAATAATTGAGAAAATTGAGGAAATACTCATTGAATGAATCCTGTGGAAGCATACATGATGATCCTGAGAGAAATTAATGTGGTAGATGCTGTCAGGATGTTTCCCCTTTGGGGGAAATAAAGAACTAGGAGACATAGTTTCAGAAAGACACAAAATGCTGGAGTAACTCGGCGGGTCAGACAGTATCTCTGGATATATGGATAGATGACATTTCGGGTTGGAACCGCTCTTCAGACTTCTATTTAGTTCTGGTCCCAACCCAAAACGCACTGTAAAAGAAAATGTTGTGTTTAACCTTTACTCTGAGTCACAAAATAAACCATTTCGTAGAACAGCGGTGGGTTTCTCGAGCAAGTCAGTTTATTTAAGGCCTTAACAGTCTCTGAGAGAACCCAAAGTGTTTTTGAAGATTCACAGCACACACAGTATTTTCATATTCTCAAACAGAATGGTTACGTATGGATTCTACAATTTTTAAATAATTGATCGTTGATCAGTCTCTGTAGCCTTTCATCTTTGTCTATCCCAAGAGTTATCTTCATCCTTGTGTTCTCTTGTATTTAGAGAACCACTCTTCCATTTGTCTAGTGAATAAAAGTCACTGCTTCCTAATCAGTTGTATTGGCCTCAGTTTAGTTTACAACACACAGTGTCTATTTAAACTAAATTAGCTATGCTGTGGAACTTAAACACCATGATAAAGCTATTTATTGCCTCTCTAACATTCGTGTGTTCCTTCTTTTGTCCATTTTTTCTGATCATGCTTCCTTAGTCTGTAAACTCTTAGGTTAAACAGATTACAAACTACTCATGTTTCTTATAAATTTCACAATTTCCTACATCAGGCACCATCCATGTTCTCCAGAGATGCTGCCTGACCCATTGAGTTACTCCAGCAATTTGTCTTTTTTTCTTATAAACCAGCAGCCTTTGTATGACAGTTTCAGAATTGGGGATTGCCCATTTTAGATGGACATGAAGAGGAATTTCTTTCCTCAGCAGGCTTTTTGAGGCTGAATATTTGAATTCATTCAAGGTACCCATGGACAGATTTCAGGGCTACAGGAGAGTACTGGTACAACTTACTGCTCTTGCCCTAATCCAAAAGGTTTCCTCAGCTTTAGTGCCAATTTCTATCTTCTCTTATCTTCATAAAGTTCATATCTGATTCTTTGCCTTTTACAGTTTCATTTCACTTTGGAGGTTAGGTTTCTATAAAAGCCCACTGGCTCTCACAGCTTCCATGACAACACTTTGCTTCCATTCAAAATTGCTGCCATACAAAATTTAGTGCATTCTCCAATTTTCTATTCTGATGATGCTACATCCCATTTTACTGATATGCCTTTTGTCTTTCGTATTCTGTTAATTTCCCTCATTTACCATATTTGACATGTCCCTTGACTACTATTTTATTTAATGTAATTTTGCTCTCATCCTTTCTCCCCCAAACATTCAGGTGAAATTGTACTTACCTGCCACCCCACCAACCTACATACCCAATGAAACATCCACTGCAACTTCCAACATTTCCGCCATGATACCGCCATTAAACACATCATCACATCAGCCTCTCTTTTAATAATCTGAACATCCTCGTTTACTTCTTTATCTCCACCAACACCATTCCCTTTCCCATGTCACTTTCTATACAGTTGCAGCAAATCTATCTCCGTGGGGCACAACATATGGTTTGTAGGTCATATGGGTTGGGTGCACCTGACCCAAGCTCACCATCCATGCTCACCTTCCAATCTACCCCTTTATCTTCAGGACTCCAAACACCCTTTGCAAGTAGACTATGAATTTCTTTGGAGATTATGTTCAATCACCACCTGGTCACCTCTACACGGGAGAATACAAACAAAGATAAGGTAACTGTGTAGAACATTATTTCATATTCTCACAAGGTTCATTACAACTTTATGGAGTTCAGCATGAGTTCAATAAATTCAGAAAATTGCCATTTCCAGTTTTTTTCCTATTTTAAAAATTGTTCTGCTTCGCCTAGATTTTTCTTTTAGCATTTCAGATAAATAATTTCTGAGGACTGCGGTTCCCATCTGCTTTGAAAGGACATCAATAATACCATTGCCCAAGAAGAGTAAGGTGACGTGACATGCCACAATGTTTACTGACCGGTGGTGCTAATGTCTGTGGTGATGAAGTGCTCTGAGCAGTTGGTAATGGTGTATATCAACTCCTACCTTGGCAAGAACCAGGACCCACTTCAATTTGCCTACTGCCACAATAGATTAACGGGGGATGCGATCTTGCTGGCTCTCCATTCTGCACTGGACCACTTGGACAATAAGAACACATACATCAGGCTATTGTTCATCAACTCCATCTAGACGTTAAGCACTAATATTCCTTCCAAACTTGTTATCATACTCAGGGAACTGGTCTCTGCGCATCGCTCTGCAACTGGATCCTCGACTACCTCATTGACAGACCACAAACAGTATGAATTGACACAATACTTCCTCCTCGATATCTATCAGCACAGGGCTGTGTGCTCAGTCTTCTGCTCTTTTCATTATATACCCACGACTATGTGGCCGGACACAGTTCCAACTCCATCTTCAAATTCTGCTAATGCCACCACTGTTGTCGGACGAATTACAGGTAATGATGAGTCAGAAATATATGAAGGAGATCAATAGTCGGATGGAACTGTAGATATCGTTTTAAACCAAAGGTAGACACAAAAAGCTGGAGTAACTCAACGGGTCAGACAGCATCTGTGGAGAAAATAAATGGGTGACGTTTTGGGTCAAGACCCTTCTTCATATTTATTGTGTGGTGCCAGAACAACAACAGTTCTCAGCATCAATAACACCAAAGAGCTGATTGTTGCCTTTAGAAGAGGAAAGCTGAGGATCCACAAACCTGTCTTCATTGACGGGTCGGTGGTGGAGAGTGTCAGATCTTCAAGTTCCTGGGCGTGCATACTGTATCACTGAAGATCTGTTGTGGACCCAGCAGATTGATGCAATCATAAAGAAAGCTCATCAATACCTCTACTTCCTTAGAAGATTGAAGACATTTTTTATGCTCATGAAAACTCTCTTGAACCTGTTTAGGTATATGGCAGAGAGCAGATTGAGGGGTTGTATCACAACCTGGTTCGGCAATGAAACGCTTAGGAACTGAAGAGATTACAAAAAGTGGTGAACATTGCCTGGTCCATCATGGGTGCCAACCACCCAACCATCAAAGGGATCTATAGGAGGCGCTGCCTCAGAAAAGCAGCTAACATCTTCAAGGACCCTCACCATGCTGGCCATGCTCTCATTTCATTCTTGTCATCAGGAAGAAGGTATAGGAGTGAAAACTTCCAAGTTCAGGAACAACTTCTTTCCACAACCATCAGTTTCCTGAACACTAAACTACAACGTGTCTTGGTGGCACTAGGGATTTCAGGCTTTTGTTTTGCACTAATAATGTACTTTAATTTATTGTAGTTTCTATTGATTATTCTGTTATGTAAGACTACTGTGTTTACAGACCTGTTATGCAGCTGCGAGTAAGAATTTAACCCAGAATTTCTTGGTGTTCTCAGACAAACACCAGGACACACTCTCTCAGGCTGTTTCTGATCTCATCGCCTTTGGCAATCTCCCCTCCACAGCTTCCAACCTTTTTGTTCCTCGGCCCTGCACTGCCTGCTTCCATCACCTCCCTAAAATCCACAAACAGGATGCCCTGGCAGACCAATCATCTTTGCCTGCTCCTGCCCCACTGAGCTCATCTACACATACCTTGATTACATCCTATCCCCACGTGTCCAGTCCCTTCCCACCTACATCCGATACACCTCTCATGCCCTTCAACTCTTCACCAACTTTCAATTTCTAGGCCCCATTGCCTCATTTTTACCATAGACATCCAAATACATCTCAATCCCCCACCAGGAAGGCCTTGGGCACTCTGGTTCTTCCTCGAACAGAGACCCAAATCAATTTCGCTCTACTAATACTCTCCTCTGTCTGGTGGAATTTGTCCTCATCCTCAACAAACTCCTCTTTTGACTCCTCCTGCTTTTCTAAGTTAAAGGTGTAGCCATGGTCACTCACATGGGGCCCAGCTATTTTTTGTCATACGTTCTTGTTTCAGGCATACTCTGGCACCATCCGCCAACTACATATGTGCTGGACTCGTTGATTTCATTAACTTCACCACTAACTTCCACCCTGCCCTCAAATTTACCTGGACTATCTCTGACACCTCTCTTCTCTTTCTTGACATCTCTGTCTCCATCACAGGGGATAGATTATCGATTGACGTTTCCTACAAACTTACTGACTCCCACAGTTGTCTGGACCACAGGTTTCTTCCACCCTGCCTCGTGCTGGGTGTAGGGAGTATTCCCTACTCCCAGTTCCTCTATTTCTGCTGTATCTGTTCACTAGATGAGACTTTCCCTTCTAGAACATTTAAGATCTTTTTCTTCAGTAAATTTGATTCCCCTCTGCCCCCACCCCCTATTTCTGCCATAGATGTACCTCTCACCTGCATCTCCTCCCTCACCCGCATCCCCTCTATGTCCTGTAGTTCTGCTCTCACTCCCCCTCCCCCAGTTGCAACAAGGACAGAGTCTGCCTAGTCCTCACCTTTCACTCCACATGTCTCCACATCCAACACATCATCCTCAGACAATTCTGTCACCTCCACCACATTACCAGTCACGTCTTCCTATCTTCATCCCTTTCCATCTTCTGCAGAGACTGTTCCCTCTGCAACTAAAGAATCAGTCTAAAGAAGGGTCCCGACCTGAATCATCACCGATCCATTTTCTCCAGAAATGCTGCCTGGCCTGCTGAGTTACTCCAGCACTTTGTGTCCTAAAGAATTTCATTGGTCATTTTTGGTAATATGACAATTAAAAACTCTTGATTCTCTTGACTCTTGAATGATTCTGCCTCTCCCATTTTTATTTCTTCTAGATTGCCCTCTTGTTCCTTTTTTATTTTTTTTTCTCTTGTGCCATTATTCCTTTATGGTCAATATTTAAACCCTAATTCCTTGAAGCAATCAAGACCTTTTTATTTATTATCTCACTTCTCCGGCTATATCTTAAGACCTATTTATCATTAAATGTTCATAGTTCTGATTAAAGAAACACTAGTTCTTTTTATCTTTGGGCTGGCTGAGTATTTACAGATTTCTAACATCTGTGGCTTTTGCTTTTGTGAATTTGATCCTCCTCTGTTCAAAAATAGATTGCCTAGAAATTCGATTTCACCTGTTTATGTAATGCTAAAACAGTGCTGCATTATCATCAGTGCCACATCAGGGCTGAGAAATGTGACTGTGTTGAACTTCTAATGTTAAGATGGCGTTGGCAATTTTCCTAATGCTGTTTGAAAAAATTCTCAAAAAAACATGACATTCTTCAGCACCAGATCCAAAACAGCTTTATAATCCTTCATGTGAAGCTCCGATATCATTTTTCCTCTCAGCTCTGACCTTGAAGTAACCCTTAAAGATTGCAATATCACGTTGCAATATCATCAACAGTCTTTCAGATACAGCATTTTGAGGGTAAGAAATAAAGGGAAAGGTGGCAGTTTCTTCTTAAGATATCGGCACAGACCTTTGAAGAAGCAGAGTAAGACCATATGTGCCTTCTGTGGATGCCTGCAATTTTGCGAGATCTGCAAAGATTTTTTTGTTGTGAATGCAAAACTTCATATTTATCAAAAATAGAAGGCTCACAGATTTGTCAGTAGAGCTCTTCTTAATTTCTGGTGGTCTAAAGGTGTAATGGTGAGTATTGAGTTATACAGCAAGAAAACAGGCCTTTTGGCCCAACTCATCCATCCCAATCAAATCTGAGCTTGTCCAATTTGTCTGCATTTGGCCCATACCCATCTAAATCGTTTCTATCCACGTACCTTCCCAAATATCTTTTAAATATTGGAATTGTACTCACCTCTATCACTTGCTCGTGTAGTTCGTGCCACATAGCCACCACCTCTGTGTGAAAAGATTCCCCTTTGAATCTTTCCCCTCTCACCACAAATCTATCCCCTATAATTTTAGGCTACCCTATCCTGGGAGAAAGGCGGTGACTATTCTTCTTATCTATACCCCTCTGTAAGTTCACCCATCAGCCGCCGATGCTTGAAGAAAACCCAACCTATCTCGTCTCACATTATATATCAAATGTGGGCATATGTCAGTAGCAACAACCTACAATAATTTTGAGGCAATGTTTCTAACAATGAACTAACTGGTCACAGAGCTGAAGTGATGCCTTCTTATTAACAATTTTAGTTTAGATTAGTTTGGTTTAGAGATACAGCGCTGAAACATGTCCTTCGGCCCACTGAGTCTGCGCTGACCAGCGATCCCCGCACATTAACACTATCCTACACACGCTAGGTACAATTTACATTTATACCAAGCCAATCTGTATGTCTTTGGAGTGTGAGAGAAAACTGAAGATCTCGGAGAAAACCCACGCGGTCACGGGGAGAACGTACAAATTTCGTACAGACAGCACCCATAGGATTGAACCCGGGTCTCTGGCGCTGTAGGCACTGTAAGACAGCAACTCTACCGCTACACCACCATGTCAACCCTGTCATATTATAGCCTCATCTTAGCAGACTGCATGATCATGAAATTATGAGGCAAAAACATCCATGCATTACTACAGTCAAAATCATAGATGAGGATAATAGGTAGTGGAAAAAAAATGGAAACAGAATGCAGTGTTACAGAGAAAGTGCAGATAAAACAAAATAGTAGTGGGCCAAAACAATTGGCTGGGGAGATTGGGAATACATCATTAGTAGTGAGTGATCCGTTCAAGGGTCTGATAATAGCGAGAAAGAAGCTGTCCTTGAATCTGCTGGTACATGTTATCCTCTACCCGACTGGCGAGGGGAGAAGATGGAATGACTCGGGTGTGAGTGTAGTCCTTGATTATTTTGGCTGTCCCCAGGCAGCGATTGAATTGATTATGTGGTGTGTAGACATGACAAAGGCTTTTGACTTGGTATACCGCCAGGCTCTTTGGAGCATACTATCAAGGTACGGTTGCCACGACAAGTACATCAGAATATTGAGGCTTCTACAGGATGGCATGTCGGTCACAGTGCTCAGCAACTGCAGCTCTGAGTCCGAGCCCTTCACTGTGGAAACGGGGGACAAACAGGGATGCATCATGTTTGTCATCTTCATTGCTGCCATGCTTCACCTCATTGGTGAAGAGCTGTCACAGGGGATCCCAATCCTCTACAGAACTGACAGTGGGCTCTTCAACCTTAATAGATTGAAGGCCAAGAGCAAAGTCAGTAATACTGCCATCATGGAGCTTCAGTACGCGGATGACTGCGCCATTGCAACACACTCTGCAGAAGACCTCCAGGGCATCCTGAATGCTTTTGCCAAGGTATACAGAGTCATGGGCCTTAAACATCAAGAAGACCCAGGTCCTACATCAACCTCTTCCCAACTAGCCGTCTACCCAGCCCACTATAAAAGTGGACGACACCACTCTTGAAAACGTTGGCCACTTCCCCTACCTTGGCAGCATTCTTTCCTCAAAAGCTGACATCGACTCTGAGGTCGACCATCGCCTGAGTTGTGCCAAACTAAGGAAAAGAGTCTTTGAAGACCGAGATCTAAAGGCTCAAACAAAACTGCTGGTCGACAAAACCGTTGTCCTACCCACCCTGTTGAATGGAGCCGAGTCATGGACCACCTACAGCAGGCACCTGAGAGCCCTGCAACAATACCATCAAAGATCCTTACAAAAGATTCTGACGATCAGCTGGGAGGACAAACGCACCAACATCAGCGTTTTGGAGGAAGCCAACATGACCAGCATCACCACCACAATAATGCAGCACCAACTTCGATGGACTGGCCATGTCATCCGCATGTCCAACACATGTCTCCCTAAACACTGAACTGAAGGAAGGATGGTGAATCCCCAGATGCGCAAAGAAATACTTCAAGGACAACATCAAGAACATCGAGCAACTGGGAGCACATTGCACTTGACAGGCGCTCCTGGAGGAAATCCATGCAGGAAGGAGCTGCACGTCATGAAACGGAGCTACGCGTGTCGCAGAGACAAAGCGACAGCACCGTAAGGAGAGAGAGAAGGAGGCCCAACAACTATCAACCACCGCCAGTCTCCACTGCCCACGTTGCTCCAAGGTGTGTGGATCGTGGACTGGCCTCTACAGACATCTGCAGACCCACAAGTAGACGACCCTATGGAGAGGAGAGGACAGTCATACTCGTTTTGAGTGGGTGTGGGGGGGGGGGAGTTGGAGGAGTGGGGGGGGGGGGCAAGGGTGACGTATGATGGATTGAGTACTGCAATTTCTTGTGGATTAGGTCAGAACAGTTACCAAATCAAGCTGTGATGCACCCAGATCAAATGCTTTCTATGGTGCCTCCATTACGTATTAGTATTGGAGAAATTAGTAAGAGTCATTTCAGACATGTTTAATCTCCTTAGTCTTCTGATGATGTAGAGACAATTGTGTGCATTCAGGCCTGGACAATTTGTTTGTGATATTTACACCATGGAAATTGGTGCTCTCAGCCTTCTCTGCTTTAGCACTATTGATGTAGATTGGGCAGCATATTCTACCCCACTTTCTGACCAGTTCCTTTGTTTTTCTGACATTGAGGGAGTCTGAACAAAGTAACCAGTTTCCTAACTCCTCCCACCACTCTGTCTTTAACGGCACTGGGTCCTAGTGCCCGTCTCCCCAGCCCCAGTAACCTTAGTGGCTATTCCACTAGGTCTTCCTCATCCCCCCCCTACCATGTAACCCCTGCCCTTCCCCACCCACTCCACAGCCCCCATACCCCCCACCCCCTGACCACCCTCCACCCCCCCACCACACAACGCTTCGTCCTCAGTCCACTCACCTGCCTTCCTCCGGCCACAACCCCCATCCTTGCCGCGTGTTCACCATCCCCCCGGACCTCCCCCTCTCCGACATCGAACGGTCTGTCCTCAGCAGAGGTCTCACCTTTGTCCCCCTCCGTCCCCACCTCAATGAGTTCCGCGCCCACCACGACTTGGAGCTCTTCTACCGTCGCCTCCGCCTCACAGCGTTCTTCCACGGGAAGAAGCCCTCGCCCCCCACTGATGATCCCTTTTCCTGTCTCCCACGCACCGCCTCCACTTGGAACCCCCCTCGTAGTCTTCCGGCTGTAGAACTATTTATCCAGAACTGCCGTCGGGACATCAACCGCCTCGACTTCTCCACCCCCTGTCTCACTCCAATCTCTCCAGCCCTGAACGTGCTGCCATCGACTCACTCCGTAACAACCCAGACTGGGTTATCAAACCCGCCGACAAGGGAGGTGCCGCGGTAGTCTGGCGCGTCGATCTCTACAAAGCGGAGGCCGCGCGCCAACTCTCGGACACCTCCTCCTACTTACCCCTGGACCATGACCCCACTGACGAACACCAGGCCGCCATCTCGAGCACCATAACTGACTTCATTAGCTCCGGCTCCCTACCCCCCCGAGCCTCCGACCTCATCGTTTCCCAGCCCCGCACGGCCCGATTTTACCTTCTCCCCAAATCCACAAACCCGACTGCCCTGGCAGACCCATTGTCTCTGCCTGTTCGTGCCCCACCGAACACATTTCCACATACCTTGACGCCATCCTATCCCCCTTTGTTAAATCCCTCCCCACCTATGTTCAAGACACCTCAGACACTCTCCGTCGGCTCCGTGCATTCCATTCCCCAGGCCCCCATCCTCTCATCTTTACCATGGACGTCCAGTCACTCTACACCTCCATCCCCCACCAGGACGGTCTCAAAGCCCTCCGGTTCTTCCTCGACCAGAGGAGCAACCCATACCCGTCCACTGACACCCTCCTCCGCCTAGCAGAGTTGGTCCTCACCCTCAATAACTTCTCTTTTGATTCCTCCCATTTCCTCCAAACACAAGGCGTAGCTATGGGCACACGCATGGGCCCCAGCTACGCTTGCCTCTTTGTTGGGTATGTCGAACAATCCTTGTTCTCGGCATACCAGGGCCCCATCCCCGACCTCTACCTCCGTTACATCGACGACTGCTTTGGTGTCACCTCCTGCACCCACACACAACTGACTGACTTCATTCATTTCACCACCAACTTCCATCCGGCACTCAAATACACTTGGACCATTTCCGACACTTCCCTACCATTCCTTGACCTCACCATCTCTATTGCAGGTGATAAACTCCTGACCGACATCCACTACAAACCTACTGACTCCCACAGCTACCTGGACTACTCCTCTTCCCACCCTGCTTCCTGTAAGGACTCCATCCCCTATTCCCAATTCCTCCGTCTACGCCGCATCTGCTCCCAGGATGAGGTGTTTCCACACCAGGTCATCACAAATGGCCTCATTCTTCAGAGAACGGGGATTCCCCTCCCCCACTATTGATGAGGCTCGCACCAGGGTCTCCTCCATACCCCGCAACACTGCCCTCGCTCCCCATTCCCCCACTCGCAAACAGGGCAGAGTCCCCCTGGTCCTCACCTTTCACCCCACCAGCCGGCAAATACAACATATAGTCCTCCGCCAATTTCGCCACCTCCAACGTGACCCCTCCACCCGCCACATCTTCCCATCTCCCCCCCTGTCTGCCTTCCGCAAAGACCGCTCCTCTCCGCAACTCCCTTGTCCATTCTTCCCTCCCCTCCCACTCTACCCCTTCCCCGGGCACTTTCCCTTGCAACCGCAAGAAATGCAACACTTGTCCCTTCACCTCCCCCCTCCACTCCTTTCAGGGACCCAAGCAGTCCTTCCAGGTCCGACAGAGGTTCACCTGCACCTCCTCCAACCTCATCTACTGCATCCGTTGCTCCAGATGCCAGATGATCTATATCGGTGAGACCAAGCGGAGGCTTGGCGATCGCTTCGCCGAACACCTCCGCTCGGTCCGCAATAACCAACCCGACCTCCCGGTGGCTCAGCACTTCAACTCCCCCTCCCATTCCACATCCGACCTCTCGGTCCTGGGCCTCCTCCACGGCCAGAGTGAGCAACACCGCAAGCTGGAGGAACAGCACCTCATATTCCGCTTGGGGAGTCTGCATCCTTTGGGCTTGAATATTGAATTTTCTCAATTCTGTTAACCCTTGCTGTCTCCTCCCCTTCCCACCTCTCCCTCAGCCCTCGGGCCCTGGCATTCCCTCTATCTCTATCTCCCTCCCCCACCCAAGTCGCACCAGCTTCTCATTTTCACACCACAAACAGCTTACAATGGCTTGTTCCCTTTATCACCGATACTTTTTTGCATATCTTTCACTCATTGTTCCTTATCTCTCCACATCACCATCTATATCTCTCGTTTCCCTGATCCCTGACCAGTCTGAAGAAGGGTCTCGACCCGAAACGTCGCCTATCTCCTTCGCTCCTTAGATGCTGCTGCACCCGCTGAGTTTCTCCCAGCTTTTTGTGTACCCTCGATTCTCCAGCATCTGCAGTTCCTTCTTTATAACCAGTTCCTTTGTTTTTCTGACATTGAGGGAGTCTGAAGAAGGATCTCGACCCAAAACGTCACACATTCCTTCTATTCAAAGATGCTAGGAATAATTGTGGAGGATGTATTGTCACCCATCCATGTTATTCTGGGAATGATTGCCTATGACTCAATGCAAAGTTGATTTCCCTGTTGTGATTCTTCTCTTGATGTGCATTTACAATATATATTTATGAAAGAGGTTCTCCAAGAGAGGCTGAAAAATTCTTGTGAGGTTACATGGTGAG
This sequence comes from Okamejei kenojei, assembly GCA_035221665.1. Taxonomy (NCBI): domain Eukaryota; kingdom Metazoa; phylum Chordata; class Chondrichthyes; order Rajiformes; family Rajidae; genus Okamejei; species Okamejei kenojei. The sequence continues at coordinate 49,328,715 of CM069147.1, forward strand.
ATTAATCATCTGTCTTCCACTGCTGGGTCTTTAAAAGCCACTCTTTATGCATGGGTTTAAAGGAAAGGGCATCAGATGAGATAATATTAATGAACTATGATTGATTGTGCAGGAAAAATCATTTTGATCATTTTCAATTGCTGCAAGTGAAATGAAACACAGTAAAGCTATCATTGCTACATCATCAATTCCCTGCTTTGAAATTGTTTAGTGAGGATCTCTTATTGCCGTTGGGGTGGACTTCATCCATTAGAACTGCAATGCATCTCCAAACCCATTGCATGCCAACCTAATTAATATGTTGATGAGTGCATTATCCTCAGCTGCTTTGGCTGCAACAATAAACATCATTGATGTTGACCAGCAATCCAGACTGTTCAAAATCTCAACCAGCATTTACATCTGCAGCATGACCGTAAAAAAGGTCTGTCAGTGTGGGATTCCTGATGTTAGGGGACAATGGGTAAAAACCAGGAAATATGATGTTGACCATCTATAAATTATCTTTGAGATGAATGATCAACTGTATTGTTGTAAAGCTTAGTTTTTGATGAAAAAGTTGGAGTTGTTAATAAGAACTATTTTGCTTTATGAATGTAATCAGTGGGTGCCTGCACTATCTTCAAAATAATATGCTGGAAAGTGACTTCAGAATAATATGCCTGTTTAATACTGAGGAAATCCTATTAAAACTTCAGTTTGGAGCCAAGTAATAAGAATTCCCTGAGGACGTCTATCTCTTCACAATTCCAATAACAAGCCAAATGAAGATGTCTGGATTTAAGCAATATAAGCTTTAATATATGATAATTAGAGTACATTGATTTTATACTTTAGTTTAGTTTAGTTTGGAGATACAGCGTGGAAGCAGGCCCTTCAGCCCACCGAGTCCACACCGACCAGCGATCCCTGCACATTAGCACGACCCTACACACACTAGGGACAATTTTACATTTATACCAAACCAATTAACCTACAAACCTGTAGTTCTTTGGACTGTGGGAGGAAAGCGAAGAACTAGGAGAAAACCCACCCGGTCACAGGGAGAACGTACGAACTCCGTACAGACAGCACCCGTAGTCAGGATCGAACCTGGGTCTCTGGCACTGTAAAGACGCAACTCTACCGCTGCGTCACCGTGCCGCCCCTGTTATACCTGTTATTGATGATCACATTTATTCCTCAAAACGTCATTCAAGTTGACCAAAGTTATAATATTTCATGGTTTATTACTAAGTGGAATAAACCTTTTCCTTTCTCCTGTCTGGGCACTGTTCTAACTTTTGGAGGTTTCGTAATTCATCCTTATACTAATTGGTAATCTTGAATTACACTCATGCATAACAAAGTACAGGTATTTAAATGTTGAGTGCAGAGTCATAGGGTTTATGCAGCACAGAAACAGGTTCTTCGACCTAGTTGCCCGTACTGACTAAAGTGCTCCATCTATATTAGTCCCACCCAGGGCCGGGTTTAGATGAAGAGAGGCCCTAGGCTGTTTCACTTGTGAGGCCCCGCCCCCTCCCAATTCCCCACCCCCACGACTAGAGGACCGTGACTACCCGACAGTGACAGTGTGACACTTTTAGATCCCACTGTATGTTGTCATTAAACAGTTGGTTTTAAACTACATATTGAATTCACCGCGGAGCAAGCGATGCCTTACCTGGATCGCCATTTGAAGCTCTGGAGTGTTGGGCCTGCTGCTTCAACATCATGGAGCTGTGGTTTGCGGAGCTCCAACCTCAGGCGCACTGATTTCAACATCGCGGAGCCCTGGGATCCCTTTGCCGAGGGCCGCCACGTGAATCTCCGCCCAGCTCACCCTGTGGACTTTGGGAGCCGCAACCTCCGGTAGGAAGTGGCCGATTCGGAAGTCCAAGCCGCTGAGAATGTTCTCCCGTTCCGACGTCGGATGGTGACCCCCACATTTCATTGTACCAATTGGTGCATGTGACAATAAGTGTCCCTTGAATTGAATGTGGAATACTAAGAAATAAAGAAACTACAAATACACTAAGAGCAAAAATGTTTTTTTCTCGCCTTCTTCATAGCAAAATCATCCAGAAGTTCACCAAGATCTGTTTGTTTAAGTTTGTCACCCTCAAAGCACAGAATGCTCAGTGCAGACATCCTCTCTTGAGACATTGTGGACGTTAATTCATTTTTAATTCTTTTGAGTCTTGAAAAAGACCTCTCTCCCAAGCAGTTTGTGACCATTAAGCTTAGAAACAGCCGCAAGATTGCTTCCACATTAGGGAAGGCCATCTGAATTGTTTCCTTGTATATTATTTGATAACGGTCTGTATGAGACAGAGTGCTCTTCTGTATGCCTATGGTTTTGTCGCACGTAGGAGTGAAAGTGCAAAAGTTCATCAGTAAAGGGCCTGTCCCACCAGCATGCGGTGTGGGCGACCAAACGTGGTGGCTTGAGCCGTACGACCTCGCGGGGCCGGTTCCACTTCGAACTGCGGAGGCGTATGGAGCTGGTCCCGACATCATACTCACCAATCAGCTGGGCAGGAGGCGGGCCGAGTGAATTTAGACATCGCACGGCGTCGGGTGGTGACGTCATCACGCAACGGCACGCCGGTCGGTGATGTCATCGCGCAATGCCACGCGCTAGGCGTACGCCGTCAAGACGCTACGTGTACAACGTCCAGACGCTGCGTACGGCGTCATGACCCTGCGTACGACGTCGAGACATTGCGTACGGCCACAATGCGGCTGCAGGTCTGTCGGCTGTTGGCGCGCGGGATTTTGAACAGTGTCAGTTTTTCGGAGCCCCGCGCGATGTCGGGACCAGCCCCGCACAACTCCATACGGCTCCGGCGATCGAAGTGGGACCAGCCCCGCGAGGTCGCGCTCGCCGCATGCAGTCGCATGCTGGTGGGACAGGCCCTTAAGTTTCAGGTCAACATCTTCTGGGTACGCATCCATCAACAGTTCAACACCTTGCTGAATTTCTTGCTTAGATGCGGTCAGATTAGCAAGAAAGGAAAACTGTTGTGCAACTTCACTGTACACAGTACCTCCTCTTTTTTAATTGGTTTCAAGTGCATCTAGTATAGGAATATAGGATTTTATCCGAAACTTATCTCTTGAAGAGAGTTTATCTAAAGCATCAGGACCAGGTGTACCTCCATCATGTCCTTGCCATTTCCTTACTCTTTGTCTCCCTGTGACAGTTCTGTAGTTAACATCAGGCAAGGTGGCATTTGCTTGTTGCTCAAGCTCATCAACATCTTCTCTAATTTTGCTTACAAAATCCTGAAGTGAACTGTACAAACTTGCACAAATACTCAATAACAGTTTGGATTTCTGAATGGCTTTGTTGACCTTGTGGAAATGACCTAGCAGAAGGGTCCAAAAATGCGGCATAAACACAAATTCCAGTTCTTCCATTTACTGCAAAAGATTGTTAGCTTGAAGGTACACAAAAAGCTGGAGAAACTCAGCGGGTGCAGCAGCATCTAAGGAGCGAAGGAGATAGGCGACGTTTCGGGTCGAGACCCTTCTTCAGACTGGTCAGGGATCAGGGAAACGAGAGATATAGACGGTGATGTGGAGAGATAAGGAACAATGAGTGAAAGATATGCAAAAAAGTATCGGTGATAGAGGGAACAAGCCATTGTAAGCTGTTTGTGGTGTGAAAATGAGAAGCTGGTGCGACTGGGGTGGGGGAGGGAGATAGAGATAGAGGGAATCCAGGGCCCGAGGGCTGAGGGAGAGGTGGGAAGGGGAGGAGACAGCAAGGGTTAACAGAATTGAGAAAATTCAATATTCAAGCCCAAAGGATGCAGACTCCCCAAGCGGAATATGAGGTGCTGTTCCTCCAGCTTGCGGTGTTGTGACAGCAAGGGTTAACAGAATTGAGAAAATACCAGGCTTCAAGCTAATTGTTAGCTTGAAGCCTGGTATTACCCTTCACATTAATATCAGAGTACAAATGACTGAGGTCATCAGTGATAGCGCTGTAACTTTCCAAAGTAGCTTCTGTGGCTTTTGCATGTGCCTCCCACCTAGTGTCTGACAAATATTTAGGCACTTTTGACTGAGGTTGCAAAAATGATTTTAGAACTGCCCATCTCTTTGTGGAGGATGAAAAGAAGGTATAAATTTCATTGATAATTCCAAAACAGTTCACTGCCTCAAGGCAGCAATCAACAGCCAAATGGCCCACTAAATTTAATGAGTGAGCAGTGCATGGAATAAATCTTGCAAATTTGTTTTTTTCGAGGATATTTTGCTGCATACCCTTGTACCTACCAGCCATGTTGGCAGCATTGTCATAAGACTGCCCTCTGCATTTTCTAAAGTCAATTTCAAGCTCACTAGTGAGATAGTTAAACACAAAATTAGCCATGCTTTCTCCCGAGTGGTATTTTAGCTCAAGGAAAGTTAAAAATCTCTCCTTGGTAAACCGTCTTCAGGTGATACATATCTGATAATTAAAGTCAACTGATCAGTATGTGAAATGTCGGGTGGAATCCACTGACAAGCTGAAATATCCAGCCTTTTTCAAGTCAGCCAGAATTGCTTAAGGGTACACAAAAAGCTGGAGAAACTCAGCGGGTGCAAGGGTCTCGACCCGAAACGTCGCCTATCTCCTTCGCTCCTTAGATGCTGCTGCACCCGCTGAGTTTCTCCAGCTTTTTGTGTACCCTCAATTCTCCAGCATCTGCAGTTCCTCTTTAAAAAAAAGTTAATTGCTTAACTTTTTTTTGCAATGAGTTGAATTATTTCCTCACATATAGTTTTTGATAAATAAGAGGGATTTCCTGATCCGGAGTTTCCATACCGATTGATAAGAGCCAGTAAATATGGATCAAATTTTGCAACTAGCTCTAAAAGACCAAATAAGGCCATTATTTGGAGATCCAAATTGTTCATTATCTCCTTTGAATGGTAAGCCTCATTCTGCAAGACTGCATATTACGGTGACAATTCTCTCCATGACATGCCGCCAGTGCTGCTGCTCTGCTTTTATTTGTTCCTGTAGCTTTGAAGTTAACATTTGCCCTTGCTTTCTTGTTAAGTAGGTCAACATGGCATTCCTGTGCTTCTCTGAGTTTTCATGAGTTTGGATAAGATAGGGGCTTTGCCAATCATCAAACCCTTCAGAAGCTAAAGATGTAGCAGAAAAATTAGATGCAATGTTTGGAAAGAGTTTACAAACAAAGCAATATATCCGGCCTTTTGAGGGAGAATACACAAGCCACTCTCGGCTATATGTTTCTCCATTGACTTTTGTTGAATAAAAAATAGCCTTGGTGCAAGACCTGGACTGATTTTTATACACCCGCTTAGAATTTGAAAATGGTCCACAATGATGCTGAACTTTAGAGGGGCTGCTTTCTACCCAATAGGATATGTCCTCATGTGATAATTCTGTCCACAAACCAACGTCTGTTGCAGTATATCTATATTTGGCATCATCAATCAGTTCTATATTTTCATTTTGAGCCGGCATCATGGCTGCTTCCTCATATTCAGCTTGCTGTTCCATGTCCTGCTTCGCTGTTTCTGTTTCACAGAGGTTTTCTTCTGGTTGAATGCTAGTAGATGGCTGGATAGCTTCACCAGACTGATTTCCTTGTGTTAGTAGCAATGTATCTGCTTCACTGCTGGCACTTGTTGCCTCTGTCTGTGGCTGACCCAAGAAAGCAGTGATTGGTCTTAACTTCTTTACCGTATCATTTTCAAGTCTCTTTCTCTTGCGCTTGCTAGCACCACTTTCCAATTTTTTACTCATGCTCAGATTAGAATCTGAAAAGAAAAAGAAAAATTAATCTTCAATAGTTATTAGAAAGAAAAACATGAAGGGGCGTTCTCACAAAATGCAGTCCACTTGAGTGAAGAAAATAAAATCTGTTTAATAGTTGGGAAATATTTCTTAAAGAATTGTCCCTTATTGACAATTATATTGCAAAACCTGATTCAAATCTGAATCAAATCTGCTTGAAAAAGGCTAACTTATAACTAAACAAACAGGTTCATTTCTTAATGAACAGACAACTCACAAAGCAGTTTGGTAGACCAATTCAAAACTTTATTCATTATCGGCCGATGGAAGTGGCAAGGAAAACAAATCCCAGCCAAGTGAGCACCACAGACACTTGGCTGTCCTCTCTCCAGTGCGGCGCGGAGGTGGGTAGGCCCGGTGCGGCGCGGAGGTGGGTAGGCTCTCAGTTCAACTTCGGGTGCGATGGCGAAGTTCGGCTGGGGAAAAGGGTTAAATAAACGACATACCTTTTGCTTTGTCCTGCACTTCCAAGGATCCAAGAATCTTTGGAGCAAATTCCTCTCCACAACAAATATAAACCTCACCTGCATTTTAATCCCCCCCCCCCCCCACACCCCCCAAAGCCTCCGGAATCACAAGGACAGCGCCACCGATGGTAGGTTTTGTAACAGCGCCGCTGATGGCAGGTTTTGTAACAACGCCACAATGTCAAAAGATTTATACACCTTGGTGGAGCAGGCCGAGGCCCCCCTAGATCTCAAGGCCCTAAGCTTAAGCTTGTCTAGCTTATACATAAATTCGGCCCTGGTCCCACCTGCCCACATTTGGCCCATATGTCTCTAAACCTTTCATTTCGATGTACCTGTCCAAATGTCCAAATGGGCCTGGATTGGTGGGCATGTGGGCATTGTGACGTCAGCAGCTGGTGAGAGCCATTTAGATTTTAAAAATTGAGTTTTGTGATCAGTTCTTTTCAAGATCTGGGGACATAATTGACCAAGGAGTGGATATCCAAACTCATAAGGTAAATCCCAACCGAAATGGTAAAACTCTCCGCTTTTTTGCGTCTGCATTTCGAGGAGATACGTTTCACATGCAAAAAAACACACACACACACACACACACACACACACACACACACACACACACACACACACACACACACACACACACACACACACACACACACACACACACACAGACAGAGTTTTAAATAGATATAGATTTCTAAGTACTCCATCATAATGGACTCTAAAATATTACCAACCACCGGAGTCAGTCTAACCAGCCTATAGTTCCCACTATTCTGCTTTGCTTCCTTTTTGTGCAGTGGGGTAATATTTCAATCCTCTGGAATCACTTCTGACTAGACCACTGCACATTTAAAGCATTAAAGATAAAGTTTGTAAAAACAAAAGTGAAGGCTGAAAAATAAGTTTAGTTTAGTTTAGAGATACAATATGAAAACAAATCTGCAATTTGAGAGGGAGATGGTGAAATCGGATATGTCGGTATTGCAGCTGAGCAAACAGGACTACAGAGGCATGAGGGAGGAGCTAAAGTTGACTGGAAAAGGACCCTAGCAGGGTTGATGGAGGAACAGCAATGGCAGGAATTTCTGTGAATAATTCGTAAGATGCAGGATCTTTTCATTCCAAAGAGGAAGAAAGATTCTAGGGATGAGAAAGAAGCGACCATGGCTGACAAGAAAAGTCAAGGACAGTATAAAACTAAAAGAGAAGATATATAACTTTGCAAAGATTAGTGAGAAGCCAGAGGATTGGGAAGCTTTTAATGAATAACAGAAGGTAACTAAAAAGGCAATACGGGGAGAAAAAATGAAATACGAAGGTAAGCTAGCAGGGGATAGCATGAGTTTCTTCAGTTATATAAAGAGTAAGAAAGCAGCAAAAAAAGTGAATTTTGGACCGTTGAAAAATAATGCAGGAGAAGTGATAATGGGGAATAAAGAAATTACAGTTGAATAACTTTTTTGAATAACTTCACAGTGAAAGACTCTAGCAACGTGCCTGAAATTCAAGAGTCAGGGGGTGGAAGTTAGTGGAGTGGCTATTACTAGGGAGAAGATGTTTGGGAAGCTGAAAGGGCTGAAGGTGGATGTCACCTGGACCAGATGGACTGCACCCGAGGGTTCTGAAAGAGATATCTTTAGAGACTGTGGAGGGATTGATAGTGACATTTCAAGAATCACTAGTCAGGAGTGATTCCAGATGATTGAAAAAATGGCAATATTACCCCGCTGCACAAAAAGGGAGCAAAGCAGAATAGTGGGAACTATAGGCTTGTTAGTCTGACTTCGGTGGTTGGTAAGATTTTAGAGTCCATTATGACGGAGTACTTCGAAATCTATATCTATCTATATTGCTAAAAGTAAGATCTTGACCGCTTTTGACTCACTGCGATTTGATTTCCAAGAGAACACCACCACTTATGGCCATCATTTCTGGCCACCTCGCTCAGAGTCCCCCTCCGCTGAGCTGGACCAGAGGATTTTTCCCATCGCTGAAACGTAAAAGACTTAATAATGTTTTATAAATGTTGACATTCCCTCTGCTGCCCCTGCTGGTGGGAGAGGGGAGGGACTATAAACTCCAGACGGGTTGTGCCTCAGTCAGTCTCTGCAAGATGGGGGAAGTGAGAGGGTCATGTCTCTCAGTCTGAACTGTGAATAACAGTGAACACATGTCTACTAAACTATGAGTGTGGTTTTACTGAACTTCAGTGCCCTTAATGTGGGTTGAAAATGAAAATATGGTTGGTTTGAAGTAAAGAGCACAGCAAATGATGGTTTGGGTGCTTTGGGTTGAAGTAAAAGGCACAGCAAATGGTGGTTTGGGTGCTTTGGGTTGAAGTAAAAGGCACTGCAAATGGTGGCTTGGGTGCTTTGGGTTGAAGTAAAAGGCACTGCAAATGGTGGTTTGGGTGCTTTGGGTTGAAGTAAAAGGCACTGCAAATGGTGGTTTGGGTGCTTTTGGTTGAAGTAAAAGGCACTGCAAATGGTGGTTTGGGTGCTTTGGGTTGAAGTAAAAGGCACTGCAAATAGTGGCTTGGGTGCTTTGGGTTGAAGTAAAAGACACTGAAAATGGTGGCTTGTGTGCTTTGGGTTGAAATAAAAGGTACTGCAAATGGTGGCTTGGGTGCTTTTGGTTGACGTAAAAGGCACTGCAAATGGTGGCTTGGGTGCTTTGGGTTGAAGTAAAAGGCACTGCAAATGGTGGCTTGGGTGCATTTGACCACTTTCTTTTTACACTGTATATTGATTTTAGATAAAACGCTACCACTTACGGCTGTGATTTTTGGCCATCTTTCAGATTTCAGTCTCCCTCTGTTCATCAGTTGCAGAGGATTCTTCCCATCAATAAAACATAAAAGTGTTATTAGTGTTTTAAAAATGTTGAGAATCTCTCTCCTGTCAATCATGCCATGAAGGCCACTTTTTTTTTCCGGTGGGAGGGGGAGGGGTTATAAAACCCGGAAGTGTAGGTGTGGCTCAGTCTCCTCATGATGGGGGAGGGACAGGTCACGACTCTGTCTGAGCTGTGAATCAACTGAACACACTGAATGTCCACTGAACTGTGAGTTTGGTGTTTTGTGTGGTTTTATTGTGGTTTTATGGTGGTTTCACCCTGCTTGAAATGGTATGAAACTGCATTTGAATGTGGTGGTCTTGCACCCTGCATGAAATGGTATGAAACTGCATTTGAATTTGGTGGCCATGCACCCTGCTTTGAATGGTATGAAAATACACAAATTCAGTGGCCTTGCACTCTGCTTGAAGTGGTTGGAAACTGCACTTGAATTCGGTGGCCTTGCACCCTGCTCGAAATGGTAGGAAACTGCACTTGAAATTGGTGGCCTTGCACCCTGCTTGAAATGGTAGGAAAATGAATTTGAATTTGGTGACCTTGCACCCTGTTTGAAATGGAATTTCAAGGATTAGCCTTAAGTCAACTGCCAGCCCATCAGCCGTGATTGAGCTGCGAGCACATCAGGCTTGAGGGACCGAGCTTCCACCCCAAGAACCCATACCAGCGCTCCAGACAGCCCCCTCCCTGGCCACCAATATTGGAATTGGTTGGGAGGTGTAATATTGTGTCGGGTGATCAGCCCTCCCGTGTGAACATGGGACCCAATGCGTCCCACTTAATCGAGTATATATTACTAAAACTCTCATCTTGACCACTTCCTGTCTGCGTTGTAATTAAATTTGCACAAAAACGATCCCCCATAGCGCTACGATTTTTCGCCACCTTACTCACCATTCTCCTCTGCTGCAAGTCAATTAGATTTGCAGGAGGATAAGGGATGATCTTATGGAGGTGTACAAAATCATGGGATGAACAGATCAGGTCGACACACAGAATCTCTAGTCCAGAGTAGGGGAATCGAGAACCAGAGGACATAGGTTTAAAGTGATGGGTGAAAGATTTAATAGGAACCTGAGGGGTAACTTTTTTATACAAAGGGTGGTTGGTGTATGAAACGTGCTGCCAGAGGAGAAAGTTGAGGCAGGTAGTATCACAATGCTTAAGAAACATTTTGACAGGTACATGGATAGGATAGGTTTAGAAGAATATGGGTCAAACGCAGGCAGGTGGGACTAGTGTAGATGGGACATGTTGGTTGGTTTGGGCAAGTTGGGCCGAAGGGCCTGTTTCCACACTGTACGACTATGACTCTAAAAGCCTGAAAGCACGTATACCAGATACAAGAACAACTTCTTCTCCGCTGTTATTGAATGAAACCGTTCCAAACTCAAATTATCTTATTGCCGTACTTGCATTATTTTTCATCTGCACTTTCTCTGTAGCTGGAACACTATATTCTGCACTCTGTTTATTTTCTCTTTTGCATTAGCTGATGTTCTCTGAAGAAGCATCCATCTGAACAATTGCATTTCACATCGAGTGCCAGGAAGCGTTACACAGTGATATCCAAGTATCTTAACTCTTGGGAACTCTTGGCTTTTTTTTTCTCCCTCCAGGAAAAGGATCAACCTCTTTAAAAAGACTATTTGTAGGTTAAAAACTTGCCACAAACCTGCCAGTCTCCAGATTCAATTTGAGAGCATCAGGTAATCTGGGAGGATAATATTCAATTTAAATGTTAAGAATAAATTTGGCTGCAAGTTTTCGATTTTGAGTCTGGGCACTTTGTAATGTGTCAGCAAAATGATGGCAAGGGTAGAGTGGGAATGGACAGAGGCTCAGGATTCAGTGGTGTAATCTGTCAATAAATATAGAAAATAGTGGCAACACTCAGCAGGTCAGTCACTATCTATGGAAAGATAAACAGTAAATGTTTCAGGTCAAGGACCTGTCATCAGAAGTGGGAAAGAGAGTGAACAATTTGGGATGTAGAGAGGAGAAGATGGATGGGACAAATGGATTATCTCTGATAAAGTGGGTCCCAGTGGTAAACAAGGTCACCCAGTTGATGATTTAATGAAGGCATTTAGAGAGAGAATTTAAACAAAGAGACATTGGTTCGGCAACTTGAGTGCCCTGGAGAGGAAAAGACTACAAAAAGTAGTAAACATTGCCCAGTCCATCATCGGCTCTGACCTTCTTTCCATCGAGGGGATCTACCTCAGTCGCTGCCTCAAAAAGGCTGGCAGCATCATCAAGGACCCACACCACTCTGGCCACACACTCATCTCCCTGCTACCTTTGGGTAGAAGGTACAGGAGCCTGAGACCTTCAGGGTTCAGGAATAGCTAAATGCCTGAGGTTCAGGAATAGCTACTTCCCCACAGCCATCAGGCTATTAAACCTGGCTCGGACAAAACTCTGAACAGTAATACCCCTCCATCTGTTATTTATTAATTTATTAATTAATGTGTGTATTTAAGTATGTAATTGTAGTCAATGCCTACTATGTTCTGTTGTGCTATGCAAATAAATAATTGCATTGTCATGTCAGGGACACATGACAATAAACTCTTTTGACTCTTTGACTAAAGATATGAATTGAGGGCAGGTTGGGAGTGGGAACTCAAACAAAGGAATGCAAGAGTTACAAATTGCAAAACTGTGATTGGTATAGGTTTATTATCGTCAAGTCGTCGAGTTATTGATCATCTGTACAAGTACAGGGAAGTAGCGATACAAAGAAAAGTTTACAACAACATCAGAGGCACATACACTTAGACAGCTTACAAAACATAAAGAATACATAAATGACACATTCTACAAGACTGAAAAGAGAGAAAAACTGCAAATAACAAGGTATTAGTGCAAAGTACAATTAGAAAACATACGTCCATTGTATTGCAGGAGGTGGTCCGTAATATTCCGTTGCCAAGCTAGAATTAGCGTTATGTGCATCAACAAAAATCTAACAGTTGTAGGAAAGTAGCTGGCCTTAATGATAAATGAGACCTTCTTGAGGCAGTGCTTCATGTAGATGCTTTCAAGGATGGGGAGTGCTGTGCCTGTGATGGACAGGGATGAGTTCACCATTCTCCACAGCCTCCTGCATTCCTGTGGGTTGGAATTTCCTTGCCAGGCCATGATACAACCTTTCTACAGCACATCTGGGATGCAGTGAAAAACTGCATTTTGTGTTCTATAGAGGCAAATTATACCATGCATGAGTACAATTACACCATGTATGAGTTAAACAGGCAGTGCAAAAGGGGAAAGGAAACATGATCCTCATTTGATATCCTCTCAAAGCACCTCATGATGGTGGGTGTCAGAGATAGCAGGCAGCCATTGTTAATGTGTACTACCTTGCTAATGGTGAGAGAAAACTGAGTCAATATTGCAGATGGCCTAGTTAATTATGATAAGGGCATCAAGCATTTAGGAAGAAGGAATGCATCTTGAGGTACCTGTGTGGAAAGTCTATTAATCATAGCAAATATGATGGCAGATGAAGGAGAAAGGTTGGTGGAACTTGGAACTTCCCCATTATCATAGATTACAGAGCTCTTGACCAATTCATTTCAATTACCTACAACTCTGCCGTGTCTTCCTGTCCTTCTGAATAGAGATCACCTGGGGCACACCTTCCACTCCACCAGCCTTCCCATTCTAGATCTTACAATCTCATTCCTTACAATCTCATTCCTTACAGCCTCCGCCATTACGAAGGAGATTTCACCACCAGACACGTTCCCATCCCTCCTCCTTCAACATTTCAAAAGGGGCTTTTCCTGTTCTGATTCACTGATCTCCACCAACCATTCCTCTTCATCCAGCATTTTTCTCATGCCATTACCTGAGATACATCACCCGTTTCCTTCCAATCACTTTGGGATCCAAACAGCCACAGTCACAGAGCTGTACTGCGACCAAACAGGCCCTTTGGTCCAACTCATCCTTGCTGACAGTGAGGTCCATCTACACTAATCCGCTTTGCCAGCAGAAAGCCCGTATCTTTCCACTCTTTTCCATTTCAAGCACCTGTCCAAATGTCTTTTTAAACATTGTATTTATATCAGTCTTTACAATCTCCTTGACAGATCATTCCATATAACTGCCACTCTCAGTGAAAAATCTGCCCCTCAGATCCTCTTTAAATTTCTCCTCTCTCACCTTAGACCTATGTCCTCTAATTTTAAACTCTCCTACCATGGAAAAAGAGTGCCCCTCAATCTTATAAATCTCCAGAAGGTCACCACTACACTCCAGTGAGAACAACCCAGCTTAATCAATCTCATTATAACTAAAGCTGTACATTTCTGGCGACCTCCTGGCAAATTTCTGCTGTCCTCTCTCCATTGCTATCACATCCTTCCAGTATTGTGGCGATCAAAATTGTGCACAAGTGATCTAGCCAATGTTTTGTACAGCTGTAACATAATGTCATTGTGGCTCAGTCTATGAAGGCAAACATATCAAATGCCTTCTCACTACTCCATGTCGCCATCTTCTGGGAATTAGTTTACTTTACTTTAGTTTATTATCACAACCAGCGCGGCCTGTGGACATCAGGAGCCGCGGACTCCGGTGGAAGGTGGCCGATTCAGAGCTCCAGGCTGCTGAGGATGTTCTCCCGTTCGACGTCGGGCTTCCATCGTTCCCGGCGAGAGGGCCTGAACATCGTGTCGCCCGTAGCGGCGACTGCGGGATGCTCGGGAGGCCCCGACCACAGGTGAACATTGGGGAACATCAGTGAGGAGGTTGACTGGACTTTGGTTCCTTCCCTCACAGTGGGGAACTTTGGTGCCGCTATGGGGATGTTTGTGTTGTGGACTACTGTGTTCTGTGTTTTTGTGTTTTTTTAAATTTTATTTTTTGTATGACTGTAAGGGAAAGATAATTTTGTTTTCTCTTAATTGAAGACAATGACAATACATATATTTAAAAAATATATACATATTTAAAAAAATACATGTACTGAGGTACAGTGAAAAGCTTTTTTTGTTGTGTGCTTTCCATCTTGCAGGATAGACTATACATGATTACAATCAAGCTATCCACATTGTACCGATACAGGACAAAGGGAATAATATTTTGTGCAAGATAGTCCATAAAAGTCCAATTAAGGATGGTCCAATGATCTCCAAAGAGGTAGATCGAGTCAATGGAAGGCAGTGGGGCTTTGCTTCATTGTCTGGGCTGCATCCACAATTCTTTATAAATTCTTGCGGTCTTGGATGGAGCTGTTCCCAAACCAGGCCGTGGTGCATTCCGATAAAATGCTTTCTACAGTGCTTATGTAGACGTTAGTGAGAGTTGTTGGGGACATGCTGAACTTCCTAAGCCTTCTAAGGAGGTAGAGGCATTGGTGTGCTTTCTTGGCATTTCTTCGATATGGCTAGTCCTCGATAAGTTGCTGGTGATATTTACTCCTTGGAACTTGAAGCTTTCAATCATTTTTACTTCAGTGCTGTTAATGTAAGTTGCTTTGATACCAGGTTACTAGGTTCTCAATTTTTTTCCTGTACTCCGTCTAGTCAATATTTCATATCCAGTCCACTACGGAGGTGTCATCCGTGAATTTGTCCAAATGATTATACTAGGGCTCAAGTTTGTCCCTGTATAGTCTCGGCATTCTTTATGTCTTTGCAACGATCACACTAGGCATACTTGTATTGTTCGACATCATTTAACTTATATGCAGCAGACCCGGCCTTCTCCACACGGTTCATCCATGGTTTGCGGTTGTGGAATACTGATTGTCTTCGTCGGCACAGTCTTCCACTCACTTGCTGATGAAGTCAGTCACGGCAGTGGCGTACTCATTCAGGTTAGCTGCGGAATCCCTGAATATGGACCAATCCACTAACTCAAAGCATGTCATCCGTGAGATGTCATCCGTGTCCACCAACCAGCATTTCACAACTCTCTGTACCAGATCCCCCTGCTTCAGGTTTTGTTTGTCGGCAACAAGTAGAAGCACAGCTAAGTGATCAGATGTCCCAAAATCTGATCAGGTTGGTGACCTGTTTTTCCGGAGCTCCCGTGGCAACAGCTGTGTCCGCTGGACTGGAGGGCGGCAGCTTCGGCAGCTTCTGCCGCCCCGGGCCGTGGAGTTGAACCGGCCCGCTCGCGGAGCGCGGTTCACCCGCGGGACTTATTTACGTCACCCAGTGCGGTCACAACATCGGAGGCCCGGGTCGCCTCAGCGCAGAGGAAGAGGAAGAGGAAGAAGGGAAGAGACAAAGACAAGATTTTTGCCTTCCACCACAGTGAGGAGGTGTCTGGTGAACTCACTGTGGTGGATGTTAAATATGTGTTTATTGTGTGTTTTTGTTATTAACTATATGTATGACTGCAGGCAACGAAATTTCGTTCAGACCGCAAGGTCTGAATGACAATAAAGTTTTCCAAGTCCAAGTTTCCAAGTTCTGTCTGTACCAGGAATGGCTAGTCCATCTGTGCTGTTGCTTCAGTACTTTTCTCTCCATTGTATGGAGTTTGCATGTTCTCCCTGGACCGTGTGGGTTTTCTTTGGGTGCTCCGGATTCCTCCCAAATTCCAAACATATGTGGGTTTGTAGGTTAATTGACATTTATGAATTTTGCCTCTTGTGTAGGGAGTTGAAACAAAAGTAGGATAATATTGAATTAGGGTGATCAATGATCAGCATGGACTCGGTGGGCAGAAGGGCCTGTCTTCATGCTGTATCTTTCAATCAATCAAAATAGGTCATGAATTACCTTTCTACTTCTGAACTTTAAGCTTTTATAATCCTCTGTTTGCGTTCTCACTCTCAGTGTCCTAAAATCTTTCCTCTCTAGCTGCTCCATTAACACATCAGTTGGAATTATTTGAGGAAGTAAAGGGCAGGATAGACAAAGGAGAGTCAGTAGGTGTATCTGGATAGACAAAGGAGAGTCAGTCCCTGTCAGTCCCTGTATTTCCGAAGGCCGTTGATAAGGTGCCACACGTGAAGCTGCTAAACAAGATGAGAGCCCATGGAATTAGAGGGAAGATACTAGTATGGAGAGCAGGCTGGCTGAATGGCAGAAGACAAAGAGTGGGAACAATCGGGACTTTTACAGGTTAGTTTCCAGTGACTAGTGGAATTTGCAGGGATCGGTGCTGGGTCCACTACTCTTCACATTGTATATCCATGATTTGGATGATGGAATTAATGGTTTTGGAGCTGAGTTTGCGGATGATATGAAGATAGGTGGAGCGGAAGATAGTGTCAATGCATAAGGCACGATATAGATTGACTGTGGAAAATGGGCGGAGAAAAGGCAGATGGAGTTTAATGTGAGCAAGTATGAGGTGTTACACTTTGGGAGGTCATAAGTCCCTCATGCTAGACTGATCCAGAAGACTAAGATGTATGGGATCCACGGAGACCTGGTAATTTGAATTCAGAAATGGCCTCTTCAGTGAAGATTGAGGGTTGTGGTGCAAGGACAGTATTCAGGCTGGAGGTTAGTGACCAGTGGAGATAAAGGGGTATTATTGTTCAGAGTTTTGTCTGAGCCAAGTTTAATAGCCTGATGGCTGTGGGGAAGCAGCTATTCCTGAACCTGGTCGTTGCAGTCCTCGGGCTCCTGTACCTTCTACCTGAAGGTAGCAGGGAGATGAGTGTGTGGCCAGGATGGTGTGGGTCCTTGATGATGCTGCCAACCTTTTTGAGGTAGCGACTGTGATAGATCACATTGATGGAAGGGAGGTCAGAGCCGATGACGGACTGGGAAATGTTTACTACTTTTTCTAGTCGTTTCCTCTCCAGGGCGCTCAAGTTGCCGAACCAAGCCATGATGCACCAATGCTCTCTACTGTGCAGCTGTAGAAGTTAGAGAGAGTCCTTGACAGACCGACTCTCCGCTATCTTCTCAGGAAGTAGAGGAGCTGATGAGTTTTCTTAATAATTGCATCTGTGTTCTCGGACCAGGAAAGTTCTTCAGAGATGTGCATGCCCAGGAATTTGATGCTCTTGACCCTTTCAACCATCGACCCATTGATAAAAATAGGACTGTGGGTCCCCATCCTACTCCTTCCAAAGTCCACAATCAGTTTCTTGGTTTTGCTGGTGTTGAGGGCCAGGTTATTGTGCTGGCACTATATGGACAGTCACTCGATCTCTCTTCTATACTCTGACTCATCCCCATCAGTGATATGTCCCACAACAGTGGTGTTGTCAGCGAACTTGATGATGGAGTTCGCACTATGACCGGCTACGCAGTCATGAGTATAGAGTGAGTACAGCAGGGGGCTGAGCACGCAGCCTTGAGGTGCTCCCGTGCTGATTGTTATGGAGTCTGACACATTTCCACCAATACGAACAGACTGTGGTCTGTGAATGAGGAAGTTGAGGATCCAATTGCAGAGGGATGCGCAGAGACCCAGTTCTGCAAGTTTGGTAACCAGCTTGGAGGGGATGATTGTGTTAAATGCTGAGCTGTAATCGATGAATAACAGCCTGACATATACGTTTTTGTTGTCCGTGGTCCAGACAGGAGTGGAGGGCTAGCGAGATCTCGTCCACCGTTGATCTGTTGTGGCGGTAAGCGAACTGCAGTGGGTCCAGTTTTTTCTCGTGGTAGGAGTTGATTTGCGCCATGATCAACCTCTCAAAGCACATCATCACCACAGGCGTTAGTGCCACTGGTTAATAGTCATTGAGGCACGTCACCTTGCTCTATTTGGGCACCGGTTTTATCGATGCACTATTGAAGCAGGTGGGAACCTCAGACCTCAGAAGTGACAGGTTGAAAATGTCCGTAAAAGCTCTAGCCAGTTGGTCCGCACAGGTTTTTAGAACACGACCAGGTATACCATCAGGTCCAGGCGCTTTTCGAGGGTTCACCCCTCTGAAGGATTTCCTGACGTCGGCCTCTGTGACTGAGACTGAAATACCATCACAGCGAATGGGGGCTCGGGGAGGCACATCGGTGTTCTCCCTATCAAAGCGTGCGTAAAATGCATTGAGCACGTTAGGGAGTGATGTTTCGCCGACATTCAAGCTGCCTCCTGGTTTCGCCTTGTAGGAGGTGATTGCATTCAGGCCCCGCCACAGCTGCCGACCATCTGTCTCATCCTGCAGCTGAGCAGAAGTCCCTTTTGGCCTTTTTGATGGCCTTATCAAGGTCGTATCTGGACTTCTTGTAGACCACTGTATCATCAGACATGAATGCCCGGTGTCTGGTCTTCAGAAGAGTGCGGATCTCAGAGTTCATCCAAGGTTTCTGATTGGGAAACACTTGGAAGGTTTTGGTGGGGATGCAGTCCTCCACACATTTCTTAATGAAGTCTGTAACGACTGTGGCGTATTCGTTCAAGTCCATTGGTGAGTCCTTGAACATTGCCCAGTGTACAGACTCCAAACAGTCCTGTATTTCCCCCTCCCCCCGACCAGCTCTGTATTGTCCTCACCTCTGGGGGTGCGCTCTTTAATTGCTGCCTGTGGGCAGGAAGAAGCAGCACCGCAGTGTGGTCAGATTTACCGAATTGCGGGCGAGGGATAGAGCGGTAGGCATTCTTGATGGTGGTGTAGCAGTGGTCGAGGGTGTTTGGTCCTCTGGTGCAGCAGGAGACATGTTGGTGGAAGTTGGGGAGTGATTTCTTTAGGTTTGCCTTATTGAAGTCCCCAGCAATGGTGGTAAATGCCTCGGGGTAAAACGTGTGGTGTTTGTTGACCACGGCGTGCAGTTCCTTCTGTGCCAGACGGACATCTGCCTGGGGTGGGATGTAGACCGCGGTCAGGATGATGGAGGTGAATTCCCTCGGAAGGTAGAAGGGACGGCACTTCACCGCCAGATGTTCGAGGTGTGGAGAGCAGGAGTTGGACATGACTGCCACGTCTGAGCACCACGCAGAGTTGACCATGAGGCAGACGCCCCCTCACCCTTTCCCAGATGTCTGTGTACGGTCCATACGGTGGATGGAGAACCCTTCAGGCTGGACCGCTGAGTCTGGGGAGCTGGGGGTGAGCCATGTCTCTGTGAAACAGAACACACAGCATTCCCTCAGTTCCCTTTGATAAAGCAGCCTTGCCCTTAAGTCCTCCACTTTATTTTCAAGGGACTGTACATTTGCCAGTAGGATAGTAGGGAGAGGGGGTCGAAGTCCCCTGCGCTTCAGTCTGACCTGAAGTCCTGCCCGCCGGCTACATTTCCGGACACAATGGAGGCTTCCCCTTTGTTTCCAGGTACTGAGCTTACTGTACCTGCGTTTTCTGCGGACCTGCGCTGGAACAGACGGCAGCTCCAGCTCCGTAACGAACTGGGGTTCACTCAAAGTCGGCAGCTCCAGCTCCAGCTCCGTTGTTCCTGGAAGATCGAGTCCGTCGGCTCTGGAGGTCATCCTGGGGTCTCCAGGTACAGTAACTGCGTTCCTCAGTCGGGTCGGGTGATTCCCGGCCGGTGTGGGAAATTTTAAAGACCGGGGTTCCTGCAGCAGCGGGAGATCGCGAACTTGAGGTGCGAGCTTGTCCGAAAATGCACAGTTTTCTGCCGTTTTCCTGATCCAGGTCTGTTGTTGGAAGTTGTAGTTGAGCCTTTTATGTTCCGGAGCTCCGCAAAAAAATTAAAAAAAAATAATTATATATATATATATATATAATATATATATATTATATATATATATATAAATTATGGTTGTAGATGTACGTGGCTCGAATAGTAAATTTTCAGTCAACACCAAAATTGATGGAGTTGCAGACAGTGAGGAAGGCTGTCAAGTATACAGCGGGATATACATGGGTGGGGGAAATGGCAGATTGAGTTTAAATAAAGCAAGTGTGAGGGGTTGTACTTTGGAAGATAAAATGTAAGGGGAAAAGTAATACAATTAATGGCAAGACACTTAACAGCATTGGGGTCCAAGTCAATAGCTCCCTGAAAGTGGTAACACAAGTAAATAGAGTTGAAAAGAAGGATAATTGTATGTTTGCATTCATTGGTTGGGGCATATAGTGTAAGAGTCAGGATGTTATGATGTAGCTCTCTATAAGATTCCAGTTAAGCCACATTTGGAGTATTGAGTGCTGATCTGGTTATCCCAATTCAGTAAGTATGTGACGGCTTTGGTGAGGGCGCAAGAGGTTTACCAGAATGCCTTGTGGATTAGGGGTTTTAGCTACAAGGAGAGGTTGGATGCATTTGTTTTGTTTTCAGTGGAATGCCAGAGGTTGAGAGGAAACCTGGTGGAAGTATATATATATAATTATGAGGCATGGTGTACAGTTAAAAGCTTTTTCCCCAGGGTCAATGTCAAAGACTAGAGGGCATAGTTTTAAGATGAGAGTGGTAAAGTTTAAAGGGATTAAGCAGGGCAAGATTTCTACACAGTGGGTGGTGAGTGGCTGGAACATGCTATTAGTGGTGGAAGCCGATACTATAATGTTGTTTAAGAGGATTTTAGATAGGCAAATGGATATGCAGGGATTGGAGGAATGTGGATCATGTGCAGGCAGATAAGATTAGTATATCTTGGCAACATTTTTCAGCCAAAGAGCCTGTTCCTGTGCTGTATTTCTCTATGTTTAAAAAAAATCTATGAACTTCTGTAGAAGCAAGGAACTGCAGATGCTGGTTTAAACAAAAAGACTCAAAGTACTGGAGTAATTCAGCTGGTCAGGCTTCACCTGTGGAGAACATGGAGAACGTTGACTTCTGCATCTGCAGTTCTATTTTTCTACCAGCAGATGATGTAGTCAAGTCATTATTTACAATTTGGTCTACACAGTACCAGTGTGTCACATGCTGCTGGAAAGATGTATTATCTGAAAATATATGTTGTTATTATTGTGACAGTGGATCATGTTATTGCCGAATGTAATTTTTCTAATTGTCTTCGTTATCATTTTGTGCTTTCTCCAGTACATTGGTTTTTGATTTGTACGATGAAAAGCAGTTTCCTGAAACAAAACTGAATCATGAATTTATACCTGTGTGGGAAGGAACTGCAGATGCTGGTTTAAACCCAAGATAAATTTAAACCAAAGATAGACACAAAAAGCTGGAGTAACTCAACGGGACAGGCAGCATCCCTGGAGAGAAGGAATGGGTGACGTTTCAGGTCGAGACCCTTCTTTGCTCCAGAGATGCTGCCTGTCCTGCTGAGTTACTCCGGCTTTTTGTGTCTATCATGGATTTATACCAGCCCATTTACGTGTACCTGCGCAGGAAAAGAATAACCAAGCTTAAGAGTCAAGAGTCAAGATCACCACATGTCCTAAAGAGCCTGTCCCACTGTACGAGGTAATTCAAGAGTTCTCCCGAGTTTTCCCCTGATTTGAACTCGCAGAACGTCTGTAGCGGGTCCGTAGGAGTTTGTGGATGTCTCGTAGTGGCTCGTACGAGTAAAAAGTAACAATTTTTTCATCACAAGTATTTTTTTACTCTAGGACATTTTTCACAGTGTTGAAAAAACGTCACGAGTTTACCGGATTTCCCGAGTACCTGCCGTTACTCGTACAAACCGCTACGGGACATCCACGGACTCCTACGGACCCGCTACGGACATTCTCTGAGTTCAAATCAGGGGAAAACTCAGGAGAATTCTTGATTTAAGGCCCTTAAGAACAATGAACTTCCTACTTGCAGCAACACAATTAAAATACAGACTATGGGACATTACCTTGCAGGTGCATCATAGGCTCCAAAATGCACTTGCTTTGCTCTGAGTATAGATAATACAAGCTGCACTCAGCCTGGGAATATTTGTGAAAATAGAATATGTAGAAATTGAGAAAATTAAATGTAGGTAATACAATAATAAACATTACAAATAGAATTAGATCACAAAGGTTTAAATACTTTCTCTTGCACTCTTTGGTGTTAATGGGACTGTCCTTTGATCATCTTCCTGGAGCAATGAACTCTTGAGTCTTTATGAAAACAAATGGTGATATATTACTATGGGGTGACAATGTTAAGCAGGTAGTGTCAGATTTTTTATTTCTCAATGAAAAATTGTAGAAGCTGCATAATAAACAGTTATTTAAATTTTTCCCTTCTTTCACTATCATCAGAACTGAAAATGATTCAAGGAAGAATGGTCTGGATGAGGGAATTGAATGATCTGGATGAGGGAATTGAAGGCAATATCTCCAAGTTTGCGGATGACACTAAGCTGGGGGGCAGTGTTAGCTGTGAGGAGGATGCTAGGAGACTGCAAGGTGACTTGGATAGGCTGGGTGAGTGGGCAAATGTTTGGCAGATGCAGTATAATGTGGATAAATGTGAGGTTATCCACTTTGGTGGCAAAAACAGGAAAGCAGACTATTATTTAAATGGTGGCCGATTAGGAAAAGGGGAGATGCAGCGAGACCTGGGTGTCATGGTACACCAGTCATTGAAAGTAGGCATGCAGGTGCAGCAGGCTGTGAAAAAAGCGAATGGTATGTTAGCTTTCATAGCAGAAGGATTTGAGTACAGGAGCAGGGAGGTTCTACTTCAGTTGTACAGGGTCTTGGTGAGACCACACCTGGAGTATTGCGTACAGTTTTGGTCTCCAAATCTGAGGAAGGACATTAATGCCATAGAGGGAGTGCAGAGAAGGTTCACCAGACTGATTCCTGGGATGTCAGGACTGTCTTATGAAGAAAGACTGGATAGACTCGGTTTATACTCTCTGGAATTTAGGAGATTGAGAGGGGATCTTATAGAAACTTACAAAATTCTTAAGGGGTTGGACAGGCTAGATGCAGGATGATTTTTCCCGATGTTGGGGAAGTCCAGGACAAGGGGTCACAGCTTAAGGATAAGGGGGAAATCCTTTAAGACCGAGATGAGAAAAACTTTTTTCACACAGAGAGTGGTGAGTCTCTGGAACTCTCTGCCACAGAGGGTAGTTGAGGCCAGTTCATTGGCTATATTTAAGAGTGAGTTGATGTGGCCCTTGTGGCTAAGGGGATCAGAGGGTATGGAGAGAAGGCAGGTACGGGATACTGAGTTGGATGATCAGCCATGATCATATTGAATGGCGGTGCAGGCTCGAAGGGCTGAATGGCCTACTCCTGCACCTAATTTCTATGTTTCTATGTTTCTAAGAACATTCTACTTGTTAAAGAGTAGTTTTATGTAATAGGATAGGTTTATTTTATTCTTGCTCAGATATAGGCGTTGACAACAATGCCTGTATTAAAGGTGCATCCATAATTGATCTTGTGAGGATGGAGATGAACCATTTTCTTGAAATGTTAGACGATCGGGAGATCACGTAGTCCAAGGCATACTGAGCGAAGGTGTTCAGCAAAACAATCACCGAGTCTGCGCTTGGTCTCGCTGATGTATAAGAGTCCACACCTGGAACAACGGACAAAGCAGATGAGGTTGGAGGAGGTGCAAGTGAACTTCTGTCAGACCTGAAAGTATTGTTGGGGTCCCGGGACAGAGTCGAGGGGGAGGTATAGGGACAGGTGTTGCATCTCCTGCAGTCGCAGGGGAAGGTACCTGGGGAGGGGGTGGTTTGGGTGGAAAGGGGGCCGACTGTATCCATTGTTCCAGATGTGGACTCTAATACATCGGCGAGACCAAACGTAGACTGGGCGACCGTTTCGCTGAAGACCTTCACTCAGTCCGCCTGGTCGAGCTGACCCCCAGGCTGTTGCAGGGGCCTCCAGCGGCCTACTCAACCATTGAGGCAGTGCACCTACTCCTGCAGCCGGTCTGTTTACCAGCCCTCCATCATACTCCTTCATCTCTGATGCTGCCAGGCTTGCCAGGACAGTGGGTAGGATAAATTCACTTTTACCCAGCGCAGGGGAATCAAGAACCAGAGAACATAGGTTTAAGGTAAGAGGGAAAAGATTTAATAGGAACCTGAGGGGCAACTTTCTCACTCAGAAGCTGCTGGGTATATGATGAGCTTTCAGAGGAGGGAGTTGAGGCAGGAACAATAACAACATTTAATAGACACTAGGACAGATACATGGAAAAGAGAGGTTTAGAGGGATATGAGCTATCCATGGGGAAATGGGTCTAGCTCTGATGGGGCATCTTGGTCAGCATGGACGAGTTGGGCTGAAGGACCCGTTTCCATGCTGAATCACCCGACGATTAAAGTAAAAAAGCATCTAATGTTCTTAGCACGAGGGATTGTGAAATCAAATTTAATAATATGTCACTCAAAGAAATATTAAGTAAAAAGTTAGGTTCCAGGAGCAGCAAGGTGTTTAAGACAAATGTTGAAATGGTGAGATGTGGGGATGTGGCATTGAGGCATTAGTAAACGTTCAGAATTTATGAACCAAATCAGAAAAGAGAAGTTAGGGATAGAATAAAACTAAAAGAAAAGATGTATAGCACAGCAAAGAGTAGCCGGAAGCCAGAAGATTGGGAAACTTTCATAGGACAACAGAAGGAAACAAAACAGGCAATACGGGCTGAAAAGATGAAGTACGAGGGGAAGCTGGCCAGGAATATAAAGAAGGACAGTAAAAGCTTCTTTAGATATGTTAAGGAAAAAAGAAAAGCAAAGTCAAATGTGGGTCCCTTGAAGGCAGACACGGGTGAAATTATTATGGGGAACAAGGAAATGGCAGAAGAGTTGAACAGGTACTTTGGATCTGTCTTCACTAAGGAAGACACAAACAATCTCCCAGAAGTAATGGAGGACAGAGGATCTAAGGGGTAGAGGAACTGAAAGAAATGTTCATTAGGCAAGAAATAGTATTTGATAGGCTAATGGGACTGAAGGATGATAAATTCTCTGGACCTCATGGTCTGCATCCCAGGGTCCTCATGGAGATGGCTCTAGAAATAGTGGACGCATTGGTGATCATTTTCCAATGTGCAATAGATTCAGGATCAGTTCCTGTGGACTGGAAGATAGCTAATGTTATTCCACTTTTCAAGAAAGGGGCGAGAGAGAAAACGGGGAATTACAGACCAGTTAGCCTGACTTCAGTGGTGGGAAAGATGCTGGAGTCAGTTATTAAAGAGGTAATAATGGGGCATTTGGATAGCAGTAAAATGATTAGTCCAAGTCAGCATGGATTTATGAAAGGAAAATCATGCTTGACTAATCTTCTGGAATTTTTTGAGGATGTGACAAGTAAAATGGATGAAGGGGAGCCAGTGGATGTAGTGTATCTAGACTTTCAGAAAGCCTTTGAAAAGGTCCCGCACGGGACACTGGTGACTAAAATTAAACCACATGGTATTGGGGGTAGGGTGTTGACGTGGATAGAAAATTGGTTCGCAGACAGGAAGCAAAGAGTGGGAGTGAACGGGTCCTTTTCAGAATGGCAGGCAGTGGCGAGTGGAGTGCCGCAAGGCTCGGTGTTGGGGCTGCAACTGTTTACCATATATATTAATGAGTTGAAAGAGGGAAATAGGAGCAACACTAGCAAGTTTGCGGATTACTCAAAGCTGGGTGGCAGTGTGAACTGTGAAGAGGATGTCAGAAAGTTGCAGGGTGACCTGGACAGGTTGAGTGAGTGGGCAGATGCGTGGCAGATACAGTATAATATAGATAAATGTGAGGTTATCCACTTCGGCGGCAAAACCAAGGGGGCAGATTATTATCTCTATGGGATTAGGTTAGGTAAGGGGGATGTACAGTGAGACCTGGGTGTCCTTGTACACCTGACACTGAAAGATGTGGCTCTGGTAAGCCACAAGGCCACATCTGGCGTATTGCGTAGAGTTTTGGTCTCCTAATTTGAGGAAGGACATCCTTGTGATTGAGGCAGTGCAGCGTAGGTTCACGAGATTGATCCCTGGGATGGCGGAACTGTCATATGAGGAAAGATTGAAAATACTAGGCTTGTATTCACAGGAGTTTAGAAGAATGAGGGGGGATCTTATAGAAACATATACAATTATAAAAGGACTGGACAAGCTAGATGCAGGAAAAATGTTCCCAATGTTGGGCGAGTCCAGAACCAGGGGCCACAGTCTTAGAATAAAGACCATTTAAGACTGAGGAGCAGATATGTAGACTACCTTCAAATTTGGAAAATACTTTCTTGATGACTATAGAGGGAGTGTTACAAAATAATTTAATATCCCATTTATATCAAGGACTCCAAGACTATATAAAAGGAAATAGTATAGAAACAAAACAGAAATGGGAATTGGAAATGAACATCATTATTACAGATGAAATATGGGAAAGTACATGTCTCTTGGGCCATAAGCTGACAAGCAGCCCTTCTTGGAGGTAGTTTGATTGGAAAATTAAAATGAGGACCCTCTATTAAAATTAAAATTTAGGACCCTCTAGTGTTGGCAAGATATAGTAACACCTCAAATTTATGCTGGAGACAATGTGGGAAGATAGGTGATCACACACATATTTTTTGGGATTGTCCCAAATTGTATCAATACTGGAGAGATATTCAGGTAGAGAGTAAATTAATTCTGGGAGTGGATCTACCTCTGGAACCGGCTTGTTTTATATTAGGAGATACTCCAGCAGCGACAGATATTCAAAATCAGAAATATTTGCTTGGGGTGATGCTGTTGATTGCTAAAAAGATGATAACAGTGCTATGGGGAAAGGAAATGCCACCAAATGTTCAACAGTGGAGGGAAAGATTGAAAAATGTATACTTGATGGAAAGTATAACTGCTAAACTCCAGTTGAGGACTGATGCCTTTAATACTATATGGAAACCGGTACTATTACAAATGCCAAGATTGATTAAGGATATGAATGGATGAGCTTGCTTTGGTGCCTGTGAATAAGATGCTTCTATGATAGAATATTAAGAGGATTTGATGCGATGCTAATAGAAGTTAGGTGATTTGTAATTTGTTATTTTGCGATTGTCTTTTGTGTGTCTCTTTGTTTGGTCTGTATGTGTATATTGTTAATAAATGTTGAGTTCAAAAAAAAAGATTGAGGTGTGAAAAAACTTTTTCACCCAGTTGTGAATTTGTGGAATTCCCTGCCACAGAGATTGACTTGCCAGAGCTACTTTTGTTGTAATTATGGTGGAATTTGACTCAATGCCAGTAAACACTCTTATGACCAACAAAACATGGCTTGTTGGGCCAAATGCAGACAGATCCAGGAGCGCCAACTTGGTCAGCATGGACAATGTGGGCTCAAGGGTCTGTTTTCATGCTCAAGAGCTCCATGACGCTATGAATTAGTTAATTGTCAATTACAATGCTCATTGATAGACTAGGAACTGGAGCAAGGTGCTGAGAAATACCATGATCCCAATCAGTGAGGAGTGGGGCTTCACAAGAAGATATGTAGTAAGAAATAAAGGACATTGTGAGGTGAACAGTGTATAACTGGAGGGACATTACACATCTAGCCCCAAGGTGGATGCTGGAATTTCATTGACAGAGTCAAGCAAAAACATGGCATAAGAGTAGGGCAAGCAGTGAATTAGGGAAGCCAACCCTGGAGACATAATATTATTGTCAAATGTTGAGACTTCTTTGACTGTTTTAGGAAAACTATTATTGAATTTCCTGGCTATATACTTCCCCTAATGAGTCAATCAACGATTTAAACTTGGATCATGGAAAACATGAATAACTAATGATTTGTTCAATAACAGTACATTCATTTTACATTTGTGTGAATATATATTGGTCAGGATTGAACCCGAGTCTCTGACACTATGAGGTAGCATCTCTACTGCTGTGCCACTGTGCCACCCCATTGTGCCATTGTGCTTCCCATAATGTTCTTTGCAGTAACTAACCTACACTGACTTTGGTCTGATTTGGTTCATAAATTCTAAACATTTACAAATGCCTGAATGGGTCTCCATTCATTTATATATAGGCATTTATATAACGTTATTATATAAATATAAATTATTTTCTTATTGTGAATGAATTCTTTAAAATATTTGTGTTCAATGAATGAAATGCATACTTATGCATCCCATTAACTAAATAGTAAATTTCCTAATACGGGTAAGCACATCATAAGATCATGAGTAGAATTAGGCCATTCAGCCCATCAAATCAACTCTGCCATTCAATCATGGCTGACCTATCTCTCCCTCCTAACCCCATTCTCCTGCATTCTCCCCATAATCTCTGACACCCGCATTAATCGATCAATTTGCTTGTATTGCTTTATTATTCTTGGATTGAATTTTTTAGTGGGTCTGCAAATGAAAGTAGCCAGGTGGTAGTACATCAACTTAATTTAATGTTCTGAAAAAATCATCAAATCAGATGAAATTGTTGGCTGAAAATAGTATCAAATCTCTTACAGTGCTTAAAAGATGGAAACTAATGCTGGACATATGTTTAGCTATCTGGTTATTATTTGCAAAATTTCAAGTATTTTCTTTTATCACAGAAGCCGTGTGATGGCTTGAAAGTGTTATTGAGCACAATAGCCTCACACAGTTAAAATGCCACAGGCATGCAGCGCTAAATTATCATGCATTTTTGACAGTTATATAAATGAACAATATTTCAATTCTCTCAGTTGCAACAAATTCTTCAAAATCTACACGGATCATGCCATTGAGAAATTCTGATTAACATCTCAAAAACATGTTCAAATAAATGGACTGAGAAACATAAATGTATTGGTTGTCATAAATGTTTGCATTATTTTTTTTATCAATTCCTGGTCCTGTGACTGTTCTAAAGATTTATTAAGTAATCTAGGTAACAAACTAAAACCATAATTAATCAGTTTCACCCATTCTGACGTAAAAATCTCCGAACTATGACTACAGGTGCTGTCTGTGCGGAGTTTGCACGTTCTCCCTGCGACTGCGTGGGCTTTCTCCGGTGCTCCGGTTTCCTCCCACATCCCAAAGACATGCGGGTTTGTAGGTTATTTGGCTTCTGTAAATTATCCCTATTGTGTAGGATAAAACTAGTGTACAGGTGATCATTGGCCGGGTTGGGCTCGGTAGGCCGAAGGGCCTGTTTCCAAGCTGTATCTTTAAACTGAACTGAAACTAAACTGAAACTCTGAAATAGCACAAAACATTAGTTCATATTGTTATTCTTAGGAGATACTTATACTGATTGAAGGGGCTCATCTTGGACTACAATACTTGAACATCATAGATTGTTTTGGTGGTGGTTATAAGTTCTGTCACTTTTGGAGCTCCCGGAACGGCAACTTCTCCCACCCGAATCACGGGGTCAAAATGACCCGGAGCAGGGCCTTACATCGCCCAGCGCGGCCTTAACGGCCGCAGGACTTACCATCGCCCGCCGGGGGCTTTAACATTGGGAGCCCTGGTCGCCTCGGGAGAAGAATAAAGAACAGGGAAGAGACTAGAGAGACAAGAATTTTGCCTTCCATCACAGTGAGGAGGTGTTTGGAGACTCACTGCGATGGACTTTTATGAAAATTGTGTTAACTGTGTGCCTTGGGGTTTTTTTTTTTTTAATGTTATGGCTGCAGGAACGAAATTTCATACGAGCCATGTCTGTTTGCATGACAATAAATGGTATTCTATTCCATTAACTTCCTTTTTACAGAAAGTTAATTCTCTTTTCTAAAGAACCTAATGTTTTCGTATTGTAGCCACGAGAGTCTTTCATCTGATTGTTACTAACAGTCAAGGCCAAAAAATATTTTGCTTAACTGAATTTAACTTTTCACAACTGTCCAATATTGTTTCTACTGAGATTCTTGGTCTGTTAACTTGCATACATTGTATTCTTCATTTCAAGATAATCTTTTCTAATCCTCATGAAAATAATCACCCATTAACTGATTATTTATTTTACCATATGCATTCCTTAATCAGCTCGAGCAGCTCTAGTTTTAGGTCATTTGCTCAATTATTTCAGTTGAATTTTCAGGACTACTGTACAGGTCTACACCAAGTCATATGCAATTCAGTATTTTCCTAGCAGAGTTCAAAAGTGATGAATAACTCTATTCAAATTATAGCTAAGGTCCCAAGACATCCTTCCCTTTTTATGGCATGCTCTTTTACTCCTGATGGAAAATGATCAGTTTTCATTAGCTTTTGAAAAAGCTGCGACAATTAAGATCTGATAACTTTTGTCTGCTGAGGTAAAGATTTATTGACAATGGATTTATTGGAAATGGAACAAGGAACCAAATTCCTTAAAATATAGAAATTTAATTTACTATGACATCTGGGATAATTCCTGGAAAAGTTAGTAAGTAGAATTATCAAGGAGTGGGTCCTGTATTTCGGAACATTGGCCTTCATCAGTCAGGAAATTGAGTGTTGAAGTTTGAATGTTATGTTACAGTTATACAAGATGTTGGTGTGGCTACATTTCAGTTTTGGTCATCCTGCTAGAGGAAGAATGTCGTTAAGCTGGAAAGAGTGCAGAGGAGATTTATGAGGCTGTAACCAGGACTTACGGTTCTGAGCTGTAGGGAGACATTAGGCAGATGCGGACTTTATTGCTTAGGTCACAGGAGGGTGTGGAGTTGTCTTTTGGAGTTGTATAAAATCATGAGAGGAATAGATAGCGTGAATGCACAGAGTCTTTTTCCCAAAGTAGGGGAATCGTGAACCAGAGGGAATATGTTTAAGAGCTAAGAAACTGCCACCAAAGGAGATAAAAGGCTAAAAGTTTAGTTGGAGATGGGACTTTAGAGTGTCTTAAAGAAGAAGAGTGCGAGGGAGGCAGGGAAGTTTAGGGAGGGAATTCTGAATTCCAGAACTTAAAATGTAAGAAGGAACTGCAGATGCTGGTTAAAACCAAAGATCGACACTGAAGACGGGTCTCGACCTGAAACGTCACCCATTCCTTCTCTCCAGAGATGCTGCCTGTCCCGCTGAGTTACTCCAGCTTTTTGTGTCCATCTCCAGAGCTTAATATCCTGGTGCTCGAAGTTCCACTGCAAGTTGTGGAGGTTTGGAATGTGAAAAATACCAGAAATGGGGTTGAGTCAGAAGACATTACAGAGATAGTGATTCAATCCATGAAAGGATTTGAAATCATGGATTAGTTTTCTAAGGGCTGGCTATAAAGAGATGAGGTGTACCCAATGGAAACATAACATAATCTCTATCTCTATCTTAGTGATATACTAAGATTTTATATGTATTTTGTGATGTTTTTATATGCAAAGTATTTTTATGTAATGTTGTCTCTTGTCTGGACCTTGACTCCGAAATAAAGTTTATTATTATTTATTATTATTATTATTATTATTATTATTATTATTATCTACCAGTGAACCATACAACCATTATCCTTGTCGCTGAACAAACCATCATCTTGTGGAAGATCTGTCTCAGGTGTCTTGATAGAGCTCAAAGTGCATATCTGTATCTGCCAACAATAGTGTCAAGTGTCAATTCCTGTCTCCTGCACGACTTAAGAAAATTAAAAATCAGAAACAGCACAGGAGTACGGCTTTGAATCTACTCCACATTCAAGAAGATCGAACCGACGTATAATCTCATCACAGTTGAGGCACAGCTTCCTTACTTTCCCATCATTAAGCAACTTTGCTTAAGGATGGGAAAGTAAAGAGATTTGCATCAACCGAAGAACAACATAAGACAGTTTTTGAAGTGAAAATTAAAGCAGAGGATGTGGAAGAATATTGTGACGGGGCACAATATGCGACAGGATGTTGTAATCACACCAAAAAGATTCACCACCTTTCTTCCTCCATCTCACTACTCTGTATAAATCAATCCTTCAAACGTGTGGATTAAACCAAAAGAATTCCTTGTCTTTTGACACTGATACGAGAAGAGAGAAAGAGCAATTGGTACTCAAGACCAAGTAAGAATAAGAATTTTACTTCGGAGTCACGTGAGTGATTCCGTGAAGAAGACCCGCCAGGCCGCATGCACACTAGTACGTCAGCCGCATTGGCGCAAGCACCAGACTGGCAGGACAGGTAAGTTAAACCTAAAAGGTAAGTTCATTTTTTTACTTACCAGGGTTTTTCAGGCAGGAGCCTATTTTTACAGAGGTTTTTCCTGCCAGTTTCGCAGCCTGACGAGTTGCCGGTTATAGACTGTGGGGAAACCCCATTCCGACCGCAACTGTTAAATTTCTTGCCAAATGCGGATAACCGGCAAAATTGATCAGGTTGTGAGATAAGGAGCCGTTAACAGTGCAGTCAGCAGCTCCCAGCCTGCAGGAATGCCGTAAAAAAGGCGAGTAATTTAAACAGAGTCGCTGACAGGGGGGCTCAGTGGCTCCCAGCCAGCAGGAATGCCGTAAAATGGCAAGAAATTTAACAGTGGGGTCAGCGGCTCCCAGCCTGTGGGGATGCCGTTGGAACGGCAAGGAAGCAACGCTGGAGTCACTGATAGTGGGGTCAGTGGCTCACAGACGTTGGTCCCCAGGCAAGAAATTAAATGGGACTCATTCAGCCCTATTTGGATTCAGGTGAGTCAGGCTATAAAGGGTTTCTCATAATAAAATGTATGTATTTTATAGTGTTTTTCTTAAAGTTAAAAGCTAAAGGCAAAATTAAAATCATAATGTTCTGACAATGTAATCCTTGTTGTTTAAGCACAAGTTGCTATGAATTATTTTTACCCTTCACAGGTAAAGCTGTACACTAAAAATGTTGATTTAGTGAGCTAACACTGCAATAACGCAGGCCTATGGGACAGGCTGCGCCAGCAGTGCCTCACAGGGCTGCTTCATGTGTAAAATGTGTGGGCCTATGGGACAGGCCGCGCCAGCAGTGCTTGACAGGACTGCTTCATGTATGAAAGTGCCGGCCTACGGGACAGCCGTGCCAGCAGCACCTGATACAGGGCTGTTTCATTTGTGACATTACTGGCCTCCGGGAGAGCCGTGCCAGCAGCACCTGACAGGGCTGCTTCATGTGTGAAGTGCCGGCCTACGGGAGAGCCATGCCAGCAGCACCTGATGCAGGGCTGTTTCCTGTCAAAAAGCGCCGGCCTTTACGAAAGGTGACGCCAGCAACGCCTGGGACAGGGTTGCTCAAGTTCACACATAATCTGCTCCCCCACGGAGTCGGGAGATGATTCTCCACCGGGGCTGGAGAGCAAGGCCCACGGAGTCGGGGGATGAATTCCTCGCTGGGGTTGGATAGTGCGTTTGAAACAACTATCCTAAATACAGCAACTGTTGCATACAGTGCTACAGAGGTCTCCCTCTCGGAGGCAGAGACCAAGATGGGTCAGTATCCCGCTGACACTGAGTCTCAGGGTATGGCCGTGGGGCATACCCCAAGGGATGAAGGGCACGTGTCAGAGGTATCTTTTCCTGACAACGAAGTTGCCATCCCAGTAGAATATTCTATTGGGTTAAGGCCAATGGGTTCGTATCAGTATTGGTATCCTGCGGCCTGCTGCAGCGCCTGTTAGGGTTGCCTTCAAATCACTCTCTCTGAGGAGGGCAGAGCAAAAGGTCAAGAAGACTCCAGGCTCTAAAGATGTCAAAGAACATACTCAAGCACATATGTGCCAGCAGTGAACAACGCCAACAGGGGAATGGGAGAGCCAGCCGCTGAATCTGTTATTCAGGTAGGTCTATTCTACAGGGGAAGAAGCCTGGCAGACGAATCAATTAGGCCAACGGCGGGCAAAAGTCATCATTCAGAACGCACCCCAGGCGCTCATCGGCAGTAGCGGTTCACTGGAGCTAGGGGCAGCATGATAGCTCAGAAATTCCATGCACCTTCCAATCATACTCAACTAAATGGGTCTAGCACTTCCAAAATGTGGGTAGTGCACCATTCACAAGTTGTAATATTTACATTTGTTATGTACAACACACAAAGGGTAAAAATATTTGGTTGAGGCACAGCCGGAGCATTCCAAGTAAGTTTGGATTATGGCCAGGGTTTGGAAATTGGGCAAAAGTTCTCATGCAAACCACCCATGGAATAAGGTAGGAGTGGCATATGGAGAGTATCGGGCATATGAACTTTCCGAATATGAAAACTTATTTTTCCTGACTACAACAGATTCATAAGGTAAGAGATACATGCTATACAAATCCCATTACAGAGGTCATCAAAGACAATATAACTGTACTATAACAGTAAAGCTTTGCGGTATGGGATAAACTGTTTGTTGGTCATTGGGATTTACCTTTAATTATTATTAGCCTTGTCTCCGCCTTGTGGCAAGAAGTTGGAGTTATTGCAATCTGTTACAAAACTGAGTTATTTTTATCAAGAGTAATTGGCAATATAGCAGCTGTGTTTCAGCCGAGCAAATCAAGGAACTGATATTGTGTAAGTAGCAATTAGATCATTGTTAACAACCTTATGCTATTGTCAGCTGAAGCTACCTCAGCCACAATGATGAAGTAACAGTATTCAGCATTGCTGAACATGACAATAACTAATTGAACTTGAAACTCGCTACAGTAGAGTGGTCGGTTGAATTCAGTTATTACAAACTGATGCTTAAGACTCTAAGACGAGAAGTTCCAAATACCATCACCTACTCAGAGGTATTGGAGGTTGCATGAGTAACCAATTCTTCAGTTTTGGTATCAACTAAATATATACACTAAATACACCCATGAGTAAGGTGTTTTTGAGCGAATATACATATTCTACATGCTCAAATTCAAGTTGCTACTCTACGATGGTGACATATGTTATTCACATGGTAATCAATTAAAAATATCCTGTAATTAATCTCCTTGCCACTGGTGTATCATCCAGTTCAGATTGATGGTAACACAGAATAAGTGTTGGATCTCAAAGTATGATGAAAGTATGGTTCAATACTACATCGAATATCGACATGTTGGTGCATGTTTATTCACTGATTGCAAAAATATGTGGCACAACAGTGCGGAGAAATACTTTCTCGCTTCAATAGGAGGAACGGTCTTTTTTGTCTTCCTCATTTTTGCCTCATTAGCCGGGTCTTAAAACAGTCAGCAAGACCTCGCTTGGGTTCGTACTATTGGACTGGTCAAGCGTCCATGTTGCCTGCTTCATCAGGCATTATGGCACAACGATACACTGTTATTCCAAAAAACAAGAACTTGCTGTTCAAGCTGTGGTTCAGGAGACCGGCCTTTGCATAGTAAAACAATTATTGACTTACACATTTTGAATGGATTCACTTATGCCTCAGGTTGTCACATCAAGCCATGAAGGTGCTCACTGCAGTGTGCAGGGACAGCACCCAAAAAAGCAGTACATTTCTATTGAGGGGATCAGAAGTGTTTTTGGTTAAGTGTTAATGTTACATTTAATAAGGTACAGATTACTGACGTTTTCCAGTTCATTTTAAATGGTATTTGACAATAATTCAGTTATAGAGACACTATAGTTGCAACATAAGGGAACTACGCTGTCAGGATCAAACTGGTTATTGAGTTGTTAAAAGATCTTGACACAAGTACTCCCACTACATGATTATGCAGTTGGTTATTGTAAATGTGTAAACATTACTTCACCAAGGGGTTCCAGCTACATCCCTAGTTTTGACACTAATATCAGCACAACGACGGCAAACATTGCAAACGCTGTGGCTAGATAAGATGGAATTGGCTGCAGGTGCCATTAAATTTTATATTCTGGTCTCCACAAGCAGCGTAGACTATGGGTGGCATGATTTAAGATCATTTTGGATACCCCACGGCCTCACGTCTATGTTATCAAGGATACCAGAATCCTAAGAAGTATGGAATCAGCATTGTTTATTAGTAAACAAACAACTACACTAAGGTAGGTCGCAGACTATTTCAAGGTGGCTGCAGCAGGTTCTGGGTTATACAGGTATTAACACTGATGATTGTATATCTTATTCTACCAGGTGAGCATCAACGTCAGCGTATCATTTAGAAAGCGTGTTTACATCTCTTTCCACTAGGGCAGCAGCTACGTCGGTGCCCAAGGTGAGGGACGTGCCCGTTGATCATATTTTGGCGGCCGCCGGATGGGCAAATGAGCTGATGTTTCAGTATTTCTATCATCGGCTGATTGCCGATCCAGGGCTGTTTGCCAATGCTAAGTTCTGTTTAAAGTGCCTGGGATAGAGGGGTACTGTTGTTGTTTATATTTTTTAAATAAACTTTATTACTGCATTAAATGTTACTACTAATGCATTAATTTCTCATTCGAGTCAATCACTGCAGTGGGATACCGAGATTTGTAATCTGCAGCATGAAATCACAAAGCTTTGAACTCTTCACGGAATCATTCACATGACTCCGAAGTAAAATAGTAAGATGAAAAGAGAACTTACCAGTTTGAAGTTTGATCTTGATTTTATGAGGAGTTACGTTGGTGATTACGTGCCCGCCACGCCCAACCCTCTCTCATAAAGGATAATCTGGTAGTTCTCGAGTCACACATCTTACTATGTCACTTCGGTGTTGTTACTTGTGATTTCATACCGCTGCTTTGAAGTTTGGTGCGCATGCGGCCTGGCGGGTCTTCTTCACGTAATCACCAAAGTAACTCCTCATAAAATCAAGATCAAATTTCAAACTGGTAAGTTCTCGTTTAATCTTATTATTAAAAGTGGTGCCAATTAATACATTTCATTTTACATTATTGCAATGCAAAGAAACTTAACAATGTACTGCTTTGTCAAATGTCATGATCATACTCAACATATTTCAACTGTTTTGGCGTATAATTTCCAGGCAGCTCATGTGGCTTCAGCACAGATGTAGGCCAGCTGTTCTGTAGAATGAGAATCTGAATTAATATTTTAGGTGAAGATCCTTCATCGGATGTGAGAAAGTAACTTTAAGATACAGGCGATCTTGACAGGGAAAGGATTGATAGGACAAAGAGATGACCTTGAATGGGTGAGGCCAGAATTGTCAGTATGATTCCACATCATAACAGCAGGTTGACAGAGGGCACCCAGAGAGAGAAAAAACAAGCAAAAGGAGCTGCCACTGTTTAACTGGGTCCTAAAGGTCACAACATACCGCGACAGAGGATGAAGTGCTGTTTCTCAAGCATATATTAGGCCTTGTAAAAGAATACGGGAAGCTATAGACAGTTAAATCAGAATGGAAGTGAGATGGAGATGAGCAGCTGGAAACTCAGTCTCTGAGGAGGGGTCTCTGAGGAAGAGTCCCATTCCTTCTCTCCAGGTAAGCTGCCTGTCCCACTGAGTTGTTCCACGTTTTGTGTTTATCTTCGGTTTAAACCAGCATCTGCAGTTCCTTCCTAGTATACAACTCAGGTTGCCTTGTGAGTGAATGGAGGTGTTCCTCAAAGTGATCCCCAAACCACACAGGGAGCACCAAGTGAAATACACTACATTGTAAAAAGTGCAAGTGAAATTACCTTCTTGGGTCTCTGGGTGGTGGGAAAGGTAGAGATAATAGGGCATTTTTTTCCTCTCCAGTTGTATGGGGAAGTGCTGAGTAGACAAGTGGCTGGTGGCGATGGAAGACTAGGTCCTCACATGGGGATGCTGAGTTGGAATGCCGAAACGGATGAGAAAATGTATTTGATGGAAGAACCTCATTGAATGAGGCTTTCTGCAATTTCTTATGGTCTTGGAGAGAGCTGTTTCCAAAACAAGTGGTGATACAACCCCACAGTATGCTTTCTACATGTAGAAGTTAATAAGAGATGTTGAAGGCATGCCAAATTTCCTCAGTATCCAAAGAATTGTAAGTAGGTTCTGCAATTGAGTAAAGATCTGACAAGAAGAGTATAATATGGGAAACTGTAAAAGTGGTTACTTTACTGGGAAAAACACTTATGAAAGAGCATGGCAGCGCAGCAGTAAAGCTACTCTGCCTTACAACGACTGAGACCTGGGTTCAATCCCGACTACGGGTGCTGTCTGGACAGAGTTTATACGTTCTCCCCGTGACCTGCGTGGGATTTCTCAGAGATCTTCGGTTTCCTCCCACTCCAAAGACGTACAGGTATGTAGGTTAATTGGCTTGGTGTAAATGTATTAATGTAAAATTAATTACATTAATACACCCTAGTGTGTGTGTGTAGGATAGTGTTAGTCAGGATCGCTGGTCGGTGCAAACGGTGAGCCAAAGGGCCTGTTTCCGCGCTGTATCTCTAAACTAAACTGAACTAAACTAAACTAAAAAGTATCTTAATAGTGGAAAGCTCTGCTATTTAGAGTAATCTGAGTGTTTGATGCATTACTCACACATAAAAGATTTATGATACAATACTAATACCACAACGAATAAAATATCTTTATATGCAGACGATGTTTTAATATATATCATAAAACCAGAGATTATTATTCCTAATCTATTTAATGTTATAACTAAGTTTGGTACATTTTCAGGATATAGAATTAATTGAAATAAAAGTGAAATTATGCCTATAACTAGAATAAAATTAAATATATTACAACAATTTCCGTTTAAAATAGTTACGGACAGGACTTCCGGTGGCGCTATGGCGGGCTAGAGGATAACGCCAGCCAGCTCCGTGAAAAAAACGGGAAAAAACGGGGATTAACGGACCTACCTGCTGCCTTCTGCCTGCTGCCTGCCGTTTCTGCACCGATTGTTGTGAGTGACGTCATCAGGCGCGCGACTAGTTATGTCTACAACACGCAGCCCTACCGAAAAATCGAAAAGTCGACCAACTAGGCAGAGACCGGCAGAAAGCCTGACTGAAGCCTTGGACTCAGGTAGGACCTCATCCCAGGAAGATGTATCGAAAAGAACAGGGGAAAAAACTGAAAGTGAAGAACTGAAAACCTTTATTTCACGTGAAATTGCTGGTTTAAAGGAAGAAATAAACCAGATGAATAATCAAATGAAAGAATTTCAACTGGAAACTAATTCCAATATTAATAATAAGGCAAAAAAATATCGGAAGATCTGAAGAAAGAAATCACAGAAATGATGAACGAAATGTCAAAGTAGATGAACGATAAAATTGAAAAGGTCAAAACTGACTTTGAAAAAAGGCTGAATCCTGTGGAGAAGGTACTGGACCAACAGACGGCTGGTATAAAAAGCCTTGAAGAACTAGCTGATATAAGTGCTGGGACTACAGCAAAGCTGGTTACAGAAAATGAACGTCTAACGGATTTACTGACTAAGATAACCGAGAAATGTACTGAGCTAGAAGGTCGCCAGAGAAGACAAAACCTAAGAATCGCGGGTATCCCCGAAGGACGAGAGAAAGATGAAGATCCTCGAGAATTTACTGCGAACCTAGTGCAACACGTTTTATCTCTGGAACAAAAGCCTTTATTAGCCCATGCACATAGAGGGTGGAGACGTCAGACAAGACTAAACGCCCCCCCCAAGACAAATGATTATAAAGCTACAATATGACTATGGAGGAGATAATGCGAAAAACCTCGAGAAACAGAAACCAAATTTTATATATTAATTAGATTTTTAAATAAGTTTTAAATATATGTATTTCTATATCTTTAATTATTATAATTTGAATAATTTTTTTTCTTCTTTTTTTTGCTTTTTTTTCCCTTTCTTTTTTTAATGTTATACCCCCGGTAAAATATTATTATGGAATAATAATTCCAAAAACCTGGGAGCTGGTTAAGTTACTAACATCAACGACGGAAGTCGGTAGATGGTTAGCCATGTTAGTATGGCTAGCACTAACTGCAACAATTCTAGATGTAGTTTTTTCTTTCTTTATGCACAATACTAACTTCTTAATCTATCCCTTGTTCTTTTCTTTTATAAACTATTATTGCTTTTTTCAGTTTGAATGGAGTTATACATTGGATCAAAGGAGATATATATGTGAGAGACATTTACGAGACTTAAAATTCATCTATTCGATATTCGGGTGTAAGGTCGTGTCTGTCGGGCTGAACCATAGACTTTATTGTAGACCCCCATAGACAAAAGATGCAAGACTTAAAAATGAATATGGGGAATGAGGGAATAACGTTTTGTAGTTGGAATGTTAAAGGTATTAACGAACCGATTAAGAGAGGAAACGTATTAGCACATTTAAAAGCAATTAAAGCTGATGTATCTTTCATTCAAGAAACCCACTTAAAAAAAGATGCTGAACATAGGTTGAAAGCTAAATGGATAGATAAAATGTATCATTCTTCTTTTACGCATAAATCAAGAGGCGTAGCAATATTATTTCGCAAAGGCATTTTATTTAAACATACATCAACTATAACTGATAACGATGGCAGATACATCATTGTGATAGGAGAATTAAATACACAGAAAATGATTTTGGTTAATGTATATGCACCAAACTTTGATAGTCCATTGTTTTTCAAGAAAATATTTAACAATATCCCGGAATTAACACAATACAACCTAATAATTGGAGGAGATTTTAATTGTACACTAGACCCCTACTTAGACAGATCTACAAGACAAAGGAAAACTAAATCACATTCTAGTGACTTATTAAATGCATATATGGCAACTACTAATATCAAAGATGTTTGGAGAGTAGAAAATCCTACCGGACGAGAATACTCCTTTTACTTGTCAGTACATAAAACCTACTCAAGAATAGATTATTTCTTGGTTGATGCCAAACTTATTTCACTCACTTATAATTCTAAATATCACAATATTATAATTTCAGATCATGCACCTTTAACATTTAAGATTAAAATAAATGGTAAAACAGAAAAATC
The DNA here is from genome assembly GCA_035221665.1 of Okamejei kenojei. Lineage (NCBI taxonomy): Eukaryota > Metazoa > Chordata > Chondrichthyes > Rajiformes > Rajidae > Okamejei > Okamejei kenojei. Next base: position 49,369,291 of record CM069147.1, read on the forward strand.
GGGACAGTGGAGATTCAACCCACAAATTTAAAAAAAACAAAATGACTCAGGAATATATTACAGCACAAATTAAGATTTTTTTCGAAACAAATGATAAACCGGAAATATCTCGTTCCTTATTATGGGAAACATTTAAAGCATATCTCCGGGGAATCATGATTTCCTCCCAAGTATTTTATAATAAAAAGAATCGTAAGGATCAACAAGAATTGGAAAAGGAGATTAAACAATTAGATATATATGAGAATGCAGCGAATCCATCTATAACATTACATAATAAAATTGCAGCATTGAAATATAAATTAAATAAAATATATACAGATCAAGTTGTAAAACTTTATCAACATACCAAACAATTACAGTTTGAATTCGGAGATAAACCTCAAAAACTATTGGCTCGCCAACTAAGGAAAATGGAAGCCGAAAAAATAATCCATAGGATTAAATCACATAATGGCGAACTGCTAATACAACCTAAAGATATTAACGAAAGATTTATGCAATACTATAAAAACTTATACACTGCTAAAACAATAGAAAATAAAATAGGAATAGAACCATTTAAAAAAAAATGTAATCTGAAAGGGTTGGACTTACAAAATAGAGAATTACTAAATGCTGACATCTCAATAAAAGAAATCCAAGAATCTATTAGATCATTAAAAAATGGTAAAACACCGGGACCAGATGGTATTGGCTCGGAATTTTATAAAATATTTCATGATCAGATTGTACCATGTCTGAAATCATTATATGAATATATATATATATATACACAGCAGAAATTACCAGAAACGTTAAATGAATCTACCATAACACTTATACCTAAAATAAACAAAGACCTGGATGAACCAGGATCATTTAGAGCAATAGCTCTTTTAAATACTGATCAAAAGATACTAACCAAAATATTAGCACAAAGGCTAAGCACAGTTAATAATGAATTAATTCACCCCGATCAAACAGGATTTATACCAAAACGATATTCTTCATATAATTTGAGATGGTTATTTAATATCATATATTCGAAAAGAGGTATTAAAAAAGATCTAGTAGTTATCTCGCTAGATGCAGAGAAAGCCTTTGAATAGGTGGAATGGCCTTATTTGTTTTCAGTTATGGAAGCTTTCAAATTGAGAGAGAACTTCATTACTTGGATCAAATTGTTATATACAAATCCGACAGCTAGAATAACAACAAATCGAATGTTATCAACTAAATTCAATTTATCTCGAGGCTGTAGACAAGGTTGTCCTTTATCCCCCTTACTGTTTGCACTTGCAATAGAACCGTTAGCTCAGAGGGTGAGATTACATCCGGAAATATATGGATACGATACCAGAGATACTAAAAATAAAATTTCCTTATATGCGGACGATGTATTACTTTACATCACAAAACCAGAAATTAGTATCCAAAATTTATTAAAATTAATAACTGAATTTGGATCCTTCTCAGGATATAGTATCAATTGGAATAAAAGCGAACATGCCAATAACGGTAAATAATTTACACATATTACAACAATTCCCTTTTAAGATAACAAATGAAAAAATTAAACATCTTGGAATTTACGTAACAAAAAGATTTGATTCTTTATTTAAATCTAACTTCCCATCATTATTGAATAAATTAAATAAGAATATTTTATATTGGAAAACTCTACCTATTTCAATGTTAGGTAAAATTAATATAATAAAAATGATTTTTCTCCCACAATTATTATATCTTTTCCAATTAATTCGGATATATCTTCCTAAAAATTTCTTTAAAAAGGTGGACTCCCTAATTACTAACTTCATTTGGGATTATAAGAGCCATAGAATAAATAAAAAACATTTATGTAAATCAAAAATAAATGGAGGTTTAGTACTACCAAATTTTATGTTTTATTACTGGGCAGTTAATATTAAAAATATGAACTTTTGGTTAAAAGAGACAGATAACCAACCAATTTGGTTAAATATGGAAAAAGAAGATTGTTCTCCTTTTGAAATTAGTTCTATAATATTTGCTAATATTAATTTAGCTAAGAAATTCTATAGCGAAAACCCGATAATAGAAAATGGAATACGTATTTGGAAACAAATAAAGAAAACATTAAAACTGAAATCTATATCACTATCCCTTACCATTGTAAATAACGTTACATTTAAACCTTCAATGATGGATAAAGGCTTTTTACAATGGAAAAACAAGGGAATTATTAAGATGGGTGATCTCTATAAGGAAAACTCTTTCCTTTCATTTCAAGATTTACAACAAATTTATGGACTACACTCTAAAGATTATTTTAGATATTTACAAATCAGAGACTATGTTAAAGCAAACACACAGGAACTTAGAAATAGAAAGATAGAAATTTTAGATGAATGCTTAAATAAACATCCGAACACAGAAAAAATGATTTCATATATATACACCTTATTGGAAAGTGATGTCCCATCAACAGAAATATATAGACAATCTTGGGAAAACGAACTAGGTCAAATTATTAGACCAGAAGTATGGGACGAAAGTTTACAACATATACACCATTGTTCGTTAAATGCTAAACACTCTCTTATACAGTTTAAAATACTACATAGACTACATTATTCAAAATCCAAACTACATAACATCTTTCCAAAAGTATCTCCCATATGTGATAAATGTCAACATTTAGAAGCTAATCTGTCACATTCATTTACAAACTGCAAAAATGACAAAATTCTGGATAGAAATATTTAGGATAATTTCGAATGTTGTTAATATAACTTTGACCCCTGATTCAAAGTTAATAATATTAGGAATACTGGAAACAGACCAATTAATAACAACGAATCAAAGAACCTTTATTGATTACGGTTTAATAATTGGGAAGAAATTAATACTAAAATTCTGGAAAGGCCCTACATCCCCCACAATCAAAATGTGGAATACAGAAATGTCGGAGACACTCCATTTGGAGAGATTGAGGCTTGTCCTAATGGACAGGTTGGATATCTTCAGAGGGATATGGTCTCCATATATTGAATATTTACAGGGTCAAAGTGGCTCAGTGCGAGGGCTTGACTGAGGCCTGAATAATAGAATGGATGAAGAAGTATACATAATAAATCATGCTTATATCTCCAACGACGGATTAATGATTAATACTCCATTCACTTTCATATTTTCTATATTATTTTTCTCTATATTTTCTTACTTTATAAAAAAATTAAAAAAGTGTATAGAAGCATATAGTCTTAAATCTTAATATTAATAATAATATTAATATTATTAATATTATGAAAGTATCTAATGATGTATTTTCATTACTGTATAATAATGTATTTTTCATTAATATGTTTCTACAATAAAAATATTTAATAAAAAATAAATAAATAAAATAAAATAGTTACGGACAAATTTAAATATCTAGGAATTAATGTATCCAAATCTTATATTTTTTTATTCAAATTAAATTATCCTCTGTTATTGGATAAACTAAAAAAGAATATTCTATACTGGAAAACACTACCAATATCAATGATTGGCAGACTAAATGCTATAAAAATGATCTTTTTACCACAATTATTATATTTATTTCAAGCTATTCCTTTATATCTCCCTAAAACTTTTTTAAAAAATCGATTCTATTATTAACAGCTTTATTTGGGATTATAAAAATCGCAGAATAAGTAAAAAACACTTATGTAAATCCAAGATAAATGGAGGATTAGCATTGCCTAATTTTTTATATTATTTTTGGGCGGTTCAGATTAAGAATATGAATTTTTGGTTGGTAAAAATGGATTAGGAACCAGCTTGGCTAAGATGGAAAAGGAAGACTGTTTACCGTTTGAAATAAGTTTGATTCTTCTTGCTCCAAGTGAAGTACAAAAAAAACCTTGCGGGGAAAACCCTAAAATTTATAGCAATATACGTATTTGGAAACAAATAGTTAAGACTTTACATTTGGATAATATGTCACTTTGTTTACCAATTATGAATAATCCCTTATTTAAACCTTCTATATTGGATAAGGGGTTTAGACACTGGAAAAATTTAGGATTATAAGGATAGAACATCTTTACAGGAAAGGAAAATTTCTCTCATTTCAAGAGTTAAAAGATATCAATGGATTACACCCAAATAACTTGTTTAGGTATTTACAAATTAGAGACTATATCAAGTCAAACATGCAAGACTATAAGAATAGAGAACCAGGATTACTGGATGAGTGGCTTAACAAGCATCCAAATACAGAAAAACTAATAGCGTACATATATATGTATGTACTATAGATGAGGCTCGCACCAGGGTCTCCTCCATACCCCGCAACACTGCCCTCTCTCCCCATTCCCCCACTCGCAAACAGGGCAGAGTCCCCCTGGTCCTCACCTTTCACCCCACCAGCCGGCAAATACAACACATAGTCCTCCGCCAGTTTCGCCACCTCCAATGTGACTCCTCCACTCGCCACATCTTCCCATCTCCCCCCCGTCTGCCTTCCGCAAAGACCGCTCCCTCCGCAACTCCCTTGTCAATTCTTCCCTTCCCTCCCGCTCTATCCCTTCCCCGGGCACTTTCCCTTGCAACCGCAAGAAATGCTACACTTGTCCCTTCACCTCCCCCCTCCACTCCTTTCAGGGACCCAAGCAGTCCTTCCAGGTCCGACAGAGGTTCACCTGCACCTCCTCCAACCTCATCTACTGCATCCGCTGCTCCAGATGCCAGATGATCTATATCGGTGAGACTAAGCGGAGGCTTGGCGATCGTTTCGCCGAACACCTCCGCTCGGTCCGCAATAACCAAGCCGACCTCCCGGCGGCTCAGCACTTCAACTCCCCCTCCCATTCCGTATCTGACCTCTCGGTCCTGGGCCTCCTCCACGGCCAGAGTGAGCAACACCGCAAGTTGGAGGAACAGCACCTCATATTCCGCTTGGGGAATCTGCATCCTTTGGGCTTGAACATTGAATTTTCTCAATTCTGTTAACCCTTGCTGTCTCCTCCCCTTCCCACCTCTCCCTCAGCCCTCGGGCCCTGGCATTCCCTCTCTCTCTATCTCCCTCCCCCACCCTAGTCGCACTAGCTTCTCATTTTCACACCACAAACAGCTTACAATGGCTTGTTCCCTTTATCATCTATACTTTTTTGCATATCTTTCATTCATTGGTCTTTATCTCTCCACATCACCGTCTGTATCTCTCGTTTCCCTGATCCCTGACCAATCTGAATAAGGGTCTCGACACGAAACGTCGCCTATCTCCTTCACTCCTTAGATGCTGCTGCACCCGCTGAGTTTCTCCAGCCTTTTGTGTACCCAGCGTAATATATAATACTCTTTTGGATAGGGAAGTCCCAACAACAGAATCATACCGACAGACATGGAAAAATGAAATAGGTCTATCTATAACAAAAGATACTTGGGAAGAAAGTTTACAATGTATACACCGATGCTCATTAAATGCCAGACATACTTTGGTACAATTTAAAGTATTACATAGATTACACTACTCAAAAACGAAATTAAATAGAATTTTTCCTAACATTTCTTCTATTTGCGATAATTGTCAGAATTTAGAAGCTAGTTTTGTAACATAAATAAAACTTATTATTACCCATATCACACATCTGAGGTATGCTTTTACAAAATTGTATTCCCTTCGTTTTTACTGCCAGCAGGGGTAACAGGGGAATATTTTCTTATATTCCCCTTTCTAGCCAACCCCTATGGAGTTTGCCTGTTTAAACAGCGGGGAATATAACCTTATATTCCCCTGGTCTCACATCCGGGAACGTGACGCTGCGTGACGGCAACGTCACGCTGCGTGGGAAATTTAAAATTTATTCTCAAAAAAAAAAAATGGCTGCCGTTTGCGAGAAAAGGTTCCCGTTTTAAAACTTCGACCTTCACATTGTCACATAAATGAATGACATAAATTACATAAATGAAACATAAATGTTACATTGTTTTAGTACCCTTATATACAATGTTGCAATGGTTTTAGTACCCTTCTTTACAATGTTGCAATGCATATTGCAAAATGTATAGATACATTCATATCATATGAGATGTTCAGATTTTCCTCTAGATGTCTGATAATGGGTAATAATAACAATATTGACTGTCCTCTTTCGGGAGATACGACATATATTGCCCTCACTAGATCCATATTGCCCTCGTCTTCGACTCGGGCAATATGAATCTACTTCAGGCAATATATGTCGTATCCCCCTCAAGGCCAGTCAATATTCTATTAATAGTTACTGGGCTGATATTTGTAGAATCATTTCTGAAGTTCTTAAAACTAAATTGGACCCCAATCTAAAGCTAATAATATTAGGAGTTCCTGATTCAAGCTTAATATTAACAGTAAGTCAAAGAAATTTTCTTGATTACTGTTTGATAATTGGAAAAAAATTAATATTAAAATTCTGGAAGGGAACATTATCCCCCACAATCAAAATGTGGACTGTGGAAATGTCGGAGACGTTGCATTTGGAGAGAATTAGGTTTGTCCTAATGGACAAATACGAACTTTTTGAACAAATATGGTCTCCATTCATTGATTATTTAAAGGGGTAGCTGAGCTCAGCATCGTAACTCAATAAGTACCCTGGTGTAGGATTAGATGAAAAGATGTACTCTGGGATCTGTATACACGTCTCTATAGATTTTAGTTATGTGAAATTGCTCCATTCATTGTTAAGATGTATTCTTAATTTTTATTATATAATAACTTTTTTTTTGTTTTTTGTTTATTTTTATAATTTTTTAATTTTTTTGTATTTTTATTCTCCTTTATTTTTTTAATATATTTTTTATATAATCATTATTATTTTTATATAATCATTATTATTATTATTATCACCATCTTTTGATTACTGATCTATACTTTTACTCTTTTACCACCCCTTTACTTTAAAAAAAAAACAGAAGCATACATAAATTATTCCGTAACATCTGTACAATTTTTGTGATAAGTCTAATTTGTATTTGAAGAACTGTTGTACCTTAGATAATATACATTGCTTCTAATAAAAATATTATTAAAAAAAAAAAAGATTTATGAGGATGTAACCAGGACTTAAGGTTCTGAGCTGTAGGGAGACATTAGGCAGACGAGGACTTTATTCCTTAGATCACAGGACAGTACCATAAATAATGGCCACATTTCGGTAGGCAGCAAAAAAAAAATCCATCTTGGCCTTGAGGCGGCATTCTAAAAGTAATAAAGTGGTTATTGGTAAAGGGAGGCTGCCTTGTCCATAAGTGTAGTCTCAAGTCAAAACAAGAATACCCTTTATTTTTACTTCCGTTTTTAATGTGATGCAGCTTCCCAAAATACTTCAGAGGAGCATCATCAACAAAATTTTATGCTGAGCCACCAAAGGAGATAAAAGGCTAAAGGTTTAGTTGAAGATGGGACTTAAAAGTGTTTTAAAGAAGGAGAGTGGTAGGGAGGCAGGCAAGCTGAGTTACTCCAGCTTTTTGTGTCTAGCTTTTTGTGTCTAGCTTAATATCCTGGTGCTTGAAGTTCCACTGCCAGTTGTGGAGGTTTGGAATGTGAAAAATACCAGAAATGGGGTTAAGTCAGACGACATTACAGAGATAGTGATTCAATCCATGAAAGGATTTGAAATCATGGATTAGTTTTCTAAGGGCTGGCAATAAGAGCTGAGGTGTACCCAATGGAAACGTAACATAATCTCTATCTCTCTTAGATTTTATATGTATTTTATGATGTTTTTATATGCAATGTATTTTTATGTAATTTATACCTTGTCTGGAACTTGAGTCCGAGATAAAGTTTTTATTATTATTATTATTATTATTATTATTATTATTATTATTATTATTATTATTATTATCATTATCTACCAGTGAACCATACAACCATTATCCTTGTCGCTGAACAAACTATCATCTTGTGGAAGATCTGTCTCAGGTGTCTTGATAGAGCTCAAAGTGCTTATCTGCATCTACCAGCAATAGTGTCAAGTGTCAATTCCTGTACAACTTAAGAAAATTAAAAACCAGAAACAGGACAGGAGTACAGCCTTGAATCTACTCCATGTATGTATGTTACAAAACTTACCTTTAGCGGCGCTGCAGTTCTGCCACTGCCTGTGTGCGCGACTTTGGCGCCTTTGAGAGGGGGGGGGGGGGGGGGGCGGGTTTAAAATGCGATATTTCTTCAGACAATTCAAATCAATTTTGAACAGGCTTTTTAGTTGCTGAAGGAAAATCGCTTCGACTGCAGTTTTATTGAGTTTATTAAAATTAGCGCTGGAAAAATTAAAAGCATGAGTGTATTAAAAATAATCTTTTAATGCCTTCAATGGGGCGGATCTTACGTAGGGAACAAAATAAGGTACACAGTTTATTTTTGCATAAAAACGTGCTTCTTATTAAGCCTTTAATCAAAATTTCCTGTTGAGAAACGGTGATTTATTCCCCATACACACAAGCAGTATTTTTCCTGCCGATATGGGGGTTAAATTTACCGCAAACCGCAAGTTGATTTAAATGGCCATTAATTTACGGGAATTAAACACTAAATTCCTTCAATTTGCCCTATAAATTCATGACAATGAGATTCAAAAATTATGTTAGATTATGAATTATTGTGTGAATGTCATTTGGACACTTAGGTTTTTTTTAAATGTTAACCTTTTCTTAAGAAATGGATAGATGTTTAGATCTAGTAATTGAATTTTGTAATTAGCTACAATTAGGTAACTAACTAACTATATGCTTTAATTTCAGGTCATTCAAGTAAGATTGTTTCATATTTGTTTCAGAATGCTTCAATCTATAATAACTGAAAATTTCATTCAGTTCTCTTAATTTTAAGAAAGTTATGGGCTTTTGACTGGCTCAATCACAGCTTTTGTGTTAAGCCAATGGAAAAGCAATAGGGAACAAGATGCTAATTTCTGAGTATGAAAATGGCCATAACGTTTTTAATACTGAAGATATCAAAGTGAATTAGATGTCAAATTAAGCTTTATCTGATGGGATAAATTGCAGATTTGATTTTTAAAATCTCAAAATTTTGTAACATTGCTACAATAAGATCAAACCGAGGTATAATTTCATCACAGTTGAGGCACACACTTCCTTACTTTCCCATCATTAAGCAACTGAGAGATTTGCATCAACTGAAGAACAACATAAGACAGTTTTTGATGAAGTGAAAATTAAAGCAGAGGATGTGAAATAATATTGTAATGGGACACTCCGCTGGACGGGATGTTGTAATCACACCAAAAAGATCCACCACTCTTCTTCCTCCATCCCACTACTCTGTATAAATCAATCCTTCAAACTTGTGGATTAAACCAAAATAATTCCTCGTCTTTTGACACTGATACGAGTAGAGAGAAAGAGCAATTGGTACTCAAGACCAAGTAAGAATAAGAATTAAAAGTGGGAAAGGTAGAGATAATAGTAAGATTAAACGAGAACTTACCAGTTCGAAGTTTGATCGTTATTTTATGAGGAGTAACGATGAGGGATTACGTGAAGAAGCCCCGCCTGGCACTGGAACGGCATACTTCAAAGCAGCGGCATGAAAAACACAGAACATAATAGCCGGAGTAAGATAGTAAGGCTCAACATAGATTTAGAACTACCAGATGATCATTTATTTTATGAGGGTCGGGAGTGGAGGGCACGTAATCCCTCATCGTTACTCCTCATAAAATAACGATCAAACTTCGAACTGGTAAGTTCTCGTTTAATCTTACTATTTTACTTCGGAGTCACGTGAGTGACTACGTGAAGATTTTGAAGCTTTCTGTGTTTTTCATGTCGTAGACTCCTTCCATACGACACTCTGGCTCACACAACACAGTAATGAGCAAAATAACACATTTTTTCCCCCAAACATTGCCTCAAGTTATGTGATAAATTATTTCACATTATAAAAGAATAAAAGTAATGCCCTTTCTATTGAAAGGCAAGTTTATCACAAAATATCAATTGATATATATAATTTGATGGTATGAACAAAGCAACAATTATAGAGAACCCAACACTCCATGTCCAATCGTGACACAATGACTGATTTCATTTAATTTAATATTTATTTTACACCCTCCTGTGGCCTTGCATCTTTGCTCGAGTGGCTCATCCTGTGCCATTCCTGTGAATGTATCTACCTCCTTAACAGAGTAATTTTCCACATTTCAGTGTCTAGTTCCACTGAGTGTTATTCAATGTTTAACCATCTAGAATACATTTCTCTAGAACCATCAGTTTTACTGAACCTAATGTGGTTTTTTGTGTATAATAAATAGTGCTGTCTCATTACCACAGAGACTCTTAGTTACTTTAACATATTTCATCAATGTTCACACACACACACACAATTTAAGGCCGACAGGATATGTTTATATGTTTACCTTGGTTCCAGCTCTTCTTGGTCTGCTTTGTTTGGTAAATTCATAAACATATATGATAATGTAATCTGTAACCACATACAATTATAACGTAATATTTACAATATTTGCACTCTTATCTTGATACTAAAGTCATCAGCATTATTACATTCAATGTTAACTTTTTTGAATCATTGATAGAACTGGAGTCCATTACCTAAGGCAATTCAGGACTATATTGATCTCCAGATTTATGTATTGCAATTTTGGACAGATTATATATAAACATATACATATATATACTTATATTTATATCTACATATATCCCTTTTTTCATATCGGGATTTTACGAATGAACCTGATAACTTCTTGGTTAGTATATTGTCCGTAAATAGGACGAAAACACTCTGAGCCCTATTATTGGCTCTATCAATTAGATACTCAGAAAAAATGCAATCCACAAGAACTCACATATATCTAATATGACAAATAATTTTACTGTATACACAGACTTCCAATTTCTTATAAAATATTGTTGTTTTTTTTTCTGCAAATTGCAGGTATAACACTTCTTTATACATAATTATTTTATTGTTATGTTGTTATATTAGTTAAACATTCATAGACTTCTTTGACCATTAAACTATTGTAATGGTCTGAACAACCTGCAGATATTCAATTCATATTTTCATATTATGGATGCCAACAATAATTACTGCAACTATGAATCATCACAAGTGGTTCAACATCACTCAATATTTATGAAAACCATGAAGGATCCGTTTTAGACCACCAAAATGCATCTGGCCGTGTTTTGCTATATTTTCATCAGACACTGCCCTATCAGACAAAAATGAGGAACATAAAAAACCCATTTTTCCTCATGTAATTGAGAGAAAAGCATCCACCTTTCCTGTTCTTGGTTCACCCACGAGAATATTTGAAAAATTGGTTATTTAATCTGTATACAACCAGATTAATTGTAAGTAATCCATATTAATGACAATGTATTTTCCCCCCTTAATGTGTAGTCTGTGATAACATTGTCTCTTTCTTAGAGATAAACAGCTGGACTAAACATTTTAGAATATGCCACATCTGTTTACTCAGATAATCACATGATTATTATTTTACTTATCTTATGTGATTTAATATACGCCATATCCGTGGTATTGTACACCTTGTTATGACCTGGACACTTCCATAATAGAACAATCGATATTTAATCCATAATTCTATAATTATAATTCAATAATTAATACAAATGTTTGAAGAATTTCTTAGGACAATTCATTTGCATTTACCTGGTATTATTGTCCGTAGTCCCAACAAAGAGACGTATCAATTATCTTTATAAGAATAGATAATATTTTTATCTTACCCAAATATTCACAGAACTGTCCATCATCTGCTAATACTTGCTTCAGCTTGCAACAGCTGCTAAGCTTATAGTTGAAGCAACTTGTGAACCCTTTTTTTTTTTTTTTTTTTTTAATCCATTACTTTAATAATGATAATGTATCATTTGGTATTTGTATAAGCCTCTCACAAAGGCATACATATTCTTATAATCTTCTGTATTTCTTCTTTTGGAGCTTTATTACTCTTACCTAGGCTCCTTTTCTAATGGAGGGACAAAGTATGTCAACAAAACCATAAGACATATTGTATCATGGAACAATTTCCCCCCTCTTATGGTGCTGAATTACTCCTAAATAGTAATTTACGAATATTTATGAATGCCTAAAACATAGGCTTTATGTGATGGGTCAAGTCTTTGCCTTTCAACAGACTTGTAATTGCAGCACTAATTTGCAGCTGACTCTAATTTAAATGTGATCAAGATAACCATGACCATGTCCTCATTAGTGCAAGTGCTGATCTTATCAGTGCAATTGTTCTTCCAGTATTCTATTTAACAGCCTTAAACTGGATTTAATCCTTTAGACAATGTTTTAACTTGCACTGCTTGACCCATTTTAATTAATTTCAAGCACCTGTAATATTTGATTAACACTTTGTTAATAACAACTGTATTTCAATGTTGAAGATGTTCCATTTTAATAAAATGTTCTTACACTGTGAAAGTGTATATAAAACGATGTTTTGTATGGTTTATACCATCACATCTGTACACTGAGGTAATTTATAATATATATGTACGTACCCCTTGTTTATTGGAGTTACTTTTGGGTGCAAACCTAAAATCAAATTTTTACGTTTTCTTATACAGGTAACCAATCCTTTCTAATTTTTTGTAGTCCTTAGTTATATTAAATTAATGATCATAATACACCTGTAATCCCCCACAATCGGAGATTTCATGAATTTATTTTGTAACGGTTGTTTGCACCTCTTCCACGTACTTCAGGCCTTCTTTTCCCAATTATATGGGTTTGGATAAGGCTATGTTTGATTATGTTTATTTATTTATTTATGTTTTGATCCAGTATCAAATCTTTATATTGGATCATAATTTTTTTCCCCCCCCCCAAAGTTTAAAGACCAATAGTCTGTTCTTTTGTAATCAATACTTTGAATAATCATAAGGCAGGTTTTATTCCATAATAATCAGGATTTTAACATAACCTGATTTGATCTGCAAATCTAGAGTGCAGATTTGGTCCCTAAATATTATATATTTCTTCCCAATGAGCTCCACAAACTGATGGCAATTAATTTTCTTTTAAATGTATTGGTTATTTTACACAATATTTTATTTGTTTTCCATTGAATGGAAATGCCATGCACCAGTTTGAAATACTTTTAAAATCATATTTCCTTATATCTCATCTAATTGAGACATGGATATCATAACCGGATTCACCGTTGATATCTTTATAACTTAAAAGTTTTATCATATTCTGCTGTTTCACTATAACAGCTTTGGTGAGGCCAAAATTTTTTTTTTTTTTCATATTTATTTTTCATGGTCTCACTCATACATTCAGGTATCAAACCTAGTACACTTATATATATATATTTTTGTTAAATTTATTTTTATTTTATTTTTATTTTTTTATTTTGTGCTGAAGTGTACTTAAAATAAAACATAAAAAGTTTTATTATTATTCTGCTGTTTTAATCATAACAGCTTTAGTGAGAGACCAATGAATTTTTGTTTTCCATGGTTATTTTCCATGGCCTCACTTCTTATTCAGGTGTTGTACTTACACCTGTATATATATATATATATATATATATATATATATATATATATATATATATATATATATATATATATATATATATATATATATATATATATATATATATATATATTTTTTTTTTTTACTGGTGCTGTGGTGGGTACTTCATGACCAGCCACCACTATCAGTGCATTTTTAGGGTCAGTTTTCCATTTTATTTTTACTGCCCTTATTACTCCTGAGTTTTTCCTCAAGGAGACTACCTTCAAATCTCTGAGGTAGATATTCCCACCATAATTCATCATATATATTAATATATGAAACCCCTTTAGGGTAGGTTAGAGAATGTTTTTGGGCCTTTTACCCTTTTTGGCTTGAATTCTTTATTTACTTTATTTTTAGAATCTCTTTTTTTTAATTTTTTTTCCATTATTTTTTCAAGCCATAACCTTTTTTAGTCTGAAGGCCTTTTATTGAATTTTTTAAATTATGGCCTTTCTGACTTTATAAAATTTCCCCCCCCCCCCCCGTGCCAAAAAGTTTGTGGAGCGACTAAAAAATCTTTCTAACGTAATTTTGACGGCCACCAGTATCGGAACCGGCTCCGTAATCTCCCGTTCCGATCGCTCCCCTTAGGACGTTCTTTTTTTTAAAAACTCCGTTGTTTTTCAACTTATTTTTTACTTGTAAATTAGTTTTAAATTCTGGTATTCAGTACCAGCCACGGAGTTTTTTTGGCCCTGAAAGTGTTTTTCCCCCTGCACTTACCTGCGGGCCCGTACCTACCGCTGTCGAGGAGCTGCCTCTGCAGCTCTTGCTCTGCCGTCAGCGTCGACGTAATGCCGTTCCAGCGCCAGGTGGGGCTTCTTCACGTAGTCACTCACGTGACTCCGAAGTAAAATAGGGCATTTCTTTCCTCTCCAGTTGTATGGGGATGTTCTGAGGAGACAAGTGGCTGGTGGCGATGGAAGACTAGGTCCTCACATGGGGATGCTGAGTTGGAATGCCGAAACGGATGAGAAAATGTATTTGATGGGGGAATCTCATTGAATGAGGCTTTCTACAATTTTTTATGGTCTTGGGCAGAGCTGTTTCCAAAACAAGTGGTGATACAACCCCACAGTATGCTTTCTATCTGTAGAAGTTAATAAAAGGTGTTGGAGGCATGCCGAATTTTATCAGTATCCAAAGAATTGTAAGTAGGTTCTGCAATTGAGTAAAGATCTGACAAGAAGAGTATAATATGGGAAACTGTAAAAGTGGTTACTTTACTGGGAAAAACACTTATGAAAGAGCATGGCAGTGCAGCGGTAAAGCTACTCTGCCTTACAACGACTGAGACCCGGGTTCAATCCCGACTACGGGTGCTGTCTGGACAGAGTTTATACGTTCTCCCCGTGACCTGCGTGGGTTTTCTCAGAGATCTTCGGTTTCCTCCCACTCCAAAGACGTACAGGTATGTAGGTTAATTGGCTTGGTGTAAATGTATTAATGTAAAATTGTCCCTAGTGTGTGTGTGTGTGCAGGATAGTGTTAGTCGGGATCGCTGGTCGATGCAAACGGTGAGCCAAAGGGCCCGTTTCCGCGCTGTATCTCTAAACTAAACTGAACTAAACTAAACTAAAAAGCATCTTAATAGTGGAAAGCTCTGCTATTTAGAGTAATCTGAGTGTTTTAGTGCATTACTCACACATAAATGAGGTGATTGATTAGAGGTCACACGTCATGTCGCATGTGGTTGGTTTCTGCAATGCATTGCCTGCAGGTAAACTGGAGGCATGTTCATGTTGTGAACTTGAAGTGGGAATTGAGAGAAATTGGCAAAACACTGCACAGAAAGGAGCTTGGATGTTAGATTTAAAGAGAGGGGGGAGAGAGAGAGGGAGCAAGAGGGGGGGGCGAGAGGGGGAGAGAGAGAGAGTGGGAGAGTTAGGGGGAAAGGAGGGGGAGAGAGGGAGCGAGATGGGGAGGGGAGAGAGGAGAGAGGGGTCGAGAGAGAGAGGGGGGTGAGGTGGGAGGGAGATAGGGGAAGAGAGATAGGGGGAAGAGAGAGAGGGGGAGAGAGATAGAAAGGGGGGGAGAGAGAGAGGGGAGAGAGAGGGAAGGGGAGAGGAGAGGGGGGGAGAGAGAGAAAGGGGGAGAGAATGGAAGTGAGGAAGAGAGAGGGGAGAGAAGCAAGAGGGAGGGGGAGAGAGAGGGGGAGACAGGGGGTGAGAGGGGGCTAAGAGGACAGAGATAGGGGGAGAGAGAGGCAAGAGAGAGAGGGGAGAAAGAGAGAGGGGGAGAGAGAGGGGGAGGATGAGAGGAGAGAGAGCAGAAGAGAAGGGGAGAGAGGGAGGGGAGAGATTGAGGGGGAGAGTGAGGTGGGAGGGGGAGTGAGAGAGAGGGGAGAGAAAGAGAGTGGGAGAGGGGGACAGAGAGAGGGGAGAGATGGAGGGAAAATAGAGGGGGATAGAGAGGCAGGGCTGCCAACTCTCATGCATTGAGTGTGAGAATCACGCATTTCGTCAAATTCTCACGCTCTGTCGTGAGAAATTCTGTGATCAATGGAAATTTCAAAACATATCAACTGCATAGTGTTGGAATCAGAAGCAGCGGCGGGGACAGATGCGGACGGGGAACCGGGGCTGGGGAGTGTTTGCCGGGCTGGCGTCACTCGCTACAGCTCCGGCCATGGAGCAGCCTCAGTGCAAGAGTCTCGGGCCGTCAGAGGCGTCGGAAGCGTTGCGCCGCTGCCGTGAGAATCTCTGTGCCAAATTCGCCCTGGTGACCGGCTTGGACCAGGCTGCGGCTCGGTGTGTCCTGGAGGACAACCAGTGGCTGCTGGAAGTAAGTACCAAGCACTGGGTAGAAACAGTGGAAGATAGTGGGCTTCAAATGGGGGTGGTTGGAGAAAGCATCCTGCTTGCCTGTTAGATTTCACTTACTGTAACTGCAGGAAAAATGTCCCGATTGTTGGGGGGAGTTCAGAACCAGGGGTTACAGTTTAAGAATAAAGGGTAAACCAGTTAGGACTGAGATGAGGACAAACTTTCTTTATGTAGAGAGTTGTGAATCTGTGGAATTCAGTGGAGGCCAATTCACTGGATGTTTTCAAGAGAGTTACATTTAGCTCTTGGGGCTAATGAAATCAAGGATATGGGGAAAAAACAGGAAAGAGGTACTGATTTAAGATGAACAACCATGATCATATTGAATGGCAGTGCTGGCTCGAAGGGCCGAATGGCCTATTCCTGCACCTATTTTCTATGTTTCTGTGCTTGTGTATATGGCAATAAAACCCGACCACTTGATTTTGAAGCATTCATGCATGGTGGAGGTACAATGTAGTCATAGAGTGATACAGTGTGAAAACAGGCCCTTCGAAAACTTGCCCACACCCGCTAACGTGTCCCAGCTACACTACCTGCTTTTGGACCATATCCCTCCAAACCTGTCCTATCCATGTATCAGTCTAACTGTTTCTGAAATGTTGGGATAGTCCCTGCCTCAACTACCTCCTCTGGCAGCTTGTTCCATACACCCACAACCCTTTGTGTGGAAAAAGTTACCCCTTAAAAAGTTACCTTCAAAATACTTCAAACAAAAAACATTGAAATCATACTTCTACAATGCACTAAAACATGATTTTAATACATCAAATTTCAAAAAGTCCCTTCCATACCCTCCTCCCACTCGGTCGCTCCACTCTCTTGCCATGTACCCCCAAGGCCAGTGATCAGTGATTACTCACCCCCCACCCCCCCCACTTTCAAAAATGCTCGTGGCCCTTGGTTCAGATAGAGAACACTGCCAGATGTGAGCGGGGAACTGAGGCCAGTTGTCCGTGATGCCTGGATCCCAATGCTCAGTGCTTCGTGTTTCGGAGTTGGCTAATGTTATTGATTTGTAATTAGCCTGATTTGTAATTAGTTTACAAAACCTAAATTTATTCAGCCAGAATATCCAGGGGGATGGGATAAGTGTAATATTAAAATGACATGCAAGGTGTCAGGCTGTCTGTAACAACATACAGCCCCGATAACCCATTATTTCCTTCAGTTAAATATTGGGAAGGTAGCACGATTGTCATTTGCCACTCAACTATTATGTTTGTTTACCTCACTGACTATTTATTAACCCCCCCAATTCCTTTGACAGGTTGAATAGAAATGTACCCAATCTCGTTGTTTATTAATTGAACACGTAGATGAACATCCTCAGGGAGTGTGATCAGATGGAAACTGATTCAGATGTGATATTTAAGAGCTTGGTCAAAGAAGGGGCATATTTTAAAGGAGTGACAGAGATACTTGCAGGGGAATGTGTGAGGAGATTATTATTTGTCTTTAGTTTTAGCTTGAACCAGGACATCTGAAGATTCAAAGTTTAATATATGTAGTAATTGTGCTGATACTGATTCCAACCATCCACGTAATGAATATCATCCATTGGGGAGGTTTTATTTTTCTGGTGCCATTTAAGCTTCACTTGGATTTCAATCACTTCAATGTAACAGTAATTGGGAGTGGGGAGCATTGGAACAAAAAATTGCCCTCGGTACATAATAACTGTAACAAAATAATGTATGCATGTTGGTGGATGCAATCAAAACAAAGATCTTTTTATCATTGTTGTGTTATAAATACCACAGAAAATATTATGTGCTCTCAAGATCACATTTAATAGAATAACATTGCTTAAATATATAATTATTGGACTTTGCATTTCTGAAAAGTCCCAGCTGAGAGGAAGACAGCAAAATAATGAAAATATTGGGGGTGAAAATGACTTCAGGACAGTTTGTTAGGAAATTGAAGGAAATGGTAACAGAATACTTATACAGCTGAGTGAGTATAATTTTATGGATGAGAAATTGTGTTCAACCAATTGATGACTTCTTTGACAAAGTAACTAGCATGTTAGATAACAAGGAACCCAATGGGTGTCGCAAATTTTGTTGTACAAAATTTGGTCCATAAAAAATGACCGCATTATATAAGCTTGACTTGAAGTGTGGACTTGAACGTAATAGGTTAAGTCCAGGGGGTCAGATATGGAGCTTTATGTGTGGGACAGATATATTGTCAGTGCAGAGGGGCTAGGAGGAAGGCCAAGTGTGCATCCAGAGTCAAGGTCTGGAATAGTACTAGGTGTGCGGTCAAAGCTGGGACAATGAGAGTGTTCAGCACTGGGAACCTAAGCAGGTAAGCAACTATGATCAGGGTAGAATAGGGGGCCAGGTGTAAGGCTGGTCAGGGTCAGGAATGAGAGATACATTATTGCCCTAGCTGTACGTGGTCTGTCACGATCACTAGAGAGAGAGCTTAGGGGTATGAAGGTTACAATTATACTAACTGGTGGGGGAGTGGTTAGCATGGACATTGTCACTATCAATTAAAGGTGTATACACATATCATCTACAGGTATGCAACTGGAGTCAGAGTCAGGAGTAGTACCAGGTGCGCAGTGAGACCCAGGTTGGTTAACATGGGCCAAGTGTTTGATTATAATCTGATTTCCATACATGAATATACTAATATCATTCATGTGCCGCACCTGACCAGAGCCTGGCTCTACTGTGAAATGTAATTAGGAATGTAATTTAGCCTAACCTTATTCATAGCTAATCCAATTTAAAGCATAAATATTGCATTCAAGTGCAAGTTAAAAGACTCACTACGGTATGCACCAGATTGCGCAATTTCAAGCTGAAAAATGCAAAAGCTCCACACCCTTCCCCCTCCCCTCAGTCGCTATGCTCCCTCCGGCTTGGTCTCTCGCAATTTCTCACTCCCAACTCTCATCCAATGTTGGCAGCCCTGCTCTATCCCTCTCTCCTCTCTCTCTCCCTCTCTCTCTCTCTCTTACCCTATCTCCCCCTTCTCTCCTCCCTCTACCCCCCTCTCCCACTCCCCCTTCCCCCCTTCTCTCCCTCCTCCCCCCTTCTCTCCCCTCCCCCTCTCTCTCTCTCTCCCCACTTCCTTCCCCCCCTCCTTCCCCCCCCCTCCCCCCCCTCCCTCCCCCTTCTCTCTTTGTTTGCTCAAATATATCAGATCACAGTATTATATTATATTAATACATAATATATTAGATTTCCCCCTTATCCTTAAGCTTCCCCCTTATCCTTAAGAAACTCAGATCAGTCTCTTTATTTGCTACAAACAGCTATTGGCTAGAGTATATGTTATTTATCTAAACTAGTGCACATTGCATGGGACTGTTCAGGAGGGCAGAGGACATACTGTGCACAAACATTCTATTATGCTGTTTGGTAGTGAATCATTTTGAAGTTATAAGGAACAAGTGCCAGATTTGATTGTTATTTACAGGGTTATACGAATCTCCAAATTAGCCTAGCGAGCTGAAATCAAATCAAAAGGCATTTTCACAAATTCTCACAATACTATGCAGATTGAAAATCTGAAATAATAACAAAAATTCAATATTTCCACTGAGTGAAGTTCTTTATCCCGGTTGAGTTTCCTCTGTACCCACTTAAAGACCTTAAAATTATTTTAAAGCTCCTTTAAAGCCAAATGAAAGAACCATTACATTTAAAGTACTTACTTTAAAGGAAAATAGAAAAGAATACAATATAGAATAGTTTCTTTATTGTCATTGTAACATGAACCATGTACAACAAAATTTTAAAAAATGTCAGCCAGTCAGTGCACCATTCAAACATTTCTAAAAGCTAACGATACATACAAGGTAAAATATTAAAAAAGTTAAACAACTAAAATAAATATGAAAATAGCACGCATAAACACCAAACCCTACATCCTTCTGTCGGTTTCACAGTGTACCAACCACAGTCCCTTAGTCCCTGCGTTCCTTGGCGGCTACATTTTGTGCCTTTATAGCAGTGGGGAAAAAACTGTTTTTAAGTCTGTTTGTCCTTGTCCTTGTAGATCTGTACCGTCTGCCTGACGGCAACAGTTCAACCAGGGAGTGTCCAGGGTGGGAAATGTCCTTTATAAAGGGGACTGGTTGGAGGTTAAATGCTGGGAGTGGCTTCAGTGGACCATTAGTTCAACAGGCCAAGCGGATAGGAAAGCAGATCTAATAAATCTGTTTAATTGTCTTTCATTAGAACGAGTGGAAGGCAGATTACTATCTAAATGGTGTCAAGTTGGGAAGAGGGGATGTACAATAGGATCTGGGGTTCATCAGTCTATGAAAGTAAGCATGCAGGTACAGCAGGCAGTGAAGAAAGCGAATGGCATGCTGGCCGGTATGAAGCTTTTCAAAAAGGGGGGTGGCATGACAGGATTACAAAACTTTTATGTGAAGTAATGTGCGCACAGCGCACATCACGAGCGTGAAGCCCCCCGCGGCCGGGGTTTTAGATGATCTCTGTTGCACTCTGAGCCTTATTTTGGAGCATTTTTTGCACCAAATTTATGACCAATATTTCAGAAATAATTTTGGTGGAGTCTAGATTAATTATTTGCAGAGCTGCCAAGTTTCACCGAGCTTTTCCGTATTTTAATGTCTGAGAATCTGTATTTTGTTGGGGAAATCGGTATTTCTCACTTAAATGCAATGGAACGTACTACACAGAAACTGGATTTTTGAAAATCAGTGTTTTGCTTTAAACCTCATGTATCCTCAAATATCATTATGGAATACTGAAAATCAGTACTACTGAATTGTGAAACCATTTTTGAAATGTGAATTTATAATTCTTGATTTTGATTCCATAACATAAAAATATATAATAATCTACATAAATTTCACAATTCACCATATAGTTTACCAAACAATCAAACACGCTGGCATGATGCTGCATAATCATTCAGATGCTCCTGGATGTACAGTGGCTTGCAAAAGTATTCATACCCCTTGAACTTTTCCTCATTTTATAACGTTACAACCACAAACGTAAATGTATTTTTATTGGGATTTTATGTGATAGACCAACACAAAGTGGTGCATAATTGTGAAGTGGAAGGAAAATGATACATGGTTTTCAAATTTTTTTACAAATAAAAAACTGAAAAGTGTGGCGTGCAAAAGTATTCAGCCCCCTTTACTCTGATACCCCTAAATAAAATTCAGTGCAACGAATTGCCTTCAGAAGTCATCTAATTCGTAAATAGAGTCCATTTGTGTGTAATCTAATCTCAGTTTAAATACAGCTGTTCTGTGAAGGCCTCAGAGGTTTGTTAGAGAACATTAGTGAACAAACAATGTTCCATGGGCATCATGAAGCACAAGGAACACACCAGACAGGTCAGGGAAAAAGTTGTGGAGAAGTTTAAAGCAGGGTTAGTGTAAATGAAAACTTTACAAACTCTTAAGTGTGCAACATCTTTTAATGATAGCACAGGGTATTACATACCCTTCAAGCACAGGAGGAAGGGGAAGGCGTTATGATTGATGTTAACTGGGCGGGGTTAATGGGAGTGAGGTAACTATATCATATAAACCATCTACATCCTTCCCCTTAGAAATCAAAAAACAAGATGTTGTCACGACAACAGAATTAAACAGCAGAATTAAACAAAATCGCCGTAGTGAACAGGCGGCTTACTGATCCTGCCCGAGCGCGTACGGATGTCTCCCCTACCCCCCGAAGGAGCAGAAGAAACAGGAGGACGCGAGGCAGCTGGGAACCAGGGGAGGGCATTGGGGTGGGAGAAACAGGAGAGGGAGAACCGCGACCGGCAACAGGGGGACCCGCGCAGAGGGGAACCAGGCGCCCGCGACGGGGACCGAGGCATGCAGGGAACACCAGCCGGGGCGGCAGCCGGCTGCTGATAGGAGAGTGGAGGGGCATAGGGCCCTGGGGGCTGCGGCTGTGCTCAAACCGCAAGCAGGTGTTGTCGGCTTCTTCGGTAGATGGTACCCTCACAGTCGACCAGATACGAACGAGGTGAGTCGGCCACCCCAACCACGGTGGCCAGACGGTAGTGATCACTGGCGGTCTGCAACCGAACAACCTGTCCGGGCAACAGAGGATCGAGTGGTCTGCACGACCGATCGTGAGACGCCGCTGGCTGTCATGTTTCTCTTGAATTCGCCTCTGCACGGAGGCAGGCTCCAGCACCCGAGGTTTCAGCTGGTGCTGGGCAATCGGGATGGTAGATCTGGTTGTTCTGGACATCAGACGCTGAGCAGGTGACCCCATGGCCGGATCCCTGGAAACATTCCTGAGGTTCAGGAGATCCAGATACAAATCAGAATTGGATAGTCGCGCCTGTTCCATCAGAAGCTTGGCGCTGCGGACGGCCCGTTCTGCAAGGCCGTTGCTCTGTGGGTAGGGCGGCTGGTGAAATGCACGAAGTTCCACTAGTCGGCAAAACTTTTGAATTCTCGGCTTGTAAACTGCTGCCGTTGTCAGTTGTAAAAGTGGAGAAGTGTTTCCGCAGCTTACGGATCACAACGAGGGATGTCAACTAACCAGTTGGAGTACGAGTGCAGGACTGTTGCCACAGAAATCGGGCCTTTAGCATGAACAGTGGCAAGAAGAAGCTATTGTTGAAACAAAGGAGCCATAAAAATGAAGTCCAGCGTTTGCAGTATGCCACAAGCCATGGGCCTGGGGGACATTGGCAGCCAAATCATGTGGGGAGGAAGGTGCTCTGGTCTGATGAGATCAAAATTGAAGTTTTTGGCCTAAATGCAAAACGCTATGTGTGGCGGAAAACTAACACTGCACATCACCCTGAACACACCATCCCCACTGTGAAACATGGTGGTGGCAGCATCATGCTGTGGGGATGCTTTTCTTCAGCAGGGACAGGGAAGCTGGTCAGAGTTGATGGGAAGATGGATGGAGCCAAATACAGGGCAATCTTGGAAGAAAACCTGTTAGAGTCTGCAAAAGACTTGAGACTGGGGCGGAGGACAACGACCCTAAACATACAACCAGAGCTACAATGGAATGGTTTAGATCAAAGCATATTCATGTGTTAGAATGGCGCAGTCAAAGTCCAGCCCTAAATCCAATTGAGAATCTCTACCAAGACTTGAAAATTGCTGTTCACAGACGCTCTCCATCCAATCTGACTGAGCTTGAGCTATTTTGCAGAGAAGAATGGGCAAAAATTTCAGTCTCTAGATGTGCAAAGCTGGTAGAGACATACTCCAAAAGACTTGCAGCTGTAATTGCAGCGAAAGGTGGTTCTACATCAGTTTTTTAATTTGTAATAAAATTTGGAAACCAGGTATCATTTTCCTTCCACTTCACAATTATGCACCACTTTGTGTTGGTCTATCACATAAAATCCCAATAAAATACATTTATGTTTGTGGTTGTAACGTGACAAAATGTGGAAAGGTTCAAGGGGTATGAATACTTTTGCAAGCAACTGTATATTGCCATTTACTCCTAATACTAATACAAAGGCACTCGTTGGCCTTAGCCTATATGCCATTCCTGGTTCCACGAATATAGCACCTCAGACCAGTTTATCTAGCATGGCAGTCCTCAGTTTGTTAATGCTGTCAAAGCATGTATCGTTCCGCAGTACACTGACGTAGGTGGCCCTGCTTCTACCTCTCCTTGCAGTGGCACGTTTGGTCTCCCAAAGTGTGACTTTATCTTAAATGGCAGTCCTCAGTTCGTTAACGCTGTCCAAGGCCTGTGTCATTCCGCAGCTAGTACACTGATGTAGGTGGCCCGACTCCTACCTCTTCTTGCAGTGCCCTGTTTGGGCTCCCAAAGTGTGAGGGGATTAGCAGACAGTTCAGGGTTCCTCTCACAGACTTTGACAACACTCTTGGCAGACCGGCACATATTGCCATTTAACCATAAATCACATTTTCCAGTTCCATTTAACAAGAATGTAACTGTGCAAACCTAGTCACCACTTTGTCCAAGTCATGGGCAAAGTCATAGTGAATGTGCATTAAGGCGAGTGCAGACAGCCTGTCATTGCTCATGGAAGTCCTGGGTAGTGATGCAGGCGACGGACATTAGTGGCACGCCTGCATTTATTGCCATTTAGTCAGAATTCATGTTTTCCAGTTCCATTTTCCAAGAATGTAACTGTGCAAACCTAGTCACGACTTTGTCCAAGTTATGGGCAAAGTCATAGTGAATGTGGATTAAGGTGACTGCAGACAGGTGATTGCATGGAAGCCCTGGTCTTTGCTTCTCCGTGGATGTGTCCATGTTGGCTGGATCAAAGTAAGATGCCGAGCGAGATCGCGCCCACTGCAAGCATGCCGCCAGAGGCGAGCGTCCCTCTGCCGCTCAGGCTCATGACCAAAGGTCCCAGCTACCTCCGCAGTCAAATGGAGGGGGACAGGCGGGGTCGGCAGAGCGCCGTGGTGAGACTGGCTGCCGACAAGGCCAAGCACTTGACGAGCCAGATGGCGAGGGGTTGCAAAGTGGAGCCCAATGGTTTGGGCAGCTCTGCCCCCGAGGAAGGCAGCGGCAGCGGCAGCGGCAGCGGGAACAGTAGCAACACGAAGACTTACTTGGCCTCCAGCAGAGCGGGCAGCTGGTGCTACCGCCTGACATCATGCGTCGCTCCAGCTCCAAGAGGCAGCTCACGCCCGACTCACTGGTCATGTACCTGCAGAAGTGCGTGTTCATGCGGGGAGCTGCGGCCACCAGCAGCGCCCGCAGTTTCAAGGGCAGTGGCAGCCTGGTCCTGCGGCTGCTGCCCAGCTCTAGCGGCCGGGGCGAGAAGCAGCGGGGGCTGGCAACGGGAGCAACAACATCGGAAGGGGGAGAATTAGCAGAGGGCACAGCACCGCAGGGTGCACAAGTAACCACACCAGCAGCACCCCAGGGAGAAACAGCAGCCTCGCCAGCAATATCCCAGGGTGCACAAATAATGACACCAGCGGCACCCAAGGGTGCACAACTAACAACTCTAGCAGCACCCCAGGAAGCGCCACTCACCACACCAGCAGCATCCCAGGGTGCACAAGTAACCATGCCAGCAGCTCCACGAGAATCAGCAACAGGTCATCCGAAGGAGCTGCTCAAGCGGCAGGTTAATGAAGGTGGATTATGGCGCTCCCACTCCGACATCAGCTGCTGCTTCTACTGAGCCTGCTCGGGATTGGACAGTTTCTTCGAGCACTGCAGATTCGAGCTCGAGGTGATCGAGAACCTGGCCAGGGAGACGTTTGCCGCCGACGCCTCCTTCGAAAGCCGTGCCCTCAGGTTTCGCAGAGTGAAAGGCCTGTCCTACTGGGTGACATTTTCGTCGACAGCCTGAAAAAAGGTTGTTGCGTCGTGGTCGGGTCGTGTTGTGGCGTGATGCGTAGTGACGCACGGTGACTCCCTGTCGCTCCTGGATTTTGGAATATTCAACGGAAATATCTCCTGACCAAATTCGTGATGTATATGACCAACTGTTGCTCAATAAATAACTACAGTACTGATACTCCATATTAAGAGCATTGATTTGCTGTTAAATGAATTCCGTAATAATGTGTCAACGGTAGCTGTGACAATCGAACACTGCGGTTTAATGTTTCACGTGTTCACAATTTAATAATTCATCTTTATGGATTAAATCAAATAATAACATTGGGAATTAAAACACACTTGATTGCATTCCATTATCAAACATAGTCAATGTTCGCTCTGAAAACATTTCCAGCGCAGTTGGGTCAGGGGGGAGGGGGTGAATCAGAGCAGGATGGATGGGCGACTCAGTGCAGGATGGAAGGGGGGATCAGTACAGGATGGAGGGACAGTACAGGATGGGGGGAGAGTACAGGATGGGGGAGGACACATAAAATTGTGAGGGGAGAGCGTGGGGGATTTCAGTGGCAATCAGCACGGTATGGATGTGGGGGGGGGGAATCTTTACAGGATGGATGGGGGGGCTCAGTACAGGATGGAAGGGGGGATCAGTACAGGACGAATGGGGGGGGGGGTGATGACAGTACAGGATAGGGGATCAGTGCAGGATCGATGGGGGTTAACAATACAGGATTAATGGGGAGAACAGTGCAGGATGAATGGGTAGATCAGTGCAGGATGAATGGGTAGGTCAGTGCAGGATGAATGGGTGGTCAGTGCAGGTTGAATGGAAGGATCATTACAAGATGGATGGGGGGGTCAGTACAGGATAAATGGAGGGGGGGCAATACACGATGAATGGGGAAGCAGTGCAGGATGGATGGGGGATGGCAGGGGAATCAATGTGAGGTGGATAGGGAGATGCAGGATGAATAGATCCGGGGGTAGATGGGGAGAGGAGCACAGGGGATGTCTGTGAGGACTGAATAGAGACTGGAATGGGGATCAGTCGGGGGGCGAGGGCAATCGAGGGGGGGTGGTGAGGGACCGGCGGGGTGGGGGCAATGGACCGGTGGGAGGGGGGGTGAAGGACCAGTGGGGGGGGGCGAGGAACCGTCGGGGGGGTGGAGTGGACCCGGCTGAAGCGGAGCCTCATGTTGGGTCACGGCTGCTGCCAGCACTGTTCAGAATCAGTCCTTCCCGCTTCCTGCCCGGCGACGGGAGAATGGTCTCCCCGGACCGGCCGCTGGCAGCGGACCTGCTCCATGGCCGCCAGGTTGACCGGCGGCGAGGCTCCGATGATGGAGGCGATGCACTGTGCTGGGAGATACCGCAGCTCCGGGCACGGAGAAACAAGCACTCCTTTTTCTCCCGAATCATTTAACACCCCCGATAAAAAACCAGATTTCCCCTTGCACAACGCAACGCAATATTTCACAGTCCCACTCACCCAAACTAGGCCCAGGGTGTCGAGGCGTTGCGTTGTAATTGCAACTTCTAATCCCGCCCACTGCGCACGTGCGGAGAGTCATTTTACATCACTACGGCGTCACCAGCTTCCCCCAACTGCGCAGGTCGCAAATATTTTTTTTCAAAACATCCTGCGGGCCGGAACCCGAATCACCCGAACCTGAAAATCCCGAATTTCCGGTAAATTCCTGCAAAGTGGAAACACTGATTGCGCTCTGATTTTTTTACATTTTCTCGGGATTTGTTTTTATTCTGGAAAAACGGGGGGTGCGTTGGACCGCACCCAACGCACCCCCCGCTTCGGACTGCCATGGCATGTCGGCCTTTATAACAAGAGGAATCGAATATTAGAGCAAAGACGTCCTTCTGCAGTTGTACAGAGCCCTAGTGAGACCACACCTGGAGTATTGTGTGCAGTTTTGGTCCCCAAATTTGAGGAAGGACATTCTTGCTATTGAGGGAGTGCGGTGTAGGTTTACAAGATTAATTCCCGGGATGGCGGGACTGTCATATGCTGAGAGAATGGAGCAACTGGGCTTGTACACTCTGGAGTTTAGAAGGATGAGAGGGGATTTCATTGAAACATATAAGATTGTTAAGGGTTTGGACACGCTAGAGGCAGGAAACATGTTCCCGATGTTGGGGGAGTCCAGAACCAGGTGCCACAGTTTAAGAATAAGGAGTAAGCCATTTAGAATGGAGACGAGGAACACTTTTTCTCACAGAGAGTTGTGAGTGTGTGGAATTCTCTGCCTCAGAGGGCGGTGGAGGCAGGTTCTCTGGACGCTTCCAAGAGAGAGCTAGATAGGGCTCTTAAAAATAGCGGAGTCAGGGGATATGGGGAGAAGGCCTGAACGGGGTACTGATTGGGGATGATCAGCCATGATCACATCGAATGGCGGTGCTGGCTCGAAGGGGCGAATCACCTATTCCTGCACCTATTGTCTATTTTCTTTTGTCTATTGAGTGGCATTAACCTGGCACACTAGTTTTGTTATCTGAGGGAATTATATTAAAGGTGGTGGTTGTCATCATTGGCCTGGTAAATTGGTGACAATTTCAGGATTTCTGTACATGCAAGTATGAGTGACAACATCTAGAAGGCACTGCCAACAATTCACTGTGTTATGGTAATATTTTCTCTGACACTTGACCCAATTGTCCAGCATTTAAAGCAAGAATTTGCCATACCATTCAGCACCATGTCCTGGAAAATACAAGGTGTCAATTTTATTTGATTCTAATAAAATATTTGTGAGAGACTCTAGAAAATAATCTGGAGGGTTTTTTTTTTAAACTTTCAGATGGATTATTAAACCTTTTGAATATTTGATAGCTAACCATTCAGGAAAGGTCACAATCCTGTCTTTATATTGTTTTGGATATTTTAAAATGTTGGAAGTTTAAAAAAAAATTGGAGATTTTTTAAAAGTATTTTAAACATTCAATTATTTTTTAAAGTTTTCAAATATTTTTGAAAAGTCCAAGGGACAGTGTATTTAAAATATGTATATCTTTAAGCATTCCAGCTAATTCTGGAGTTATGACCTAGCAGATTTTTCAATGTTTTCTCATCTTGTGAACAGTGACAGTTTTGGCTGCCTCACATGATGCCCTGTCACTTGAGGAACACAACTCAGGGTCATTGTTCTTAACAGAAGTACTGTATGTTTTCCACTGTGCAAAAAATCCATCTGTTTACCATGTTTCTCACGCCATAGATACTGCCAGACTTGATGTGAATTACAAGGAGTTTTGTTTTTAATTTACTGTCGGCATTTTCTGTTATTGGGAAGATTCTGTATTGTAACAATAACCGTTTTGTACCTTTTTCCTTTTACAGAAGTTTAATGCAGGAGATGGCACTGTAGTGGTAATAGGGAACAATGTCCTCCCAATCCTACTCAAGTCAATTTCCTCAATGCTGCTTCCATTTCCTCATAATGGTCAAAATGTTAACAGAAGCACAATATCAGCCACAAATGAGGAAACGGAAGAGCTAGTGGTATAGATTATGTGGGGAAAATGGCTATTCAGAAATAATGATAGCATAAAACTATCGGATTATTTAGCTAAACACAATGAATACACGTGGATTAATTATGTTTAGCTGAATAACAACAAAACAGGTCAGAAAAAATGATGTTGGTAATTTATTACAAGAAATAGCTGATGGCAAAAGGCTTTAACTGTAAGTTTATTGCTGGCAAATATCTCAATAAGCATATGTACCTGAAAGATTGAAAACACCATGAATTGGCTAATGACCAATTGTGGCCACAATTCTATGCAGGATTGGTGGATTTATCCTTTAAACTTATGGCTAGTTACATACATAAATGCATCGATAAATAGATAGATACCATTTAAAAATTCCATGATTGTTAAATAAAAGGGGCAGATGAATGTCAAAATAAAGTATTATATAGCTATGCCATTTCTTATCTTTCTGGATGAGAGACCACTGAACAAACCATATCTCTTAACTTCATCAGTCAATTCTTAGAAGCATGATTATGGTTTCATATCTAATCTGATATTTTAATGAATGTACCAATTACATACTACTAAAATACAACTGGCGTACGACTACAACAATTTTGTCTACTCACAACCATTATTTTTTGTTGCTCTAGTTCCCCTTTCTCTCATATGCGGACCCCTCCAATGCTCATCTGTCTGCTCCAGGTTTATTTCTCTCTTGTGTCCTGTCAGGCAGTTTCAGACTTTCCCAGATCTAACCTTTCCTTTATCTTTATTCTCATCCCCGTTCATGCTATGAATATTGTTCTGTTAAGGGTGAACATAGAAATTGTTTGTTCAGTGAAGTACAACTTTGTCTCCACTCTACTGTAATATACGACAAAAGAATGGAATTTATTTTAATTATCAGGTTTCCACGAAACCTATGTTCTATGTGTTATCATAAACAAAGAACACAGGAGAATAGTGGGTAGACAAAAATGCTGGATAAAAAAGCGGGTGAGGCAGCATCTATGGAGCGAAGGAAATAGGCAACGTTTCGTGTCGAAACCCTTCTTCAGACTGATGTGAGGGTGCGGTTGAGGACGGGTGGGAGGATGGGGGGGGGGGGGGTGGAAGAAGAAAGGAAGAGGTGGAGCCAGAGGGCTGAGGGAGAGCTGAGAAGGGGAGGAGAAAGTAGGGACTATCTGAAATTAGAAAAGTCATTGTTCATACCGCTGGTGTGCAAACTGCCCAAGCAAAATATGAGGTGCTGCTCCTTCAATTTACGGTGGTCCTCACTCTCGCCATGGAGAAGGCCCAGGATTCGGAATGGGAGAGGGAGTTGAAGTGCTGAGCCACCGGGAGATCAGGTTAGTTATTGCGAATCGAGCAGAGTTGTTCGGCGAAGCGATTGCCAAGCCTACGCTTGGCCTCACCGATGTAGAGCAGCTAACATCTACAGCAGCTCAATAGATGAGGTTGGAGGAGCTTCAGGTGAACCTCTGCTGCACCTGGAAAGACTGCTTGGGTCCTTGAGTGGAGTCAAGGGGGGAGGTAAAGTGACAAGTGTAGCATTCTTCAGGGAATGGGGGTTTCCCACTTCTACTACAGATGAGGCTCTCAGCAGGGTCTCTTCTATACCCCATAACCCTGCTCTCACTCCCCATCCCCCCACTCGCAACAAGGGCCGAGTCCCCCTTGTCCTCACCTTCCACCCTACCAGCCGTCACATACAACAAACAATCCTCCGACATTTTCGCCACCTCCAACGTGATCCCACCACTTGCCACAACTTCCCATCTCCTCCCCTGTCTGCTTTCCACAGAGACTGCTCCCTCCAGAACTCCCTGGTCAATTTGTCCCTTCCCTCCCGTATCACCCCCTCTCTGGGCACTTTCTCTTGCAGCCGCAAGAAATGCTACACTTGTCGCTTTTCCTCCCCCCTTGACTCCATCCAAGGACCCAAGCAGTCTTTCCAGGTGTGGCAGAGGTTCACCTGCACCTCCTCCAACCTCATCTATTGAGCTGCTGTAGATGTCAGTTGCTCTACATCGGTGAGACCAAGCGAAGGCTTGGCAATCGCTTCACCGAACAACTCCGCTCGATTTGCAATAACCAAGCTGATCTCCCGGTGCCTCAGCACTTCAACTCCCCCTCCCATTCTGAATCCGACCTTTCTGTCCTGGGCCTCCTCCATGGCCAGAGTGAGGACCACTGTAAATTGGAGAAGCAGTATCTCATATTTCGCTTGGGCAGTTTGCACCCAAGCGGTATGAACATTGACCTCTCATTTCTGGTAATCCCTACTTTCTCCTCCTCTTCTCAGCTCTCCCTCAGCCCATTGGCTCCACCTCTTC
The DNA here is from genome assembly GCA_035221665.1 of Okamejei kenojei. Taxonomy (NCBI): domain Eukaryota; kingdom Metazoa; phylum Chordata; class Chondrichthyes; order Rajiformes; family Rajidae; genus Okamejei; species Okamejei kenojei. The sequence goes on from CM069147.1 coordinate 49,400,783, forward strand.
CTTTCTTCTTCCCGCCCCCACCCTCACATCAGTCTGAAGAAGGGTTTCGGCCCAAAATGTTGCCTATTTCCTTCGCTCCATAGATGCTGCCTCACCCGCTGAATTTCTCCAGCATTTGTGTCTATCTTTGATTTTCCAGCATCTGCAGTTCCTTCTTGAACAGGAGAATGGTGTTCTGGTGAGCCAGGATTTTTTTCTTAGTCCGTAGAATTTATACATTTCCTTGCTCTAACACCCTATTAACGCATACAATTAGAGCTGTACCGTAGATCTCAAATAGTAATGATCTAAGTTGAAAAAAAGAACACACAATACACAATAGAATTTAACATAAACATCCACCACAGCATTCTTCACAGTGGTGGAAGGCAACAAAGTTCAGTCAGTCCTCCTTCTTTGTTCATCCGTGGTCAGGGCCATAAAACACGCCACGCCCGCGGCTGGAAGCTCCGCAGACCACAGACCCATGATGCCAAAGTCACCAGGCCAGCGATCGGAGCACTCCTTTCTGGTGACCCCTGGCAAGGGTTCGCTCCCGCTCCGTGATGGAACAGTCCAGGAAGCGACATGGAAAAAGTTGCCTCTCCATCGAGGAAGTGACTGAAAAATGGTTTCCCCCTTTTCTCCCCCACCCACCCCCCACATACCAAGAGACACTAAAACAAACATTTGGACATACTAAAAAAAAAAACAAAAAAAAGTCGAATTAGCGAACACGCAGCTGGCAGGGCAGGCGACTCCAGGCACGGAAATCGCTATCAAAATATGGACATGGGGGGACACAATTTCTTGTCGGCCGCTCGCGCATGCGTACACTCACACACACGCGCGAGGCTCGGAGTCTCAATCCAGCGCTAAATGCAGCTCCACTCTGCCTGTCTCACCGGGTAACCTACAGCCCTGCCTGGACTGACGGGACACAAGCGCTGCTTCTCCGCGCTGGCTGTAAACCGGGGCCGTATTTCCCACAAATCCAGGCAGGGCTGTAGGTTAACCTGGCGGGACAGGCAGAGTTGAGCTGGGTTTAGTGCTGCTTCTCTGCGCTGGCTGTGAGCCTGGGGGCACAGCTCCTGTCTGACTCCTGATGTCTCTGGCCTGGGAGGAGGCACTCGGGTGGGGACGGGATAGCGCCGGAGAGCCGGGATCGATCCTGGCTGCGGATGAGGTGCAGGTCTATGCCGAGAGTGTTTTGGCACGTCTCCCTTCTCCAATCACCGCACTCTATCCTCAGTCCCACTCCCCCCCCCCCCCCCCCCACTTCCGCCTCTGACCGACACCTCCCTCCTCCAATCATTATGCTAAATCACCATGTCCCCCCCCATTGCCTGCTGACCGACATCTCTCTTGTCCAATCGGCGCCCTCGATCATCAGTCCCACCCCCAGTCTCGCAGAAAGCGGAATTTCACCGTGTTTTAAAATCCGGATTACAAAAAATGGGGGGAGGGGGGATTGTCCCCCACCTCTCAAAACGGGGGGGGGGGGGGACGTGTCCCTCCCTCGCCCCCCCCCCCCCCGGGATTTCCGCCCCTGGCCGACTCACAGCGCCCCCAACCGACCAGATCTATAAAATGCTGTAGTCATTATGTCAGGATATTGTCTGACCGAGTTGATAAAGTAAGGTCAAAATCATTCATGTTATGGAAGAATAAATATAAAACCAATAAATCCAATAGGAATAGAGAGGTGTTTCTGCAGTTGTATAGGGCTCTGGTAAGTCTGGAGTATTGCGTACAGTTTTGGTCTCCTAATTTGAAGAAGGACATCCTTGTGATGAGGCAGTGCAGCATAAGTTCACGAGATTGGATGGTGGGACTGTCATATGAGGAAAGATTGAAAAGACTAGGCTTGTATTCACTGGAGTTTAGAAGGATGAGGGGGGATCTTATAGAAACATATAAAATGATGAAAGGACTGGACAAGCTAGATGCAGGAAAAATGTTCCCAATGTTGGGCGAGTCCAGAACCAGGGGTCACAGTCTTAGAATAAAGGGGAGGCCATTTAAGATTGAGGTGAGAAAAAAACTTTTTTACCCAGAGAGTTGTAAATTTGTGGAATTTCCTGCCACAGAGGGCAGTGGAAGCCAAATCACTGGATGGATTTAAGAGAGAGTTAGATAGAGCTCTAGGGGCTAGTGGAGTCAAGGGATATGGGGAGAAGGTAGAGGTTTCTAAAACTAGAGAGCATAGGCTTACGATGGGAGAAGAGAGCCTTTTAAAACTTAATACGTTGCCTATTCGGGGGATATGGAAGAAATGCAGGTAAATGGGCCCAACCCAGAATGCCAATTTGGTGGGAATGGACGTTGGGCTTAAGGGAGTGTTTTCATACTGTAATTATACTTGTATAGATATGAGAACTCAACATTGCCTCCTCACTAGTTCCATTTATTCCCCATGCTGCAGTTGGTTAGTTAGTGTAGCGTGGTAGAAGGATCTGCAGGTGTAAAACCTGACAGGGACTGCGACGTGGACGCTCCTTCTTTCGCAGTGTTCTTGCCCCTCTGCTTTTCAACATTTACATCAATGATCAACCCATCCACCCAAGCAGCCGGAGCTTCCTGCATGCTGATGACCTCTGTATCGCAGTCCTTCGCGGAACTTGAGAAGTCCCTCACTGAGTCTCTCCACCGGGTGGTGCCAGCAATGGCTGCCTCGCCAGCAGTCTGTCATGTCCCTTATCTGTTTTTATTATTTTAAGTATGTTTTAAATGTGTGTTTCAATGTTTCTTGGTTAGTTTATGTAGGGGGAGGGGGGGAATAGAGGGAAACTTTTCAGTTACTTATCTTGACAGAGATGCAACTTTCTCAGTGTCTCATCTCCGCCCCCCCCCCCCCCCCCCCCTCGCGGCTTAACAACTGGAGTGGTGCGGCATTTCCTGGAGACCGGCCTGGAGCTTCATACCGCAGGCGGAGTGCGGGCTTTAACATCACAGAGTTGCTATCCTTTGCCGAGGATCAACGCGGGGCCTGTGGACTTTTAGAAGAAGAAGTGGCCACATCAGCGGCAGTGTTCCAATAAGAGAGGGCCTGAACATCAGACCGTTAGTGGCGAACTGCGGAGGGTACCACCACGAGTTACTTTATTGCCTTCCATCACAGTGAGGAATGTTAATTCCACTGTGGTGGATGTTAAACTTAGTATGACTGTAGTTAACTCAAATTTCAATGTACCATAATTGGATAAGTGAGACAATAAATGCGAACTTGGAAACATGCGTTAAACCAGGCCCTAAATAATTTACGGGCAAAACACAAAATTAGCGTCTTCTACCTCAAGAACTGTGAAGCGAACCGCAAATTATCTGTTCACTGGTATGGGAAGAGTCTAGCCTAATAAGCCAAACCCATATACCTAGGAGTTACTCTGGACCGCACCCTAAGCTACAAAGACCATTGTTAGGAAGACAAATGCCAAGATAGGAGCCACAAACAACATGCTGAGAAAGCTGGCCAACTCTAAATGGGGATCAGATCCAGGAACCGCCCGGAGTACTGCCCTTGCACTATGCTATTCAGCAGCCGAATATGCCTGCCCAGTCCATGGACGTTCTTCACACGCCAAGAAGTTGGATCCGTTGCTAAACGCAGCATGCAGAACCTTCTCTGGTTGCATCAAACTCACACACGTTGACGACCAGTCCCTGCTGTGTGGTATTGCACCCCCTCCGATCAGAAGAGCAGTGTCCTCAAAAGTGGAAGGCAGCAAGCAGGGGGATGACCCTCGTCACCCAGTCTTCCAACACGTCAATGCAACAAAGAGGTGAAAATCCAGAAATAGCTTCCTTCATGGTTCAACCCCTGAATGATAACTCCCGCCCGCACCTGTAGGATAGATGCTTGGGTGACACACCTGCAATCTAAACCCCACACACTGACACTATACCCTGAGGAGTCCCTTCCATTGGGAGCGAAAGAGACATGGCTAGTCTGGCTCTGCCTCAATCGCCTCAGAACACGGGTCGGATGGTGCAAAGCCCTCATGTAGGTGGGGGTACAACAACGATGAACCAACCGAAAGTGACTGCGGGGAGGCAACCCAAACTATGGATCACTTACTTACCTGCCCCCTCCCCCCATAGCCCTGCAAACCAGAAGATCTCAAGGTCTTCAACCCATGTGCCAGAGCCTGCGTTATGCAGTGGCTTGGGAAAGCTCAGCGACACGACGAGAAGGAGAAGTTCCATATAATGTGGCAGCACATGGTGGAGCAGCTGCCTCACAGCGGCAGAAACCCCGATTCAATCCTGACCTTGGCCATTAAAGAGAAGGCAAGGTGTTGTGGAGCGGTCTATTGGGAGCGGCTGCGTTGGGAGAGAGGCTGTATTCAGGGTAAGGGCTTTGAGGAGAGCAAGTGCGAGAGGTTTCGAGGGGGCTGAGCAGAGGGGGACGGGACATAAAGGCATGGTCTGCTGCTTCTTGTGTGTGCTTGTTGTGCTTTGTTCCCTCTGGTTTTAGTGCACGAGTGATGACAGGTAGAATGGTGCAACGTTCCTCCTGTGGGAAATGGGAAGTCAGGGAAACTGCTGGCATCCCTAAGGACTGCACCTGTGGGAATAGTGTTCAAGTGCTCCTTACGGACTGCATGAGGGAACTGGAGCTGGGGCTGGATTACCTCTGGATCGCCGGGAAGAAAGAGAACTTCATGAGTATTGCGTACAGTTTTGGTCTCCTAATCTGAGGAAAGACATTCTTGCCATAGAGGGAGTACAGAGAAGGTTCACCAGACTGATTCCTGGGATGGTAGGACTTCCATATGAAGAAAGACTAGATAGACTCGGCTTGTACTCGCTGGAATTTAGAAGATTGAGTGGGGGATCTTATAGAGACTTACAAAATTCTTAAGGGGTTGGGCAGGCTAGATGCAGGAAGATTGTTCCCGATGTTCGGGAAGTCCAGGACAAGGGGTCACAGTTTAAGGATAAGGGGGAAGTCTTTTAGGACCGAGATGAGAAAATCATTTTTCACACAGAGAGTGGTGAATCTGTGGAATTCTCTGCCACAGAAGGTAGTTGAGGCCAGTTCATTGGCTCTATTTAAGAGGGAGTTAGATGTGGCCCTTGTGGCTAAAGGGATCAGGGGGTATGGAGAGAAGGCAGGTACAGGATACTGAGTTGGATGATCAGCCATGATCATATTGAATGACGGTGCAGGCTCGAAGGGTTTCATAGATAGGAGTTACAATACGATACGATATAACTGTATTTATCCCAGTCATAAAACACAACAAGATACATGAAACATGAAATTAAGGTGTAGAGTGGAAATTGCAGGATTGGGGATGTGCAGTTTGGGGATGGGAGGGGGGTGGGGGGAGTCAGTCTATCCCACGACAGAAGGGGGAGGAGTTGTACAGTTTGATAGCCACAGGGAAAAAAGGATCTCCTGTGACGTTCTGTGCTGCATCTTGGTGGAACCAGTCTGTTGCTGGAGGTGCTCCTCAGGTTGACCAGTGTGTCACGGAGGGGAGAGCTGTATTGTCCAGGATGCTCCACAGTTTGAGTAGATGGGTGACCACAAGAAAAGGGAATGCAGATGGCCTCTGTGGCCATTCCCCTTCATAGCAGGTATATCCTTTTGGATACTGTTGAGGGGGATGAACTGCCAGGGCTGAGCAGCAAGAGCAGTGAGGCCTGGCTCTGAGGAACAGCGGTAATGTCAGGCAGGGCCATAATAGTAGGACTCTCCATTTAAGACAGGAAATTCTGCGGCAGCAGTCGAGACTCCGGGATGATGTGTTGCTTCCCTGGTGACAGGGTCCAGGATGTCTCTGAGTGGCTGCACGACATCCTCAAGGGGGAGTGCGAGCTGCCAGATGTTGTCATGCATGTTGGCACAAATAACATAGGAAGGAGAAGGGATGAGGTTCTGCAAAATGAATATAGAGAGTTAAACAAAAGATTCAAGATAAGGACCTCCAGGGGAGTGATCTCCGGATTATTCCCAGTGCCACGTGTTACAAAGGGTAGTAAAAGGGAGATTGGACAGATGAATGAATGGCTGAGGAGTTGGTGCAGGGGGTAGGGATTCTGAATTTTGAACCATTGGGACCTCTTTTGGGGCAGAATTCGACCTGTACAAGAGGAATGGGTTGGACCTGACCTGGAGGGCAACCAATATATTGGCAGGCAGGTTTGTTAGTGCTACACAGCTGGGTTTAAAGTAGATTGGCAGAGTGGGGGGATCCAATGCAGGACTGAGGCAGGGAAGGGGTATGTAAGGTGATGAAAGAAAGTTCAGTGGACAGAAAAAGCAGAAGCCAGGAAGGACTGGTGGATTGAATTGAATTTAATTGAATGTGAGAGGCCTGATGGGTCAGGCGGATGAACTCAGGGTATGGAATGACATGTGTGAATAGACATGGTAGCCATTGCAGAAACCTAGCTAAGAGTGTGGCAGGAGAATGTGAGTGCAGTTGTCCAAGATGACATTATTGGTGGTTCGTCCAGTAAACTGTCAACTGAAAAATAAAATAAAACTGAAATAAAAAGGAGATGATGACTTGTTTGGAGTGTACTATAGACTCAAATAATCAACAGAAATTAGAAGAACAAATATGCAGGAAGATTGTAGGCAGCTGCAAGACTAATAAGATTGTCTGGAATTTTTTTGAGAATGTAACAAGTACAATGGATAAATGAGAGCCAGTGGATGTGGTGTATCTGGACTTTCAAAAAGCCTTTGACAAGGTCCCACACAAGAGATTAGTGTGCAAAATTAGAGCACATGATATTGGCGATAGGGTATTGACGTAGATAGAGAACTGGTTGGCAGACAGGAAGCAAAAAGTAGGAATTAACGGGTACTTATCAGAATGGCAGGCAGTGACTAGTAGGGTGCCACAAGGCTCAGTGCTGGACCCCAGTTATTTACAATATATATTAACAATTTAGACAAAGAAATTAAATGTAACATCTCCAAGTTTGTGGATGGCACAAAGCTGGGTGGCAGAGTGGGCTGCGATGAGGATGCTATGAGGCTGCAGGGTGACTTGGATAGATTGGGTGAGTGGGCAGATGCCTGGCATATGCAGTATAATGTGGATAAATGTGAGGTTATCCACTTTGGTGGCAAGAACAAGAAGGCAGATTATTATCTGAAAGGTGTCGGATTAGGAAAAGGGGAGGTACAATGAGACCTGGGTGTGCTTATACATCAGTCACTGAAAGTCAGCATGCAGGTACAGCAGGCAGTGAAGGAAGCTAATGGCATGTTTGCCTTAATTGCGAGAGGATTTGAGTTTAGGAGCAAGAAAGTCCTACTGCAGTTGTACTGGTGAGACCACACCTGGAATATTGTGTGCAATTTTGGTCTCCTAATTTGAGGAAGGATATTCTTACTATTGAGGGAGTGCAGCATAGGTTCATTCATAGGGATGGTGGGACTAACATATGATGAAAGAATGAGTCGACTGGACTTGTATTTAGAAGGATGAGAGGGGATCTTATATAAACATATAGACAGTGGAGGCCACTGTCTATATGTTTCTATATAGACAGTGGCCTCCCAGGCCTGATCAGATATATCCGAGGACATTGTGGAAAGCTAAAGAAGAAATTACAAGTGCTGTAGCTGAGACATTAGTCATGGGTGAGGTGCCGGAAGACTGGAGGGTGGCTAATAGTGTGCCTCTATTCTAGAAGGGGCTGCAAAGAATATCCATCAACTATAGACCAGTGAGCCTAACATCTGTGGAAGGCAAGTTAATGGTGAGGATTCTAAGGGATAAGATATATATGCATTTGGTAAGACAGTGAAAAGCTTTTGTTTGTGTGCTATCCAGCGAAAGAAAAGACTGTACATGAACACAGTCGAGCTGTTTGGAGAGCACAGATAAAGGTAAAGATGCAACATTTAGTGGAAGACATAACATTGAAGTCCGATCAAAGTTAGTTCAGTCTCCAATGAGGTAGATGGGGTGTCAGGACCGCACTCTAGCTGATGAGAGGACCGTTCAGTTGCCTGATAACAGTAGGGAAGAAACTGTCCCTGAATCTGAATGTGTGTGCTTTCAAACTTCTGCACCTCTGACCTGGTAGAAAAGGGGAGAAGACAGAGTAACTGGGATGAGACTATTCCTTGATTATGTTAGCACCCCGGCTAAGGCACCTTGAAGTGTAGATGGGGAGTGTTGTAGAGCAGAGGGATCTAGGAGTGGGATCCTTGAAGGTCGAGTCGCAGGTACATCAGGTGGTCAAAAAGGCTTTAGGCAAATTGGCCTTCATGAGTCAGGGTATTAGAAACATAGAAATTAGGTGCAGGAGCAGGCCATTCGGCCCTTCGAGCCTGCACCGCCATTCAATATGATCATGGCTGATCATCAAACTCAGTATCCTGTACCTGCCTTCTCTCCATACCCCCTGATCCCTTCAGCCACAAGGGCCACATCCAACTCCCTCTTAAATATGGCCAACAAACTGGCCTCAACTATCTTCTGTGGCAGAGAATTCCACAGATTCACCACTCTCTGTGTGAAAAATGATTTTCTCATCTCAGTCCCTTATCCTTAAACTGTGACCCCTTGTCCTGGACTGTATTGAGTATAGATGTTGGGAGGTCACATTGCAGTTATATAAGACGTTGGTGAGACTGCATTTAGAACATTGTGTTCAGTTCTGGGCACCATATCGTAGGAAAGATATTGTCAAGCTTGAAAGGATTCAGCGAAGATTTACAAGGATGTTGCCAGGACTAGAGGGTGTGAGCTATAGGGAGAGATTGAGTAGGCTGGGTCTCTAATCCTTGGAGTGCAGGAGGATGAGGGGTGATCTTATAGAGGTGTATAAAATCATGAGAGGAATAGATTTGGTAGATGCACAGAGCCTCTTGCCCAGAGTAGGGGAATCGAGTTCCAGAGGACATAGGTTCAAGATGAAAGGGAAAATATTTAATAGGAATCTGAGGGATAACCTTTTCACACAAAGGATGGTGGGTGTGTTATGTTTTGTAAAGTCCCTGTTGTGGCTAGCCCAATGAATGCACATCCGACACCGGTGCCATCTTGTAAGAAGCCTTTATTTCCAACACTAACAGAAACTCAGTCACAAGGCACTGACCAACTTGCCAGCTTGCACTCCTGGCCTCAAGGGGCGCTGGCATTTACATTACATCTCCCCCTTTGGGGTCTCAATTTTTTCAATACAAATAAATTTAACTTTTAATCACTTTAATGTGGATAACAAACTATTTTCAATACTAATATTGATGTCAAATACTAACGTTACATCTCCCCCTTCAACTATGGGGTTTCATTAACGTGTACGTCCATGGCATATACATGAAAATACAGTACTATTGGAGCCATTTAGATTTGGCTTCATTTAATTCAGCTGAACATTTGTACATTTCCCATATATTTTCCTTCAATACTCTTTTGCATTCGATTTCCATTCTACTTATGAACTTTAATATCCACATAAAGTCTTACATTAGAATCCATAACATTAGATTACATTAGTGCTGCTTTTTTCCACTTTCACCTCATAACCTAGAGACTCTATGGTTCTGTCTCATTGCCTCTTGCTGTGTCTGTGGAAACTGGCTCCTCCATCTAGGTTTCTCGCTACAGGTGGCATATCCCCGGCTACAGGGGTCTATCCTGGGCTCCAGGACTCTATCTGGGCTCTATCCTGGGCTGACTCTCAGCCTCGTCTCGGAGACTTGCTCCATCTGGGAGGCGGACTCGCACTTCAAAAAAAAAAATATGTTTTCGCTCTTTCGATTTCTGTTGCTGGCAAGTACTTCAGCCAACTCAACCTTCAAAGCAATGTTTTTACTCTTTTGTTTCCTGCACAACAACACAGCTCCTGCAGAAACCTCGGCAAATCATCTGTACTTCTAGACTTCTCAACTTCCACCTCCCCGAATTTGTCACTCAGCGTTTCCAAACTGCTGCTCAGGTCGTGCTGCGTGCTCCGCAGGACTTCTTGAAGTTCTCGAACATGGCGGCGGCGGCAGTCGTTATCGGCGCATGTGGCCGGGTGAGGGTGCGGGGCAGCGTAGTAGGAAGGTGGCCGTGGCGGCCATTACTCCCTCTGGGAGAGGCCGTCTATGGAGACCTGCGATTCCTCCGCTGATCACGGGGACTCGGGGAATCGTGACGCCTTTTCCTCGCTGGTGATCCCAATCCCACTTGGCGATCTCTGGCCATCACGGGGGGCGACCTCCTCTCCGCCTCCCCCCGCCCAATCATCTGTCATGTGGGTGGGTGGGCTTCCCCTCGCTGAAACCACCATCGGCCGGCCCTCTGCTGCTTTCGAGTCTTGCTCTTCTTCTTTTGCATCTTTTTCTTCTTTTTTGAGGGCTCCGAGCTTTCTTCTTTTTCGGCCTGCAGTTGCTCATTCTCATTCTTCTTCTTCTTCTTGCATGGAGAGTGGTCTCGGTGGCTTGAGACCGATCATTCTGACACCATTTGTAAAGTCCCTGTTGTGGCTAGCCCAATGAATGCATGTCCGGCACCAACGCCATTTTGTAAGAAGCCTTTATTTCCAACACTAACAGAAACTTCTAGAAGGTCACTTGACCTCAGTCATGAGGCACTGACCAACTCGCCAGCTTGCACTCCTGGCCTCAAGGGGCGCTGGCATTTACATTACAGGTGTGAGGGATAAAGTGATTAAACCCCAAGTAAGGGACTTTAAAGAGGATTCAAACCGATAGGGGCCAGGGAGAGGGTTCTGACACAGCTGTGTATAAAAGTTACCAGACCCATCCTTGAGTAAGAAGTAATAGCATTGTATAGCGGTAGAAGGGAGTGATGTAGATAGATCCCTATCAGTAGAATGGAGTGATAGATGGGACCCTTGTCACTATAGCTTAGCTTTAGTGCTGATATAGGAGAACTGAGAGAGTTCACTTGGAGGTGAGTAAAACTAGGGTAGGTCATGAACAACTGAGCATGCTTAATAAAATAAATGAATATTACAACACACCCCTGGTCAAGAAACTGCTCATTACCATGGACATGTGATGTATGATGTGGGAGGTACTGGGGGGACGTACCTACAGGTTGTCCACCTCAGTGTCTGATTGGAGCGGGTCAAAGGAGGGGAGGTTGGATGTAGAATTCTGTGTATAAAGGGGGTTTGCCCTTCTGACTTCGGGGTGTCTCAACTTGGAGAGGCACCCGGCTCTGCAGACTCGAAAATAAAGAATCTCTTGCTTCCACGATTTAGTCTTTGAGTAGTGATTGTGAGCACATTGCATATCTCACAAACTGGGGGCTCGTCCGCGATCGCCACTCCGGCTGCTCGGTGGAGGCAAAGAAGGAAGGGAAGGTGCACCCTGCTGATTTCAGCAGTCTCTGATCTCCTTGCTTGCCATCCGATAAGATAAAGATAACCGGAATGGGAAAAGTAAGAGTCCGGGGGGAAACAGGACAAGGCTCACACTGGTGAAGAGCCGCACATTCCGCCTGATGGTCCATTGGGGCGAATGTGGCAATCTTGGGGAGAAAGAAGCCCCGGGGGTAAAGATAAGGAGACTACGATTAAGTTCTGTTATTTTGATTAACCAAAGGAACCAATAAGGGGGAATTCAGTTTGGTGGCACTGGACTGTACAGAATATTCAGAGTATCTAAAAAAATCTAAAGAAAATCACAGTGCCAAATGTTTTGAGTACGAAAAGTTAAAAAGAAAGGAGAAGCACATGAAAGACCTGGGTGTCATGGTACACCAGTCATTGAAAGTAGGCATACAGGTGCAGCAGGCTGTGAAGAAAGCGAATGGTATGTTGGCATTCATAGCAAAAGGATTTGAGTACAAGAGCAGGGAGGTTCTACTGCAGTTGTACAGGGTCTTGGTGAGGCCACACCTGGAGTATTGCGTACAGTTTTGGTTTCCTAATCTGAGGAAAGACATTCTTGCCATAGAGGGAGTTCACCAGACTGATTCCTGGGATGGCACGACTTCCATATGAAGAAAGACTGGATAGACTCGGCTTGTACTCGCTGGAATTTAGAAGATTGAGGGGTGATCACATAGAGACTTACAAAATTCTTAAGGGGTTGGACAGGCTAAATGCAGGAATATCGTTCCCGATGTTGGGGAAATCCAGAACAAGGGGGTCACAGTTTAAGGATAAGGGAGAAGTCTTTAGGATAGAGATGAGGACAAATTCACACAGTGGTGAATCTGTGGAATTCTCTGCCACAGAAAGTAGTTGAGGCCAGTTCGTTGGCCATATTTAAGAGGGAGTTGGATGTGGCCCTTGTGGCTGAAGGGATCAGGGGGTATGGAGAGAAGGCAGGTACAGGATACTGAGTTGGATGATCAGCCATGATCATATTGAATGGCGGTGCAGGCTCGAAGGGCCGAATGGCCTGCTCCTGCACCTAATTTCTATGTTTCTATGTTTCTATGAAAGAAATATTGAGTTGTTTCACACAATCTCATTGAAGTAAGAATGAAACTAATGTGATGTGTGTGTAAAAACCATTTTGTATGAATGAGGAAGTTTGTATATGTGATAGGTTTGTTTGCTGTAGGCCACATGCTGTAAGGGTAGGTGTGTGTGTTCCTTTAAGAAATTGTAAGCAATGGGGGAGGTTACAAACAGCTGTAAGGTAACGGACGACGCTTTGTATCATCGCAACTTAAAAGGGGAAAGTTGGAAAATGTAGGTTGCTTGGCTTTGTTGATTTCTTTTCAGTAAAGTTAATTTGGAAAATTGTTAGTCGTATGTATTTAAACTAGGAATTGGAATTTGGGAATTGTAGGGAGAATGGTTTGAACAAAATTAGAAATAAGTTAATTGCTGAACAACAAGCAGATTTTATGGTTTGTTTAGATAAACATTCTGGTTGCAGAGGGTTAATAAATTAATGGGGCCCAGGGGAAAAAAAAAACAAAGGAGTTGGCAGACAATGATGTCAATAATGGGAAGTTTATTTACTTCAGAAGAAAGACAGATGGTCAGACAAGCAGGAATAAAGATCTGGGAAAAGGGGTTGCAGACTCCGGGGGTAGCAGCAGACGCAGGTCAGCAGTTACTAAAGGTTAATTTCGTAACCAAGTCATGCCCAGATATTAGAAAGAAACTGGAAAAATTGGAGGATTGGAATGACAAACCATTAAATCAATTGTTAACAGGCTCAGAGAGTATGTGTATGACGGGATGTGGAAAAACAGAAGGGAAAGGCAAAAATGATGTTGCAGGCAGTACAGCAAGGGGTAAAGAAGAAGGGAAATGAAGGTGATAGAAGGCCGGGTGCTCATGGAGACCGGGGAAGGGGAAGAGGCAGAGACAGAGGACGAGGAAGAGGTGAATGGTAGGACCGAAGTTGAAGTCACCGGGAAAACAAGGAACAAGGATCAGGAGGGTGGTACAGGGGGCCATCCCGGTGTTACTTGTAACGAGGAGGGTCATTTCAAGAGGGAATGTCCCAGGCTATGACGGGAGGTGCAGTCGTACACACTCATGAAGGAAGAATAGGGAAGTCGGGGGTCCTGCTCCCTGGGGTGCATGGGATGCACACGGGAACCTCTGGTAAACTTGAAATTAGGACCGCAGGGAGAGGATATGGTATTTATGGTAATTCGGGAGCGGAGAGATCAAGAGGAACTAAGGTACCAGAAGAAATTGGATTGGGTGAAAAACAAGTCAGAATCTCAGGGGTAGGGGGGAAAGTGATGACTGCCCCCGAGGTAGTAAAATATGAGAATCAAGAAGTCAGTGGAAGATTTTAAAAGGAAGGTGAATAAATTTGCAAAGGAGGATAAAGTATCTGAGAAGTAAGACAATGAGTTTAGAATGAGAAAGAAGGCAGATCAAAAAGGATTAAAGTGGGAAGCAGAGGGATCAATTGATGAGTGCTTCAAAAAAAAGATAAGAGCAGGCCAGACACAGATTATCCTTTGGGGCACCCATAAACTGAGAGGGCTAAGAAATACCTTACCCAATATTCCTGGTGGGGCAGGAAATGGATTATGTCTTTGGAGGACGATTATTGGCTATGGGAGATTTGAAGGCACTGTTGGTGAAAGTGATAGGAACCACTAAACTGACAGAACTCCTGAAGATGGCTGGTATAAAAATGCAGTGAACAATGCAATGAACAATGGCATGCTGTTTGACACAGTCAGGCAGGGGGTATGGCAGGCTCTCAGACAAAAATCCAGCAGCCTATCTGGAGAACAAGCTGAAAAGGTGGAGACAGGAAACTGAAAGAAAATATAAGGCAACCAGTAATGAACACTATATTTTGAACCACTGTGGTGGATGTCATTCCTCCTAAAGTCAAGTCTAGATTGGAGGAGGTGGTGGGATTGTAATCTATTTCCCACCCCTGATTCAGTGATCATTTGGTCAATGAGGTTGAGAAATATCGCAAAGATAGGAAAAAGACTTGCAGACCAGCAGGAAGAGGTGCAGAGGAAAATGATGCAAATGTAACTTGAAGAGCTCAAAAAGAAAGAGCGTGAAAAAGGAAAGTCAATGTTGTCAGTAACAACAGACCTGGTTGAAAAGTCTGAAATAAGTGATGCACCAACACACAGTGAGTCCTATGACAGAGCCAAACAGGGGCCAGAGATTCCATGCCAATAATAAATGTATTTGGGAGAGTGTTTCCTCAAATGCCCTATCAGGAGTGAAATAAATCTGGATATAAGCCCAGACAGGACTGGGGTCCCCAAGGGAGGAAGGGATCTCAAGGAAGAGGTCAAGGAAGGCTAGTAAGGAGATAGGTAATGGATAAGGTTTTGGGGATGTGAACAGGTATGGTAATTAGGAAATAATAATAATAATATTAAGATCATGGTGAACATAGCTATGGTAAGAACATTAAGAAGAGGTATTAAATACACCTAGGCTAGGATGCGGCAGGGTTTTAAATTCTAGCCCCATGTTTTTAATCAGATGTTGTAGGCAGATTTGGAAGGTGTTGATATAGTATGTGGATGATTTGTTGGTTTGTTCCACAAGTGAGAAGCAATGTGAGAGAGAGACACATTGTAATTATCTTGGAAAAGATGGCACAGGAGGTCATAATGTATCAAGGAAGAAGTTGTTGTTCTGTCAGCTGCAGGTAGAATATTTTGGACGAGTAATATCTAAAGAAGTAAAAGCTTCAAATCGACATTGATTCCCAAACCTCATGATGATGATCTTGGGAATGGCAGGATATAGTTCAGACTAGCCGACTTGTTAAAGGGATCATAATAGCTGCAGGGTTTGAAGTGATGCATCAGGAATTTTAAGGTAATCAAGGAAGGAGAAATTAAGGCTTTAAGAGCACCATATGTACATGGGTCTGGCACATGTTTGGAGCCAGAAAGGCTTTTAGAAAAGCAACTGAGACCCCATGCAAAGTTAGCAGTGTCCCCCTATGAAACGTTGTATGGGTTACCTTATTTGGGACCTTAAGTCGATTGGCTCAAAGCCACCACTCAACTTTCCAATTACATGCTGTAAAGGCCGGCGACTGGGTACCTTGGAAGGAGGAAACTCCAGCCCAGGTGGACCACCTAGTATTACTGACAGCCGAGACAGCAGTACGAACAAAAGAAAAAGGGTGGACCTACGCAATCCGGGTTAAAGGACCCGTTGATCCACCCGCTCCTGATAAAGAGGAACAGTGGATGGTGAAGCCAGGAAATAAGCCCCTAACATTAACTTTTAGAAAAAAAATTAAATGTATAACTAGCAGTCTGTAAGGGGCATTTGTGGTATTGTTTGCTCTGCATGTAATTATGGTAAAAAGTATTAATAACTGTGATAAATGTTATCATCCTATCAGATACGGAGGGCGGACAACCAGATCATTTACTTATTATTCCCATGTGAACGATGCTTGCTATAACCTGAGGACTAGAACTATTTGTGAGGATGGGGGAAAGAAGTATTATAGGGTAGAGAATAGAGGATATGTACGGAGGTTTGGGTACGTTACCTGCCCAAAGGGGGAGAGATGGGTTTGTATGACTAGGACAGGGCAGTTAGGTCTCCCTTTCCATGCCTTAAGATGGACATTAGACAAAATGAAGGAGGAAGTAATAACAAGGTTAACGAAAGTAGTGGTCACCAAGCCTTCTCCTCCCCCACCTACTCAGCCTCAATTGCACCAGACACTGTACGAAGAAATAAAGAAGCAGATTGAGATCCCTGAAGGAGGAAAAAAACCTGTTTGTGGACTTGGCCCTCCGGATAGCTGGAATCCTGAATGTGACTAACTGTTGGGTCTGTGGCGGACCACTGATGAGCTCACGTTGGCCGTGGAGAGGATCCATTGTTGAAGTATGGGACCTGATGGAGTGGAACCTGACAGTTGGACAAGACCGAGATCCCCAGGCATGGGTCCTGACAGACGCTCCGGTTGGGACTGAGTGTATCGCTAGGCCCTGGGCAAAGGATGCCGTCCTAGTAGGCAGCAGCCCCTGCCAGCGCATCGTCACCCAGTAGCCAAATCAGTCCCGAGTGTGGTGGCCAGAGGAGCCTAAATGGTATCCAACTAAGAAAGACGGGAGAAACTGCACTATCTGGATGAAGACCGATGGAATGGAATTGACTGGACTATGGAATTGCACCGGGAACAACCCTTATCATGGAATCCCTGTGTTGCGTGACATATGGAACAAGGTTGCCTCTAGTGGACCGGCCCCTGAAGGACTGTTATGGATATGCGGACACAAGGCCTACTCGGTGTTACCGACAAATTGGAGTGGGGCTTGCTTCATTGGACTGGTACAACCAGGATTTTTTCTATTAAATACCGAAGAAGGGCGGTCACTAGGAACACCTGTATTTGACGACCTATATCGGAAGAAGAGGAAAATAGACATTGGAGAATAGGAAGATGATGAATGGCCACCCGCAAGAATCATCCCATACTAGGGACCAGCCATTTGGGCACAGGGTGGATCCTGGGGCTACCGAACCCCGGTATACATGTTAAACCGGATCATAAGTCTTCAGGCAGTACTGGAGGTAATTACCAACCAAACTGCGGGGGCACTGGAGATGCTGGCAAAGCAGCAGGCACAGATGAGAGCAGCAATATACCAGAACCGGTTGGCCCTAGATTATCTCCTGGCAGAAGAAGGAGGGGTATGCGGGAAATTCAACCTCTCTAATTGCTGCCTAAACATCGATGACAACGGACAGGCAGTGATGGAGATATCAGAAGGAATCTGTAAGTTGGCACATGTACCAATACAGAAGTGGAATACGATTATGGGAACCCGATGGTGGGATCATCCTCGGAGGAACATGGTGGAGAACGGTGGGACTCGTGTTCCTATGTGCAGTGGCTGGACTGATCTTTATCCCCTGTTGCATCCCTTGTTTTAGGGAACTTATTACAAGGAGTATAAGTCAGATGCAGGCTGTTGTCATGCCTATGGGAGAGAAAGGGGAAATACAGAAAATAATGATAATGCGACCAGGGAAGGTCCAGGATCTACAGGAAAAGGAGATTAGGACAATGTTACGTCAAATCGAATTGAGGGAACTTGAAATTGAGGTTTAATCAATAGACGCATAGCAAAGGAAAAAGGGAGGATTGTGAGGGATAAAGTGATTAAACCCCACTATTGTAAGGGGCTTTAAAGAGGATTCAAACCGATAGGGGCCAGGAAGAGGGTTCTGACACAGTTGTGTATAAAAGTTACCAGACCCATCCTTGAGTAAGAAGTAATAGCATTGTATAGCGGTAGAAGGGAGTGATGTAGATAGCTCCCTATCAGTAGAATAGAGTGATAGATGGGACCCTTGTCACTATAGCTTAGCTTTAGTGCTGATATAGGAGAACTGAGAGAGTTCACTTGGAGGTGAGTAAAACTAGGGTAGGTCATGAACAACTGAGCATGCTTAATAAAATAAATGAATATTACAACACACCCCTGGTCAAGAAACTGCTCATTACCATGGACATGCGATGTATGATGTGGGAGGTACTGGGGGGACGTACCTACAGGTTGTCCACCTCAGTGTCTGATTGGAGCGGGTCAAAGGAGGGGAGGTTGGATGTAGAATTCTGTGTATAAAGGGGGTTTGCCCTTCTGACTTCAGGGTGTCTCAACTTGGAGAGGCACCCGGCTCTGCAGACTCGAAAATAAAGAATCTCTTGCTTCCACGATTTAGTCTTTGAGTAGTGATTGTGAGCACATTGCATATCTCACACAGGTGTATGTAACAAGCTGCCAGATGAGGTAGTTGAGGCTGGGACTATCTCAATGTTTAAGAAAGTTAAACAAGTACATTCATAGGACAGGTTTAGAGAGATATGGACCAAACACAGTCAGGTGGGACTAGTGTAGCTGGGCCATGTTGGCCAGTGTGGGCAAATTTGGCTGAAGGCCTGTTTCCACACTGTATCACTCTATGACTCTATGACTCTAAAAGAAGGGTTGGTTGTGGACACTTCCGCTAGTTGGTGCTGTCCACGTGGAGTTTGTACATTCTTCCTGCGACCACATGGTTTCCTCTGGATGCTTCAACTTCCACCCACATCCTAAAGACGTATGAGTTTGTAGGTTAATTGTTCTCTGTAAATTGCCCCTAATGTGTAGGGAGTGGCTGAGAATTTGGGATAACATAGAACTGGTGTGAATGGGTGATCGATGGTCGGCTTGGATTCAGTGGGCTGATGGGTCAATTTCCATGCTGTATCTTTCAATCAAACAATCAAATCCTGAGATAGACACAAATGCTGGAGTAACTCAGCAGGACAGGCAGCATCTCTGGAGGGAAGGAATGAGTGGCGTTTCGGGTCAAGTACCTTAATCAGACTCAACTCCTGAGCATTGATATTGTCATTGTCAACTTTAAAAGTGAAAACAACTAATAGAAAATAGTAATATAAAATTAAAGCATTTCAATTAAAGATGCAGGACCTTTTTTTTGTGAGCCATACAAATGGTTTGACATGCTGAATTAATCACAAAATGTGCTTGGAATTTCCAACAGCTAAATAATGGTCTTAAGTGTGTGGAGTTGTTTACGTCCACCTGGGCCAAGAGACATGCGCTGTGATTTAACATTTCATCTGAAAGACAGCGGCTTTGACAGCAAAGACTATGGGGTTTAGGAGGGGCTTGAATCAATGAGGGTGCCAAGTGCCTTTGACGAAGCTAATGTGAAGAAGAGAAAGAGCATACAGCGCGTCACAGTGGAGCAGGGGTAGAGTTGCTGCCTTACAGTGCTTGCAGCGCCGGAGACCCAGGTTCGATCCTGACTACGGGTGCTGTCTGTACGGAGTTTGTACGTTCTCCCCGTGACCTGTATGGGTTTTCTCCGAGATCTTCGGTCTCCTCCCACACTCCAAAGACCTTCAGGTTTGTAGGATAATTGGCTTGCTATGAATGTAATTGTCCCTAGTGAGGGGATGGTGTCTATGTGCGGGGATCACTGGTCGGCATGGACTCGGTGGGCCGAAGGACCTGTTTCTACGCTGCATCTCTAAACTAAACTAAAACATAACTTGGCTTTTTCACCTCCCTGCAGTTGATTGGGATGATTATCGGTGATACTGCAGGGTCCACTGTCATCTTTCTCCTGGCTGTTGCTGGCATTGCGGGAGACTGCATTGGTAACTCGGACATTGGTCCGGCCGCCACTTCAACATAGTAGATGGGGGAGAGAGTGAGTAGTGGATAATGCAGAGGAAGGGTGGAAATGTTGTGTTAGGCCCCTCCACCTACTTGGGGTTAATGGAAAACAAATATTCCAATAAAATGCCTATTTCTATATGTAGTATCTGTAAAATCTTATCTTTTTATGAACACATGAGAATGGTGCTAGTTTCAGTCAAGAGGATGTGTTCTATATATAATTTGGTCTAACTCTGTGGCATAATATGGTAGCTATTGCTTGTATAATAGTCTACGCATGGCGTTATGTTTGCTGTTAGGTTAATTAAGCATAACATAAAAAGAGTCTGTTCCTTGAAACACAAGGTTGTTCAGTTTATTATCCACAAAAAAGCTATTTTCTCAAAATAACTTAGCGGGCCATGGGTGATCATAGACTGTGTGGTTGATCTGTTTATAATCAAGTAAACTGTATGCCAGCTTCTAATTCCCAGCTGGAGATAAATATTCTGAAAAATTATCAAACAAATATTGTTGGATTCATCCCATGATTCAAGCACCAAGACATTATTCAATTAGCCGCTGAAACAAACTCTTGTGTATTTTGGCATTTTTGTTTCTCGTGATGTGGTCCTCACCCCATAACTTATATTCATGTGATTACAATGAATATTTAGGCCAAGCCAACCAATTTATATTTAGACAACCAATTGCCATTGATGACCATGAGCATCTCAAGTGTTCTACAGAAAAAGCCGCAGGTATCTAACAATGCAGTGGAGCATGGATTGTCAACTTGTCGCGGTGGAAAAGCTTGTGTGGACCTGCGATCCTGGGTTTGATGTCCTGCCATCTGGAGCTATGCTCTTGGTAGGGCCACCCATGGCGGTAAGGTCGAGTGGGAGGTCTCTGGCAAAGAGCAATCCAACCAAGACCTCAACAGTGGAACAGGCGGAGGATGATGGCTGTCCTTAGTGGAGCGTCACAACGGCTGGGAAGGTGGATGAAGGCTGCAGCAGAAAAAGGTCTCCGGTCGTCTTGGACTCCATGTCACTGGATCCTGACCCAGATCTGTCAAGGACCGTGGGGTGGCTGTCTGTGCACTAGTCTCCCCATGTTAAATAAAGTCACGCACATGCATCCTCCATATAGGGAATAGCACCCTGGAGATATCTATGGTCCACAACCAAAGGGGGCCTAAGAAGGAGCATTAAATACAATGAAACCAAATGGGTGTGCATTTAGTCACCAGTAGCTTTCCAACAGGTCAGAAACCGAGTGCTACTGGGTGACTTAGATGAGGATTTTGATGGAGCTTCATACAGTAGAAATTAAAAATGTGCACAGTGAAATTATTAAATAAAAAAGCAAACCGCTGGAGGAACTCAGTGGGACTGTGTCATTGGGTGCCATACAACCTAATTCTTCAATGAAGCCCAAGAAGAAAGAAGCTGACATGGTTGCATCCACCCCTTCCTGCTTTCATTCACACTCCCACTTTATGACCTCCCACTGCTCACTGGTGACCCGATCTGGTCACTCGTGAAGCCGAGGTTTTAAAGTATAAATTGGGTCTTTGTATTATCAGTACCTACTACGTGCCAAGAATTAACCCCTCAGTACCATGTAAGTCTTTGTTAATAGACCCAGGCCTATCGCAGCTGAAGCTACCAAAGTCACATGGTGGCAGTATTCAGCATTATCCAGTAAGTTTGGTCAGTTATCCTCAGTAATTACAAACTGATGCTAGTCCTCAAAGATGAGAAATTACGACTGCCATCTCCAGTTATGGAGGTGGATACGGTTTGCATCAGTCACCAAATTTCAGTTTGGTATCAACTAACTATAACACTAGGTGCATCCTATAGGTTAAAGGTTATTGTGCGAATATGCATAATCTGCATGCTCAACTCCAAGTTGATACACCATGGTGGTGGCATATGTTAGTCACATGGGTGCAGTAAAGTTAAACTATCCCATGATTTTTACCTAACCTCGTTTGAGGCTATTGTGTCATTAAGTGAAATCTATGTTTCTATGACTGAGGTGAGAAAAAACATTTTCACCCAGAGAGTTGTGAATTTGTGGAATTCCCTGCCACAGAGGGCGGTGGAGGCCAAATCACTGGATGGATTTAACATAGAAACATAGAAACATAGAAAATAGGTGCAGGAGTAGGCCATTCGGCCCTTCAAGCCTGCACCGCCATTCAGTATGATCATGGCTGACGATTTCAACTCAGTATCCTGTACCTGCCTTCTCTCCATACCCCCTGATCCCTTTAGCCACAAGGGCCAAATCTAACTCCCTTTTGAATATAGCCAATGAACTGGCCTCAACTACCTTCTGTGGCAGAGAATTCCAGAAACTCACCACTGTGTGAAAAATGTTTTCCTCATCTCGGTCCTAAAGGAATTCCCCCTTATCCTTAAACTGTGACCCCTTGTTCTGGACCTTCCCAACATTGGGAACAATCTTCCTGCATCTAGCCTGTCCAATCCCTTAAGATTTTGGAAGTTTCTAAAAGATACTCCAGGTATGGTCGCACCAGAACCCTGTACAACTGCAGTAGAACCTCCCTGCTCTTGTACTCAAATCCTTTTGCTATGAATACCAACATACCATTTGCTTTCTTCACTGCCTGCTGCACCTGCATGCCTACTTTCAATGACTGGTGTACCATGACACCCAGGTCTCGTTGCATCTCCCCTTTTCCTAATCGGCTACCATTCAGATAATAATCTACCCTCCTGTTTTAGCCACCAAAGTGGATAACCTCACATTTATCCACATTATACTGCATCTTCCATGCATTTGCCCACTCACCCAGCCTATCCAAGTCACCTTGCAGCCTCCTAACATCCTCCTCACACCTAACACTGCCCCCCAGCTTTGTGTCATCCGCAAACTTGGAAATGTTGCATGCAAATCCCCCATCCAAATCATTAATATATATTGTAAATAGCTGGGGTCCCAGCACTGAGCCTTGCCGTACCCCACTAGTCACTGCCTGCCATTCTGAAAAGGACCCGTTTACTCCTACCCTTTGCTTTCTGTCTGCCAGCCAGTTCTCTATCCACATCAATACTGAACCCCCAATACTGTGTGCTTTAAGTTTGTATACTAATCTCTTACGTGGGACCTTGTCGAAAGCCTTCTGAAAGTCCAGATATAACTCATCCACTGGTTCTCCCTTATCCACTCTACTAGTTACATCCTTCAAAAGATTCTATAAGGTCCGTCAGACATGATTTACCTTTCGTAAATCCATGCTGACTTTGTCCAATGATTTCACCACTTTCCAAATGTGCTGCTTTCCCATCTTTAATAACTGACTCTAGCAGTTTCCCCACTACCGATGTTAGACTAATTGGTCTGTAATTCCCAGTTTTCTCTCTCCCTCCTTTTTAAAAAAGTGGGGTTACATTAGCTACCCTCCAATCCTCAGGAACTACTCCAGAATCTAAAGAGTTTTGAAAAATTATCATTAATGCATCCACTGTTTCTGTGGCTACTTCCTTGAGTACTCTGGGATGCAGCCTATCTGGCCCTGGGGATTTATCGGCCTTTAATCCATTCAATTTACCAAACACACTTCCCGGCTAACCTGGATTTCACTCAGTTCCTCCATCTTATTTGACCCCCGGTCCCCTGCTATTTCCAGCAGATTATTTATGTCTTCCTTAGTGAAGACAGAACCAAAGTAGTTATTCAATTGGTCTGCCATGTCCTTGTTCCCCGTGATCAATTCACCTGTTTCTGACTGCAAGGGACCTACATTTGTTTTAACTAATCTTTTTCTCTTCACGTATCTATAAAAACGTTTGCAGTCAGTTTTTATGTTCCCTGCCAGTTTTCTTTCATAATCTATTTCCCCTTTCCAAATTAAGCCCTTTGTCCTCCTCTGCTGGACACTGAATTTCTCCCAGTCCCCTGGTAGGTTGCTTTTCAGGCTAATTTGTATGCTTCATCTTTTGTTTTGTTACTATCCCTGATTTCCCTTGCTATCCACGGATGATAAACCTTTCCTGATTTATTCTTTTGCCAAACTGGGATGAACAATTGTTGTAGTTCATCCATGCAGTCTTTAAATGCCTTCCATTGCTCATCCACTGTCAACCCTTTAAGAATCAATTGCCAGTCTATCTTGGCCAATTCACGTCTCATACCTTCAAAGTTACCTTTCTTTAAGTTCATAACCCTTGTTTCTGAATTAATGATGTCACTCTCCATCCTAATGAAGAACTCAACCATATTATGGGTCACTCTTGCCCAAGGGGCCACGCACAATAAGACTGCTAACTAACCCTTCCTCATTACTCAATACCCAGTCTAGAATAGCCTGCTCTCTCATTGGTTCCTCTACATGTTGGTTTAGAAAACTATCCCGCATACATTCCAAGAAATACATTTTAAGAGAGAGTGAGAGACAGCTCTAGGCGCTGGTGGAATCAAGGGATATGGGGAGAAGGCAGGCACGGGTTATTAATGTGGGACGATCAGCCATGATCAGAATGAATGATGGTGCTGGCTCAAAGAGCCGAAAGGGCTCCTATTTTCTATGTTCTTATTCATTCATTCATTCATTCCTTCAGCTCTCCGCTGTGTTCTTTGATTCTTCTTGATCGCGTGGTTTGCTGACTTGAGCAGATCAAAGCACTGAAAAAATACTCACCCTCTTAGATGTTGCTGGTCACATAATGGATAACAAATGTATTCTAGATGAGCCCTCAAATATTGTGACCCTTTGAAGTGAGTCACTCAGAGGCAGAGATTGTTGATATAAAAGTCTTTATTTGTCAAGAGAAACAGACATTCTCTTGGAGACCCTCTCAGTACAATCTCCAAACTGGAAGTATATGCTTCAATGACACACAAACACGATAATGATCGATTGAGTTTATATACATTTTAAACACAAAGAAACCAAGGAATAATTAGCTCCATTTAAATGACACACAAGACAATAATAACTGATTAACTACACTTTGAATAGTTTAGTCTACTAAGCTTTAACATTTTGAGTGTGGACAAGTAACTTTGCAGAATTACATATTACAATGTGAGCATATTGTTGCTGCCCAATCTCCTGGGACAAAATAATTCATAAGGATGGTCAAAAAGCTTCTGAAAATAGAGAACTTGGATGTCCAAAGTTGGTGTTGTGAGAGTTGACTCTTTGAGTACCAAATATGCCAATTATTCATAGACAAACAAATATGCCTGTGACCAAGCTTGACATGCCATGTAACAAATAAGTCTAGTCTGGAAGCTTCATTCATCTCTGTCATACTGATGCAAAATAATCTTAACGTTCTGTTTTGATGTTGGCCAAATTACCGTTTTCAATTGTGCTAGTAGACAGCCCGTCTGTTTGCAGTTATCCTTTTGATTTCAATCTGATGACTGTTTTCAATGTACATTAGTAGAGATATATCTGAAGACTGGTTCTGTGTTTGGAATTAAAGCTGCTACTTCCACGTAACTTTAAAACCTCCAAATAATCCCTAACAAATACCATTCTTTAGGTATAATTACATTTTGTACATGAGAGGGTATTTTTACATTTGGCTAAATCTAAGAGCAAAAAATTGTTATATAACTTTAACTGAGAATACTTGTCTTGAAATAACGAGAATCGAGTCCCTTTAAAAAGCCTGGAAATTGCAGACCGTTCACTGATATATTAGTGCAGATTATGCCATTCATACCCTTGATTTTGTGCTTTGATTGCCTAGAATAGCTTTATTTGTTATTTAAGGAGGCTTTCATGCCATGGGGAAAAATAAATTAAGTTGTAAGTGCCATTAGAGTCATATGATGGCTTGGACTATCATTAGCAACAAAAAGACTCATTGTTGACAAGCCAAAAACACTGGAGTCATCTGCACAAAAATCTCCCAGTTTATGCCCGTTGATAATTTATGCTGCACAGAAAGGACAAATTTACAAAATGCTCTACACATAACTGTGGCTAAATAAAATAGCATGTTATCATGTACATCACTTTTTAGTGATTTTTAATTTGATTATACATAAAAATACATATTTAAATTAGAGGGGAATAATTTACAATAGAAGAACCTCTTAGCAGACATGCACAAGCATTTATTTTAACCAGTAGATTTATAGAAGGACTTTCAGATTGTAAGTAGCTCAAAGACTCCTTTCAATTTAGACATTCATATTCAGTTCAAATAACATAATTGAAAAAGTTCTTGGTTCTTGGTTTCTTGGTCCTCCAAAATATTCCAAATGGAATTTAAACTGGAGGTGATGGAGGGAGGACTTAAGCCAGAAAGGGTTTTTGGGAAGAAAGAGCTACCTTAAGTTGTCAATGAAAATTACTTTTACCTGCTGGGTACTTGTATCATTTTTTTAATTGATTTTCATTCAAAGTTTCATTCAAACTCCAAGCTCGCTGTCATGTTTTGCATTTGAATTGTAAGATGCTTTTCCTTCTACTTTCAGTGACACGCTGAGATACTGTCTGATGTTGAAAACAGTGTGCCAAGTTTTGGTCTCCTAATTTGAGGAAGGACTTTCTTGCTATTGAGTGGATGCAGCGTAGGTTCACCAGGTTTATTCCCAGGATGGCAGGGATGACATATAGAGTCATAGAATGATACAGTATGGAAACAGGCCCTTCGGCCCAACTCGCCAACAGCGGCCAGCAATGTCCCAGTTACACGTACCACTTGCCTGCGTTTGGCCCATATCCCTCCAAACCTGTCCTATCCATGTACCTGCCTAACTGTTTCTTAAATGATGGGATAGTCCCAGCCTCAACTACCTCCTCTGGCAGCTTGTTCCATACACGCACCACCCTTTGTGTGAAAATGTTACCCCTCAGATTCCTTTTAAATCTTTTCCCCATCACCTTGAACC
This sequence comes from Okamejei kenojei, assembly GCA_035221665.1. NCBI lineage: Eukaryota > Metazoa > Chordata > Chondrichthyes > Rajiformes > Rajidae > Okamejei > Okamejei kenojei. The sequence continues at coordinate 49,427,197 of CM069147.1, forward strand.
TATGTCCTCTGGTCCTCGATTCCCTACTCTGGGCAAAACACTCTTATGATTTTGTATACTTCTATAAGATCTCCCCTCATCCTCCTGCGCTCCATGAAATACAGACCCAGCTTAACCTCTGCCTATAGCTCATACCCTCTAGTCCTGGCAACATCATAGTAAATCTTTCCTGAACACTTTCAAGCTTGACAATATCTTTCCTATAACATGGTGCCCAGAACTGAACACAATATGCTAAATGTGGTCTCATCAACATCTTAGACAACTGCAACATGACCTCCCAACTACTATACTCAATAATCTGACTGATGAAAGCCAAAGTACCAAAAGCCTAGACCTTCAAGGAACCATGCACTCCTAGATCCCTCTGCTCTACAACACTATTCAGAGGCCTACCATTTACTATGTAGGTCCTGCCATTGTTAGACATCCCCAAATGCAACACCTCACGCTTCTCTGTATTAAATTCCATCAACCATTCCTCCGCCCTTCTGGCCAATCGATCCAGGTCCTGCTGCAATCGTTCACAACCATCTTCCCTATCTGCAAAACCACTAACTTTTGTGTCATCAGCAAACTTGCTAATCTTGCCCTGTATGTTCTCATCCAAATCATTGATGTAGATGACAAATAGTAACAGGCCCAGCACTGAACCCTGAGGCACACCACTAGTCACAGGCCTCCAGTCCGAGAAGCAACCTTCCACCATCACCCTCTGCTTCCTTCCATGAAGCCAATTTGCTATCCAATCAGCTATCTCTCCTTGGATCCCATGTGATCTAACCTTCCAGAGCAGTCTACCATGCGGAACCTTGTCGAACGCCTTATTGTAGTCCATGTACACAACATCTACAGCTCTGCCCTCATCAACCTTTTTGGTCATGTTTTCAAAAAAAATCAATCAGATTTGTGAGACACGACCTCCCATGTACAAAACCATACTGAGTGTCACTAATCAGCCCTTGCCCATCCAAATGCTTATATATCTTATCCATCAGAATACTGTCCAGTAACTTACCAACGACAGATGTTAAGCTCACCAGTCTACAGCATGAGCCGCGGAATCGGGGGGGGGGGGGGGCGGGCTGCCCCCCTCTTTTTTAGCAATATTTCCCCTGGGAGTTAGCGGCCAGCCCAGCAGATGTACTTTAGTGACTGACACGGACGGTTCAGTGTCTGCAGGAAGCACCAACCTCACCAGCAAATCACCAGGAGGGAGGGGGTCAGCAACTCACCGCGGTGGGGGTGGCATGCCAGGCCAGTGAACGTAAACGGGGGAAGGTGGGGTGGAGGGAGGGAGAATGGAGGCTTCCCACACTCACACACAGAGCCATGTGGAAGCGAGTGATGGGAGGAGGGTCTGAGGGCACGAGGTCAAGGGGTCGGACTAATAGAGAACGCTGTTGAACAACCCAACCTTCTTGCTCCTATTTAAGTAAGTACGTTTATTGGCCAACTATTCACATACAAGGAATTTGCCTTGGTGCTCCGCCCACAAGTAACAACATGATATACAGTGACAGTTACAAATGACTCAGAAAACACTAAACATTAATAATAATAAAACATTAATGATAAAACACCATTGATTAAGCATGTGAACCAACAAAATACCAGATCAAAGGGAGGCTACAGATTTTTGGCTGTCGAGTAGAGCAACTACTCGTGGATAAAAACTGTTTTTTGTGTCTGGCTGTGGCAGCTTTGACAGTCTGGAGTCGCCTTCCAGAGGGAAGTGATTCAAAGAATTTGTGGCCAGGGTGAAAGGGGCCAGAGATGATCTTGCCCGCTCGCTTCCTGGCCCTTGCAGTGTACAGTTCATCAATGGAGGGAAGGTTGCAGCCAATAACCTTCTCTGCTGATCGGATGATTCGCTGCAGCCTCCAGGTGTCGTGCTTGGTGGCTGAGCCAAACCAGACCATGATGGAGAAGGTGAGAACAGACTCTACGATTGCCGTGTAGAATTGGACCATCATTGCCTGTGGCAGATTGTGTTTCCTCAGCTGCCGCAGGAAGTACATCCTCTGTTGTGTCTTTTTGACTGTGGAGTCGATGATAGCCCCCCACTTAGGGTCCCTGGAGATGATGGTTCCCAGGAATTTAAAAGACTCCACAGATGTGACTGTGGTGTTGTTGATGGTGAGTGGGGTGAGGGGAGGGGGAGCTCTCGTAAAGTCTACAATCAATTCCACCGTCTTAAGAGCATTGAGCTCTAGGTTGTTGCGATGGCACCAGGATGCCAGCCGTGTCACTTCCTGTCTGTAGGCAGATTCCTCCCCATCCTGGATCAGTCCAATCAGGGTTGTGTCGACCGCAAACTTGAGAAACTTGACAGAGGTGTCTGTGGAGTAGCAGTCGTTGGCGTAGAGAGAGTAGAGGAGAGGAGAGAGTACGCAGCCTTGCGGTGCTCCTATGCTGAATGTTTGCGAGTCCGAGATGAGCTTTCCCAGCCTCACATGCTGCTTCCTGTCTGTCAGGATGCTGGTGATCCACCAACAGAGGGGTTCAGGCACAGTCAACTCGGAAAGTTTGGAGTGTAGTAGCTCGGGGACAAAAAACCGGGGAGTGCCATGTCAAACACTGGGTAACCCCGGATAGATTCCAGGGTCAGCTCTGGTCTCACACCAGGAAGGATGTCTAGAGTTCATAGGGAAGCCAGACTGGGTGAGCAATGAAAGGTCTCAGTCATGTGTAGACTCTCGGGCTATTTACGTTGCTGGGGAGGGGGGTAGGAGACTGAGAGCATGTTCACAATCCTGTAGTGGAACAAAGAACGAAAAGTTGCTCCAAGAGACGTCCAACATGGACTTTGGGTGATCACACCAGAAGCGACGGCAGACGACAAACTTGGCAGAGAGTGGAGGGACAGGGCTTTAGGAGACCCTTCACAATGAGGGCTGGGCCGAGCACTGAAGGGGAAACCTTGTAAAAGTCTGGGAGGAAGGGCAAGGCTATAGGGGAGAAAGACACTAAATGCTGAAGTAACTCAGTAAGGCAACATCTGGAGAAAATGAATGGGTGACGTATCGTTTCGGGTCGGGTTCCTTCTTCAGAGATGCTGCCTGATCCACTGAGTTACTCCAGCATTTTGTTTCTATTTTCAGCATAAACCAGCATCTGCAGTTCCTTCCTACACAAGGTAAAAGGGGACCTAGGAGGGTGCTCGTTCAAAGAGGCGGGCTAGGCTCAATGGGCCAAATGGCCACTATCCACTGCACCCATTGACTCCAGCAGCAATGTTGGTGTCAAGCACACCTCCCGGCATGCCGATATCTCCAGCGCAACACAACCCCTGTTGCCCGACACCACCCTCCTGCCCCAACACCCCTCTCTACCCCACCTCCCCCCCCACCACCATGGCGTACCCCACCCACCTTGGGCGCTCTGTACCGTGGAAGGCACTGCCATCGATCCCGGGGGTGGGGGCGGGGGATATATCCCCCTACTTTTTGAGGAGGGGGACAGCTTGTAATATTATCCCCCAGTTTTTGGAGGTTGAGCAATAACAAAAATAATAATCACCTACTCCTATCTCTCATGTAGGCCCTACATTATCTTAAAATTACTTCAAACAAAAAACATTGAAATCATACTTCTACAATGCACTAAAACATGATTTTAATACATCAAATTTCAAAAAGTCCCTGCCATGGGAGGAGGGGTGCCCCCATCACATACCCTTCCCTCGAGGCCGGTGTTCATTGATCACTGAGCCCCCACCCCCACACTTTCAAAAATGCTCCACGGCTCCTGGATAGTTCACAGCATTTTCCCTGCTGCCCTTCTTGAATAGAGGCACAACATTTACCACCCTCCAGTCTTCCGGCACCTCTCCCGTATTTAAGGACGACTCGTAAATTTCAACCAGGGCTCCCGCAGTTTTCTCTCTAATTTCCTACAATGCCCTCGGATATATCAGATCAGGCCCTGGAGATTTGTCTACCTTCAAACACGACAGTACGTTCAGTTCCTCTTTGACAGTAACCCTGACTGCTCTCAAGACACTTCCAGTGACTGCTCCAATTTCCTCCGTCCTACTGCCTTTCTCCTCGGTAAATACAGAGAAGAAATACTCATTTAAACTTTGCGCATCTCCTGTGGCTCCACACAGAGGTGACCGCTTTGATTCCTGAGAGATCCCACTCTCTCTCTAGTTACCTTTTTTCCCCCCTCATGTATTTATAAAATCTTTTGGGATGGTCCTTAATGCTACCCGCCAGAGCTATCTCCCGGCCCCTTTTTGCCCTTCTGATTTCCTTTTTTAGTTTACTCCTTAGTTCCTGAAACTCCTCCAGGGATGCACTTGATCCCAGCTGCCTATACCCATGCATCCTTCTTGTTTTTGACTGCGTCTCAATTTCTCTCGTCAGCTAAGCTTCCTTACGTTTGCCTGCTTTGCCCTTCACTTTAAAAGGGACATACACACCCTGAACTTCTTTCAGCACACTTTAAAAACATCCCACTTGGCCGATGTTCCTTTCCCCTCAAATAACCTGCTCCAGTCAACTTGAGCGAGACCTTCTCTCATACCCTCAAAGTTAGACTTACCCCAGTTGGGCATTTTAACACGTGGACCCTCTATAATTATATTAAACCTAATCAAACTGTGGTCCCTGGTCCCAAAAGGCTCCTCCACACACAATTCATTAATCTGGCTTTCCCGATTTCCCAATGCTGCCCTCTCACGTGTGTGGGCCTCCACACACTGCTTAAGAAAACCTTCCTGAACACTTTTGAGGAATTGTTCCCCATCTGAACCCTTCACTCTATGATTTTCCCAGTCTATATTGGGAAAGTTAAAGCCCTTACTACAACAACCTAATTTGACCTGTAGCTGTCTGCAATGTCCCGGCATATTTGTTCTTCTAATTCCCGTTGACTATTCGGGGGTCTGTAGTACACCCCCAACAAGGTGATCATCCCTTACTTGTTCCTCAGCTCAACCCATATAGCCACACTAGACTAACCGTCCGTAATGTCACCTCTAAACACAGCCGTGACATCCTCCTTAACCAACAATGCAACCCTACCTCCTCTTTTCCCGTCGCCTCTGTCTCTCCTGAAGCTCCTGTACCCGGATCATTGAGCTCCCAGTCCTGCCCCTCCCTTAACCAGGTATCAGTCATGGCCACCATGTCCCAGTCGCTCGTACCTATCCATGCACTAAGCTCATCTGCCTTACCCGTCAGGCCCTCTGCATTAAAATACATGCAGTTTAAACCAACCCTCCTTCCTTGCTCTCTGCCTTTCACCTGCCTATTCTGTTCACTAACCTTTCCAACACCACCCTCCAATCCAACTTCTAGCCTCTCACGTGCCTCTGTCCTGCACAAGATCCCACCCCCCCGCCAATCTAGTTTAAACCCTCCCGTGTACATTAGCAAACCTTCCCACGAGGGTGTCGGTCCCCCTCCAGTTTAGGTGCAACCCGTCCCTTTTATACAGGCCACCCCTGGCGTGGATGAGATCCCAATTATCCAGAAATCTGACGGATTTCTGCCCCCTGCACCAACTCCACAGCCACACATTCATTACCCCAATCTTCCTATTCTTACCTTCACTAGCACGAGGTACTGGAAGCAATCCTGAGATCACTAACCTGCAGGTCCTGCTTTTCAGTCTTCTACCCAAATCAGTAAATTCTTGTTGCAGAACCTCCTTACTCTTCCGACCTATATAATTCGTGCCAACATGCACAATGACCTCCGGCTGCTCAGTTGTACAGGGCTCTAGTGAGGCCACACCTGGAGTATTGTGTGCAGTTTTGGTCCCCTAATATGGGGAAGGACATTCTTGCTATTAAGGGAGTGCAGCGTAGGTTTACAAGGATAATTCCCGGGATGGCGGGAATGTCATATACTGAGAAGTGGAGCGGCTGGGCTTGTACACTCTGGAGTTTAGAAGGATGAGAGGGGACCTTATTGAAACATATAAGATTATTAAGGGTTTGGACACGCTAGAGGCAGGAAACATGTTCCCGATGTTAGGGGAGTCCAGAACCAGGGGCCACAGTTTAAGAATAAGAGGTAAGCCATTTAGAATGGTGATGTTGAAACACTTTTTCTCACAGAGAGCTGTGAGTTTGTAGCATTCGCTGCCTCAGAGGGCGGTGGAGACTGGTTCTCTGGATACTTTCAGGAGAGAGCTAGATAAGGTTCTTAAAGATAGCGGAGTCAGGGGATATGGGGAGAAGGCAGGAACGGGGTACAGATTGGGGATGATCAGCCATGATCACATTAACTGGCTGTGCTGGCTCAAAGGGCTGAATGGCCTACTCCTGCACCTATTGTCTATTGGCACCAGGGTTGGAATCACAGCCCTGGCTACAGTCAATCTTGTCCTGTCGTCCGCTCCCAAGAGAGTGCACCTGTTTTCAGTAGGTACATCCACCAGGGCCTCCTGCACGTCGCGTTTACTCCTCTGTCTCACAGTCACCCACCTTCGCTCCTCCTGTATCCTTGGTGTGACAACCTCACAGAAGAACTTGTCCAGGAAACTCTTGTTTTCCCTGAGATCATCCAACTGTTGCTCCAGTTCCCCAACATGTACATTCAGGAGCTGCACCCGGGCACAATTTATGCAGGTGTAGTTTCCAGAAGCACCAGCGGTGTCCCTGACTTTCCACATCCTGCAGGAAACACACTGTACCGACTTGCCTGCCATTTCTTCAGTGGACAAAAGAAAATCACAAATTTCGAATCAAGTGTAGCCTCCTTTCGTCAGCCTCACTCTTGAGCCAAAGACTCTCGAGCCAAAGACTCCCACTTTGCTCACTATCGAGCCAAAGACTCACACTTTACTCTCCTAGGCACTTTACCTCAACAAGGCCTCTCCCAACAATGCCGTTCCACGACAGATGCACTTCTTTATCTGTTACCTAATCAACTACTTTAGGGCTCACTTGTAAATTACTCGAACCTGGGCCTTTGGCGCTCTTTTTAAATCTTCTTTCCCTCTGACTCACCTACTTCCTGCCAATACTCGCTCTCGCTGCTCCTGGCTGCTGCTTCTCTCCGACCTTTACGGAGAGAAGCAATGATGAAAGAACGGGCTTATATTCACTGGAATTCTGAAGGATGCGAGGGGGTCTTATGGAAACATATAAAATTCTTAATTCTTGGACAGGCTGGATGCAGGAAAATTGTTCCTGGTGTTGGGGGAGTCCGGACCCAGGGGTCACAGTTTAAGAATAAGGGATGGGCCATTTAGAACTGAGATGAGGAAAAACTTATTCACCCAGAGAGTTGTGAATCTGTGTAGTCACTGTATCTGCCACAGAAGGCAGTGGAGGCCAATTTACTGGATGTATTCAAGAGAGAGTTTGATTTAGCTCTTAGGGTTAACGGAATCAAGGGATATTGGGAAAAAGCAGGAACAGGGTACTGATTCTGGATGATCAGCCATGATCATATTGAATGGCGGTGCTAGCTCATAGGGCCGAATGGTCTACACCTGCACCTATCTATGGATCTATGTTTCTATGATTCCTCTCAAGGTTTCCTTTGAAAACGAATCTTACAAGCACGGACTTGGCTTTCACTTATAGCTGTCCCTGCATTTGAGTCCTCTGCGGGTGACAGTGGGAGGGGAGGGATGGAGAGAGGGAAAGCAAGGGTTACTTGAAGTTAGAGAAGTCAATATTCATAAACTGGGGAAACTTGTATCAGCAAATCTAAGGCATCCCCTCCCAAGCAATGTGCATCCAAGCCCTTTTGTTTTTCTCTTTACACTCCCTTTAGTCCCCTTCATTTCTCAGACTCCATAGGGATCATTTTAAACTTGCTCTCCTGTCAACGAACCCACTGTATCAGGCATAAATCCTCCACTGCTGAACTTGATGCAAGATCATTAGTGCGGTGTTAAGCTTCATGTTATTCCAACTCTTTGAATTTCTTTCTGTCGAGTTAGGTTAAAATGACTCATTACATTAGGTTGAATAATGGATAGGTTCAACACCATATAATCAGATTTCTGAATGGTGCTTAAGAATATTTTTATTTTGAAATATAGGACATTCAGCATCATTGTTCAATGGCTAATCTGTATCTTAACTCCACTGAGCCACAACATTCTTTTATACTCTTACTTAGCTAAAATGTCTCTCAGATTTAAAATTGTTAATTGAAGAGCTTTTAAAAGGAAATAGTTCAATGCCATGAGAACACTGCTAAGGAAACCGAGATGGTGTAGTGCTAGTAACATGTTTGTGGCTGCAGGAGTCAGTACTTTCGGTGCTTGCTCGAAGGGCCAAATGGCCTCCTCCTGCACCCATTTTCTATGTTTAGAAGCTATCCTAAGAAATCATATGTATAAATTCATTTGCAGGATAAATAACTCTAAAAATGTAATTATCATGGCTTTGTCAAACACATCAGGTTTAGCACTGAAGGTTTACCAACCAGGTTCAGCAGGTTTAGCACCTGCAGGTTTAGCAGGTTTAGCACGACACGCTACGATTCCCAGTTGTGGAGACACTGGTATTGCTGTCTCATTGTAGGACACTGATCTTTCTTTTTTATTCTGGATTTTAAATCATGTATTGTGTTTTTTTAATATATAATTTATGATGCTTTTACTAAGATCCCTTGTCTGGACCTTGAGTCTGAATTAAAGTTTATTATTATTATTATTATTATTATTATAATGCTTCTTTATAGTAAAATTCCCTAATTCTCCACTGAATGACCAAGATCTGATTGTAAGCTAATGTGCGATGTTAAGGGCCTGTCCCAGCAGCTTGCAACTCCATGCGATGAGCGCGACCTAACGTGGTCGCTTGAGCCGTCCGGCATCGCGGGGCCGGTCCCACTTCGATCGCCGGAGCCGTGCGGAATTGTGCGGAGTTCGTCCAGACATCGCGCGGGGCTCCGAAAAACTGACCATGTTCAAAAATTCCGCGCGACAACGGCTTGTCGGCTCGCAGTCGCCTCGACGCATTACACACCGCCTCGACGTCGTGCCTCCGTGACCCTCTCTGTAGGTGCCTCCGTGGCCCTCTCTATAGGTGCCTCTGTGACCCTCTCTGTGTGTGCCTCTGTGCCCCTCTCTGTCCTGGTGAACTTACCTTTAAGACTTCGCTCCAAGTTCGCCTCACTTTGCGCCGCGTTGCGCCACTCACCCGACCTCCGCGCAGCCCCTGCGGCCGCTTTAGTCTCGCTCTTCGCATGCAGGCGCATGCTGTTGGGAACGGCCCTGTACAGGGATCACCCGACCTCCGCGCGGCCCCCGCTTCCAATTTGATCACGCTCACCGCATGGAGTTGGATGCTGGTAGGACAGGCCCTTTACAAAACTTACCTTCAGTGGCGCTGCAGTTCTGCCACTGGCCGTGTGTGCAACTTTGGCGCCTTTGAGGTGGGGGGGGGGGGGATCAGGATTAAAATCCAGTTTTGTACTGCCTGTAGAGGCGGATTTCCTCAGGCTGTTAGCTGCTGAAGAAAAATCGATCGGACTTCCCGATTTTATTTATTTTTTTAAACCGCGAGGCAATTTAATAAGTGAATTAAAAGAAAAAGCGACTTCTAACGCCCTCAACGCCTACAATGTGACGGATCACAAGAACGGGACAAAACAAAGGGTAAGTCGTTTATTTTACATAAAATCTTGCTTCATGGGATGGCTTTAATCTAATTTTACATTGCGAAAATGTTATTTGGGCCCCATACAATTCGGCAGTGTCTTTCCTGCCGATATGGAGTTCAAATTCACCGCAAATGCAACGTTCCAATCGATCGCGTTCCAGAAGCAAGATGATTAAAATGCATTGTTCTTTATCTCTCACATCACCGTCTATATCTCTCGTTTCCCTGATCCCTGACCAGTCTGAAGAAGGGTCTCGACCCGAAACGTCACCTATCTCCTTCGCCTCTTAGATGCTGCTGCACCCGCTGAGTTTCTCCAGCTTTTTGTGTAACCCATGATTAAAATGCTATTTTTTTTGGACAATCATGTCATGAGCATCTAAATAATCTATATTTTGTGTTATTGTCTATCCATAGTAAATATTTTTATACTAAATATCAGTTTTAGTCCCATGTATTGTGTAAAAAAATAATAATTTTGATTATATTGAGTGAATGTTTCTAGAATAATTTATGGGAAGTAAACATTAAATTCCTTCCATCTGGCATATGTTCATGACAGTGAGATCTAAAAGTCATGTTATATTGTGAATTTTTGTGTGAATGGGATTAGTTTGTTATTTGGATACTTGGGTTCTTTTTAAAAATTATCCTTTTCTTAAGAAATTGAACCTACAGGACATTCTTAATGGGAAAGTAGTGGGCAGAAAGGCATGTCATACGTGGTTTGAAGAACAAAAACTCGTAGTTTACAATGCCAAAATTGAAAAGTTGAGAAAAAACAAGGTGTACAGAGTTGCTTATTGGGTACAATCTGAGGAGTATGATGATGCTACTGATTATGATATGCTAATGTACCAGCTAGCAACTGATCTTCTCCATAAAGACTTGGTATATTGCTAGAAATTGTAATTTATTTACCCATCTGTTACAGACTTACAGCATATAATACAATAATATTAAAGTTCTGATCTTGAGAATATCACATTTCTGAATTTTCAAGGCAGTCTGGGTGTTTATTACTATTTCTGTCACAACGGTCAATTTTGTGATTAGCTACAATTAGGTAATTAACTAATTATATACTTTAATTTCAGGTCATCCAAGTAAGATGTTTTATGTTTGTTTCAGAATGTTTCAATCTATAACAACTGAAAATTTCATTAAATTCACTTACTTTTTAAGAAAGTTATGGGCTTTTGACTGTCCTCGATCACAGCTTTTGTGTTAAGTCAATGGAAAAGTAATAGGGAACAAGATGCTAATTTCCGAGTATGATATTTGGCCATAACTATTTTAATACTGAAGATATGGAATTGAATTAGGTGTCTTATTAAACTTCCTTTTATGCTTTATCTGATGGGATAAATTGCAGACTTGATTTTTAAAATCTCAAAATTTTGTAACATTGCTACTTAAACTCTACAACCGGTGGAGATAAATGTATTCCTTCAATTCCTTTCACAATCTTAATAACCTCAATCAAGTAACACCCAAGCTTCTACATTCAAGTCATTAGAAACTCTCAGCCATGGCATCTCACTCATTTGTTGAAGCTATGGGATCATGTAATAATAAACTGGGCAATTTTCAATCTAAATGTACTTGTTTGTCTACCTGTTGATTTATATTTTAAAATTATGGTAGATTTTCACTATATGGCTATAGTACTGATGCACTGAGATTGTGAGAATGTACTGATGATCATATTATATGGCATAGATACAAAGGCAGAGAGAGGGGTTCTGCTGCAGGATTTGTAATGCAGTGATCTGTGCCTGAACCCCTCTGTCAGTGGATAACCAACTTCCTGACAGACAGGAAGCAGCATGTGAGGCTGGGAAAGCACATCTCAGACCTACAAACACTCAGCAAAGGAGCACCGCAAGGCTGCGTACTCTCCCCTCTCCTCTACTCTCTCTACACCAACGACTGCACCTCCACAGACACCTCTGTCAAGTTTCTCAAGTTTGCGGACGACACAACCCTGATTGGACTATCCAGGATGGGGAAGAATCTGCCGACAGACAGGAAGTGTCAGAGCTGGCGTCCTGGTGCCTTAGCAACAACCTAGAGCTCAATGCTCTTAAGACAGTGGAATTGATTCTATACTTTAGGAGAGCTCCCCCTCACCATCAACAACACCACAGTCACATCTGTGGAGTATTTTAAGTTCCTGGGAACCATCATCTCCAAGGACCTTAAGTGGGGGGCTACCATTGACTCCACAGTCAAAAAGGCACAACAGAGGATGTACATCCTGCGGCAGCTGAGGAAGCACAATCTGCCACAGGCAATGATGGTCCAATTCTACAATGGCCATCGTAGAGTCTGTTCTCATCTTCTCCATCATGGTCTGGTTTGGCTCAGCCACCAAGCACGACACCTGGAGGCTGCAGCGAATCGTCCGATCAGCAGAGAAGATTATTGGCTGCAACCTTCCCTCCATTGATGAACTGTACACTGCAAGGGCCAGGAAGCGAGCGGGCAAGATCATCTTTGACCCCTCTCACCCTGGCCACAAACTCTTTGAATCACTTCCCTCTGGAAGGCAACTCCAGACTGTCAAAGCTGCCAGCCAGACATAAAAACAGATTTTATCCATGAGTAGTTGCTCTACTCAACAGCCAAAAATAGTAAGATTAAATGAGAACTTACCAGTTTGAAGTTTGATCTTTATTTTATGAGGAGTTACGATGAGGGATTACGTGAAGAACCCTGACTGCCCACAGAGCGCGTCAATCTTCAAAGCACCGGTGTGAAATCACAGGTAATAGTGACTGAAGTATAATAGTAAGAAAACAGAAGACTAGAACTACCAGATGACATTTATGAGGGCTGGGAGCGTAGGGCACGTAATCCGTCATCGTAACTCCTCATAAAATAAAGATCAAACTTCAAACTGGTAAGTTAATCTTACTATTTTACTTCGGAGTCGCTTGAGTGACTATGTGAAGATTTCAAAGCTCTGTGATTTCATGCCGTGAGAAACGAGTCTACACGACTTCCAGTGGCGCTATGGAGGGCTAGAGGGTAACGCCAGCCAGCTCCTCATAAAAAACGGAAAAAATCGGGGAGAAACCGACCTACCTGCTGCCTGCTGTCTCTGCACCGATTGCTGTTAGTGACGTCATCAGGCGCGTGACTTACTATGTCTACACAGCGCAGCCCACCAGTGGATAAACCGAAATGTCGGGCTACCAGGCTGAAACCGGGGGAAGGCCCGACTGAAGCCTCGGGCTCAGGTAGGTCGTTATCCCAAGAAGATGTGTCGAAAAAAACGACGAGAAAATCGGAAGGTGAAGAACTTAAAACTTTTATTGCAAGTGAAATTGCTGGTTTAAGGGAAGAAATAAAGCTGATGAATGTTGGTGAAAAAATAAAAAAAATCAAGGAGGAAATGAAGGACTTAAAGCTTGAAATTGATACCACGACTAAGAATACATCGGATGAATTGAAGAAAGAAATTGCAGAAATATTGATTGATCTGACAAATGAGACGAATGATCAAATCAGAAATGTGAAAACTGATTTTGAAGAAAGGCTAAATCCTGAGGAGCAGGCACTGAACCAACAGATGACTGCCAGAAAAGGCCTTGAAGAACTCGCCGAAACAAGTGCTCAGACTACAGCAAAGCTTATCACAGAAAATCAACGTCTAACTGAATTACTGGACAAAATAACTGAGAAATGTACTGAATTGGAAGGTCGCCAGAGAAGACAGAACCTAAGAATTGCGGGTATTCCAGAAGGGGAAGAGAAAGATCAAGATCCCCGAGAATTCACTGCAAATTTACTGCAAAAAGTTTTATCTCTGGAATAAAAGCCTTTACTAGCCCGAGCACACAGCGTGATGAGACGTCAGACAAGACAAAACGCTTCCCCAAGACAAATGATAATAAAAGTACAGTACGACCACGTCTTGGAGGAGATAATGCAAAAAATATCAAGAAACAGAAATCTTGCATTTGAAGGACACAGGATCAGTATTTCTCGAGACTATCCAGCAGAGGTCTCCAGGAAACGAAAAGCGTTTAATGAGACTAAAAGTATCTTGAGGGAAGTGGAGAATTTGAAATATGGTCTGAGCTATCCAGCCACCCTAAGAGTCACTTACAACAAGAAGGAAAATGTTTTCACCAATCCTGTGGAAGCATTGGACTTTGCCCAGAAGATTAAGGCTTGAGAGGATGCTTGAATAATACTTTTAAAACTGTGCCTCACCATTGAATAAACTGACTTTGCAGGACTGGATGGAATTGAAGTGGTGACTAAGGAAGCTGGAAAAAGATGTGGATCGGAAACTCTCCCATGGATACTAATAATTAGTATAACTACACTACTAATACAAATAACTAATAAATGCTAAAATTATAGCATGGTATCTTTACTAATCAGAGTTAATAATTATCACTAAAGACTAATACTTACTTATAATGGAATGATTAAAGTCAAATATAGAGTTTGATTTCATTTGCCCTCTTTGGAAACTTCTTTCTTTTTTACTAGTAATTTCCATTTTTATTTTATTTTTTCCTTTCTTTTCGTTTTTTTTAATTAGATTTTCAAACAAGTTTTAAATATATGTATCCTCACATGTCCGACTATTGGAACCCGAATATTTTAAAATTTAATATCACCGGTAAAATACTGCTATGGAATAAAAATTCCAAGAAACCAAGGAGCTACTTAAGTTCGTAACATCAACTATGGAAGTCGGTAGATGGTTAGCCATGCTAGTATGGCTAGCACTAACTACACTAATACTAGATGTAGTTTTTTCCTTCTTTGTGCACAATACTAATTTCTTAACCTATCCTCTTTTCTTCACTATTATAATCTATCATTATTATTTTGAATGGAGTTCAAAGGAGATATACACGTGAGAGACATTCAAGGGTCTTGAAATTCGTCTATTCAGAGTTCGGGTGTAAGGTCGGGTCTGTCGAACTGAACCATTGGCTCTATTATAGACCCCCATAGACAAAAGATGCAAGATTTATAAATTAATACGGGGAATGAAGGAATAACGTTTTGCAGCTGGAACATTAAAGGTATTAATGAACCAATTAAGAGAGGTAAAGTATTAGCACATTTAAAAGCAATTAAAGCTGATGTGATTTTCATTCAAGAAACACATTTAAAAAAAGATGCTGAGCATAGGCTGAAAGCTAAATGGATAGATAAAATGTATCATTCTTCTTTTACACACAAATCAAGAGGTGTAGCAATATTATTTCGTAAAGGCACTTTATTCAAACATACATCAAATATAACGGATAATGATGGTAGATACATTATTGTAATAGGAGAATTAAATGCACAAAAAATGATTTTAGTCAATGTATATGGACCAAACTTTGATAGTCCACTGTTTTTTTAAGAAAATATTTAACAACATCCCGGAAATAGCACAACATAACTTAATAATTGGAGGAGATTTAAATTGTACATTAGATTCTTATTTAGATAGAAAGACAAAGGAAAACCAAATCCCATTCCAGTGACTTATTAAATGCATATATGGATACTAGTAACATTAAAGATGTTTGGAGAGTAGAAAATCCAACTGGATGAGAATATTCATTTTATTCACCTGTACATAAAACCTATTCAAGAATAGATTATTTTTTGGTTGATGCTAAACTTATCTCACTGACATAATTCAAAATACCATACTATTACAATCTCAGAGCATGCACATTTATGATTAAAATAAATGGTAAAAATAAAAAACAGGGACAATGGAGATTTAACACACAAATTTTAAAAAACAAAGCAACTCAGGAATATATTATAGAACAGATCAAGATTTTCTTTGAAATAAATGATAAACCGGACTGATATCTTCTTCCCTATTATGGGAAACGTTTAAAGCATATGCCCGTGGAATTATGATTTCTTCTCAAGCATTTTATAATAAATGATACACCGAATGATATCTTCTTCCCTATTATGGGAAACGTTTAAAGCATATGCCCGTGGAATTATGATTTCTTCTCAAGCATTTTATAATAAAGAGAATCGGAGGGAACAACAGGAATTGGAAAAGGAGATGAAACAATTAGACACAGAGAACACTGCTAATCCATCCATAACAACACATAATAAAATCGCTGCACTGAAATATAAATTAAATAAAATATACTCAGATCAAGTTGTAAAACTCTATCAATACACTAAACAATTACAATTTGAATTTGGAGATAAACCTCAAAAATGATTGGCTCGTCAATTAAGGAAGATGGAGAGAGAAAAATAATCCATAGGATTAAATCATATAATGGCAAACCATTAGTACAACCTAAAGATATTAATGAGAGATTTTTGCAATATTATAAAAAAATTTATTCATCTAAAATGACAGAAGACAGGATAGGAATAGAAGCACTTATAGAAGTTGGATTCACAAAATAGAGAATCACTACATGCTGAAATTTCAGTAAAAGAAATCGAAGAATCTATCAGATCATTAAAAAATGGTAAAACACCGGGACTAGATGATATTGGCTCGGAATTTTATTAAACATTTTATGATCTGATTGCACCACGTTTGAAGATACTTTATGAATACATTTATACCCACCAGAAACTACCAGAAACGTTAAATGAATCTATTATAACACTTATACCTAAAATAGACAAAGACCTGGATGACCCAGAATCATATAGAGCTCTAGCTCTTTTAAATACTGATCAAAAGATATTAACCAAAATATTAGCACAAAGACTAAGTACAGTTATTAATAAATTAATTCACCCAGAACAAACAGGATTTATACCAAAACGATATTCCTCATATAACCCAAGACGATTATTCAATATTATATATTCGAAAAGAGGTATTAATAAAGACCTAGTAATTATATCGTTAGATGCGGAGAAAGCCTTTGACCAGGTGGAATGGCCTTACTTGTTTTCGGTTATGGAAACTTTTAAGTTGGGAGAGAAGTTTATTACTTGGGTTAAATTATTATACACTAATCCAACTGCCAGAATAATAACAAATCAAATGCTATTAACTAAATTTAATCTATTTCGAGGCTGCAGACAAGGTTGTCCTTTATCCCCGCTACTGTTTGCACTTGCAATAGAACCATTAGCTCAATGTGTGAGATTACATCCTGAAATATATGGGTATGACACCAGAGATACTAAAAATAAAATCTCTTTATATGCGGATGATGTATTACTTTATATTACAAAGCTGGAAATTAGTATCCCAAATTTACTAAAATTAATAACTGAATTTGGATTATTTTCAGGATATAGTATTAATTGGAATAAAAGTGAACATGCCAATAATGGTAAATAACTTGCATATATTACAACAATTTCCTTTTAAGATAGCAAATGAAAAAATCAAATATCTTGGAATTTATGTAACAAAAAGATTCGATTCTTTATTTAAATCCAATTTTCCACTTTTATTGAATAAATTAAATAAGGACATTTTATATTGGAAAACATTACCTATCTCAATGCTAGGTAGAATTAATGCGATAAAAATGATTTTTCTCTCGCAATTACTGTATCTTTTCCAATTGATTCCGATATATCTTCCTAAAAATTTCTTTAAGAAGGTGGATTCTATAGTCACCAACTTTATCTGGGATTATAAGAGCCATAGAATAAATAAAAAACATTTATGTAAATCAAAAATAAATGGAGGTCTAGCACTGCCAAACGTTATGTTTTATTACTGGGCAGTTAATATTAAAAATATGAATTTTTGGTTAGGAGAGACAGATAAACAACCAATCTGGTTAAAAATGGAAAAAGAAGATGGTTCGCCTTTTGAAATTAGTTCGATTTTATTTGTCAATATTAAACTAGGTAAGAAAACCTATAGTGAAAACCCTATAATAGAAAGTGGGATACGTATCTGGAAACAAATAAAGAAAACATTAAAATCGGAATGTGTACCACTAGCGCTTACCATAGTAAATAACGTTACATTTAAACCCTCAATGATGGACAAAGGTTTTTTACAATGGAAAAACTATGGAATTAATAAGATGGGCGATCTCTTCAGGGAAAACTCCTTCCTTTCATTTCAAGAATTACAACAAATTTATGGATTACATTCAAAGGATTACTTTAGATATTTACAAATTAGAGACTATGTAAAAGCAAACACATAGGAAATTAGAAATAGAAGACAGAAATTTTAGATGAATGTCTAAATAAACACCCGAACACAGAAAAATTGATATCATATATTTATAACATTTTATTGGAAAACAATGTCCCAATGACAGAAATATATAGGCAATCATGGGAAAACGAATTAGGTCAAATCATTAGACCAGAAGTATGGGATGAAAGTTTACAACATATACACCACCGCTCGTTAAATGCTAGACACTCTCTTATACAATTTAAAATATTACATAGACTACATTATTCAAAATCCAAACTACATAGTATTTTTTCAAATGTATCTGCCATATGTGATAAATGTCAGCACTTAGAAGGTAACAATGCATTAATTTACAAATTGTGTAAAAATGACTAAATTTTGGAAAGAAATATTTAAGATAATTTCGAATGTTGTTAATATGAATCTGAACCCTGACTCAAAGTTAATAATATTGGGAATATTAGAAACAGATCAATTAATAACAATGAATCAAAGAATTTTTATTGATTACAGTTTAATAATTGGGAAAAATTAATATTGAAATTCTGGAAAGGAATGTCGGAGACACTTCATCTGGAAAGATTAAGGATTGTCCTACTGGACAAGTTGGATCTTTTCAGAGGGATATGGTCTCCATTTATTGAATATTTAAAGGGTCAAAATGGCTCGGTACGAGAGCCTGCCTAAAGCCTGAATAATGGAATGGATGAAGAATCATGTATAACAAATCATGGATATATCTCCAATGATGGATAACTTTTTTAATACTACACTAATTTCTTTATTTTTCATTTCCTACTTTTACTTTATTTTTCTCTATCTTTTCCTATCTGTTAAAAAAAGTATAGAAATACAAATAAGACATAATTGTTAATATTAATAATATTAGTCATTAGACTAGTAATATGTGAAAAGTATATTCTATTAATATGTACTTACGTCTAATAAAAATATTTAACAAAAAAAAATAAACGAGTCTACACAGCCATAACTGCTTCATCGACAAATGAAGGAAAATATATTCATAATACATACAGTCATGACATAGATTTAAACATGCTGATGTTATTAATGAAGTAATAATAATAGTCCGGTGTGATTCAACACCCATTCTGTGTTATCATTGACCTATATCTGATGTTACTCCAGTGGCCAATGAGATGATGTAACCACTTTACTTGATTGCACCCACATGTACTAACATATGCCACCATCATAACGTGTCAACATGAAGTTGAGCATGCAGATATGCATATCCGCTCAATTACTCTTAACCCACAAAATGCATAGGGTCTACAGATATTTGACACCAATAAAAGAAGAATTGGCAACTCATGCAAATCTCCTCCAGCTCCAAACCAGAGATGATATTCGCAATTTCCCATTGTTAGACTGTTAGCTTCATTTTGCAATATAATTAGATATTTATTGATTAACCTACTGGAACAATGCTGAACAATGTCATCATTGCGACTTTGGCAGCTTCAGCTGATAATAGCAAAGTGTGTCGACCATGACCTACATGGTACTTTAGAGTTCTCCATTTAGGATGATTTCAATTCTCCCACTTGCACAGCTGAACCACATCCATTATATTGCCAATTAGTCTTAATGACTAGACTGCTGTTTTATAACAACAAAGCTGTAACAGGCTTCTATTGACTCCAATCTGTTGCCTAGGACGGCGTCATAAGCCAATTGATAACCCAATGTAAATCATAATGACCTGATAGAGTGCGTGGAACCTCTGGCCAGCTTTCTTGCTGCTTCCAGCTTCAGTGAACCGCTTACCTTCATCCTGCAGGATTTGCCTGTTGAACAGGTCTTACCTGACGAACAGATTCGGCGGCTGGCTCTAATGTCCCCCTGATAGCGGTGTTAACTGCATATGTGTTGTGATGGCAAATCTTGCTGTCAGTAATGATCTCTGACACACACATGACCGTCATCCCTTTGGGTATGTTCATGGCTATACCATAAGACTCGGTATGCTCTCCTCCTTCATGAGGAAGCCATTAAACAGCCCTACTACAAGGCGCTGCTGGTGCGGCCTCGCCAATTGGCCGACGCTGCCATGGACCCAGCGTCAGACTAATACTGACCCGTTGGCTTTTATGTATTATATCTCCAACAAGTCTATTTAATAACAACTTAATTTTAATTGAATAGAGGAGCCCAATTTCTCAAACATGGTTTGAGACTGAAACAGTGGATTATGCTATTATATTGCCTCATCACAGCAATGCCTCCACCAAATATCTCCAATGATACTGTAAATGGACACCACTATGACTCCAGTTGTTAATCAGCCATCTTTCACAATGAACAGGCACAGCTGTCATCCTTCGCATCTGCCTTGAATGGCAACTCTGGCCCGATTCCCGAGCCTGTCTTGTAAGACAACCTGACCATAATAATGAACCTGTCTGCTAATTTTAATTTGTCTAAAACAATTCTAGCCATAATTCTGATCTGTCTCGAAAGACAAGTCTGCCCATATTTTTGAACCTATCTTGAAGGCAACCCTGGTCAAAGTACTGCACTTACCTAAATACAATTTCAGCCTGCTTAGAATGCTAGTAGTGTCCAAGTTTTTGCCTCTAAATTGATGAAGAATGTCTTGATCATTTGTATTGTTCAACCAAGTGTAAATCTTATCCACTTGTAAATGGTCCTTTGCTGTAGAACCAGTGTAAGAACAAACTGCCCCGGGAAACTCACCTCTCCCATGAGGGAAACATTATGCAGCCTTTCTACAGATGTTGCTGCCTACTTTAAGCAGCCCTGCTACAAGGTGCTGTTAGCGTGGCTCTCCCATATGCCGGTGCTGCCATAGCCTCAGCCGCAATATAAAGCAGCCTGGTACAAGGTGCTGCTGATGTGGCCTCTCCCATAGGCCGGCGCTGCCATCACTGGGTATCTCATAAAGCAGCCCTGTGCAATAGGTGCTGCTGGCTCGGGCTCACCCATATGCCTGGCTTCCCATCAAGCAGCCCTGTGCAATAGATGCTGCTGATGTATGCCTGGTATTGCCTTGAATTTGGCATCCCTTCAAGCAGCCCTGTGCAATAGGTGCTGCTGATTCGGGCTTATCCATATGCCTGGCATTGCCATAAATTTGGCATCCCATAAAGCAGCCCTGTGGAATAGGTGCTGCTGGCTCAGGCTTACCGATATGCTCATCATTACCTAGAATCAATATCCGCTAAAGCAGCCCTGTGCAAAAAAGATGCTGCTGGCTCAGGCTCACCTATATGCCCGGCACTGTCACAACTCATGTAGTTGGGATGTATCTAGATGGAGCCTCCTTTCCACAAGGTCTCCATCCTGGTCAACCTAAAATGTTTTTCATACCCGGAGGGGAACCCTCCCGGCATCAGGGCTGACCCCCTATCCTATAACTACTCCCCGGGGAAACCTAGCATCTGTGTGCCTTACCAAGGGGAACCCCCCATGGCACCCGGGCTGACCGTTCTGGTCAGCTTCAGCCCCATATCATGGGCCACTGCGGTCTAAAACCACACTGCTGTTGCAGTTCCCCACCCCGGGAACCCAGCGTTCCGAAGTCACTGACCGTTGTGTCAGTGACTGACTTCACGAGCCTGACATTTCTGCAGCTGCCCACTTCCGCGGTAGGACCGGGGTTTCCCCACAGCCCGCAGCTGGTTTCCTCGTCGGCACCCGCGAAGCATCCGGCAGGAACCTCTGTGGAAGAAAAGGTTCCTGCAGAACATCAAAAAACAGGTAAGAAATAACTTACCTGGAGTTTAAACTTACCTCTGGCAGGAGTGGCGTGCCTGCCAGTCCGGTGCTACGCAATGCGTGTGTCGTAATGATGCGCTCTGCGGGCAGTCGGGGTTCTTCACGTAGTCACTCACGTGACTCCGAAGTAAAATCTGTAGCCTCCCTTTCATCTGGTATTTTGTTGGTTCACATGCCTAATTAATGGTGTTATATCATTAATGTTTTATTTTTATTAATGTTTAGTGTTTTCTTTTTTTTTTAGAATATATATTTTTATTAGAGTATTTAGACAGTGATTTAGCAAACATATGTTATGATAGCAATATTTCATGTTCAACAAGCATACATTATTAATATTATCAAGTGTATCATTTTGACTCTAATAGTTTTTTTTATAAAGAGAGAACAGTAAGAAAAATAAAATAAAAATCTACATCGAAAAAAAAAATCATAAAGAAAGGAATAATTTACTATTAATACATCGTAGGAGATAAGATCAAGGAATATAAGATATAACTTTTCATCTATTCCTAAATCCAAGTTTCAGTTAGGGTTCCCTGCCGAACCATTCTACCCTTTTAAGTAATCAATGAAGGAAGCCATGTTCTAACAAAAACTTCTTGTTTGTCCATTAAGGCAAATCTGATTCTTTCCAGGTGTAGGGTCCCCGATATTTCCATAATCCACATTTTAATTGTGGGGGATATAGGGCCTTTCCAAAATTTTTATATTAATTTCTTCCCAATTATTATACTGTAATCTAGGAAATTTTAGTAAGAGTTAAACTTTGTTCTGATGTTCCAAGTATTATTAATTTTGGGTCCGAATCCAGTTTAGTATTAATAACTTCAGAATGTTTAATGTTTAATGTTTAGTGTTTTCTGAGTAACTGTCACTGTATGTCATGTTGTTAAAGGCCTGTCTCACGGTGTGAGTTGACCCACGAGGTACCCTGAGTGAAAGACTCGTGGTTGTGTACGAGACTCCAAGTTTATGAACAAGAGTTTAACCGAGTTCCCACGGGTATGACTAAGTTTGCTGTTAATGCGATGTTCCAAGTTCCTCTCCCGAGTTACCAAGTTCCTCTCCCGGATTACTCTTGAACGAAAGCCTGTTTTAAAAGTATCAAATAGAGGAGCTGGACAGCATCTCATACAGTAAGTATATTCTGATTCAGTATTGAAAGTTATTCAATTTCAGAACTTATAAAAACTAGGCAGGATCTCGGTCCCGCACTCGCTGCCATTGTGCAGCAAGGAGGAGGTGGCGGCAAAGCAACAGTGTAAAAAGAAAACAACTCCATCCTGCGGCTTTGAGTTAAAAATAGAATTCAGCGCGGCCGTGTCTATTGATATGACCTGCAAAGGGAAAATGCGCACCGTCCAGTACCAGAGCTAGGCTGGGATCATTCTCTGCTCTCATCTCTCTCTTTCAGTGTGTGCGTTAGCAGGGGGAAGAGCGGTCTGCCTCGCTGGGGCACAGGACCACTGCCGCCTGCCTCTTGCAGCCATCAACTTGTTTATTCCTTTGGTGCGCCTCATCTGCCCTGCTCCCATCCCAGCGCTGCCCCAGCTCTCTGCCCCATTCTCTTGGAAATGTCGCTTCCGCCGCTGTAACGAGGAGGGGTCCGGCTGGCTGGCTGGCTTGGTGGGTGGGTGAGTGAGCAGGGAGGGGGAGTGGGTACAAACCACCGAATGCATTCTCAAAAGTCAGGCAGAGCCGTGTAGAACTCACATTTCTCTCTGCTTCATGTACGTGGGAATTCCCTCTTATGGTCACTCAGCGGGCAGGCAGCATCTCTGGAGAGAAGGAATGGGTGACGGGATGACGTTTAAAATTTAAATCATGGGCAAACCATCTTGCCCCAGGCTGCTTTACATTATTTATTGTGTTGAGTTGTTTGTGAGGCTGGGACTTCTCTGAGGGTCGCCACCTTATAGTGGAGACATATGCGTGTGCCTTAGATCCTGTAAGCTGGCCTCATGGCAGGAAGGTGGAGGGGGAGGTCCCTGACAAAGCGCGGCCCAAGAAGATGACGTCAGTGGAACTGGCCGAGGATGGTGTTTGGCCGGCGGCTGAGAAGGTGGAAGAAGGCTGCAGCAGGGAGAGACTCCCAATCGTGGTGGAGCCCATATCATTGGATCCAGGACTGTCAGTGAATGTTGTTCGAAAAGTGTTACCAATCTCTTTTGTTGGAGATGGTCATTGCCTGATAATAGAATTACAGAGTCAAACAGTTCAGAACCATCCCTTCACATGCTTTTTAACCATCCGCACTAATTGCATTTGCTCAAATTAGGGCCTTATCCTTTCCCTGTCTATTTAAATACTTTAGAGAATATAGTGCGGAAACAGGCCCTTTAGCCCACCGGGTCTATGCCGACCAACGATCCCTGCACATTAACACCATCCTACCCACACTAGGGACAACATTTACAAGCCAATTAACCTGCAAACCTGAACATCTTTGGAATGTGGGAGGAAGCCCAAGATCTCGGAGAAAACCCACGCAGGTCATGGGGAGACATACACACAAAGTCATTCACATCAAGATCCTTTTTGTTTTGATGCTTGTTTTTTGAGCTGATGAAACTGCAATGTTACAGTTCAATCACAATCACTGGAAGCACAGAGCACATTGTGAGCTTTCCAAACCTTGGTGCAACAAACAATGTGAAATCAAGAGGGTAATACAGAGAGTGACAGTAATAATTCCAATCAGCACAATCTAAATCAAGACAGGATCAGCCTCCACACAGGGACTTTCCCACAGTCCGTGTCTGCCCATCACCACCACCCCTGTGCCCCTGACGCTTTCTTGTCTACATGTGTGTGTCAGAGAGATGACACCAAATGCCCTGGACACCACTCTGTACTGCTGCACCTTTTAACTGTGATGCCCAACTGTTCCCGGTGGGATTTGAGGAAGGGCTCCAGCAGAATGGACGAGGAGGGGAGTCAGGTTAAAGAGGGTGGACTTGTCTGTTCTGAGCAGTCCCTGGGCTTCAGTCAAGGGTCAGTGTGTGGGGCAGTGCCCTGGAGTTTACATCCTGTAGACATCCACCATGGTTGCCCGTTCCCCGTCCCTCTCTCAATGTGTGACGGAGAATAGCCGAGAATATCACTGAATTCGCATCCAATCCTGTAAAATGTGAAGAGTTAATATTGTCATATGTCAGTTTAAAGTTGCAGCTTTACCATCTGAGATGGAGCACAAAGACGCAGCAGAAATTTGGAAATGTCATCCCGTCACCCATTCCTTCTCTCCAGAGATGCTGCTTGTCCCGCTGAGTTAAAGAGTGCCCAAGGTAGACTCACGAATCACTAAGGTAAACGCACGGGCCACTACGTTATTACAGTGAACAGTAAATTTGACTTGTGGAAAACCTCAAACCTCAAACATGTTTGAATTTTTTCACAAGTTAACAAGCTTCACGGGTACTTGCCGTTAGTGCCACGAGTCGCTAAGTTGCGCGCGCGAGTTCCGACGTTCTCGCTACGTTAATTGTACGTGATTACCGTGAGTGAAACTCGGGATCCCTCGAGTGTCAACTCGCACTGTGAGACAGGCCTTTTACTTGTGGGCGGAGAACCAAGGCAAATTCCTTGTATGTGAATACTTGGCCAATAAACTTACTTACTTACTTATCTGGATGAATGGTCTAGGGAAATTAGTTCAAACGCAACTGAGCTATGCAACATCTAGCCAACAAGGACAACTACATCAGACCATGTAGTTTAACACCATAATCCCATCCATGAGTTGTCTGCTAACACTTGGCCCTAGAAGTCAGCATTCCTGTCAGCCACTGAATCCTCAACATCCTGCCCCAGTGACCACAATTAGTGAGGATAGGTGGCAACACATCCACCAAAATAATTCTACACACAGGTTCCCACATTCTCAGCCTCCTGTTATACTCCCCATACACTCGTGACTCTGTGGCAAAAATCTGTTCCAGCTCCATCTACATGCCTGCATATGACACCGCTATGGTGGGCCTGATTTTGAACAATGATGAGGTGGAGTACAGAAACGAGATAGAGAGCTTAGTAACATTGAGTCTGGGCGACAACATCACCCTCAATGTTAGCAGGATAATATTGACTTCAAGAAGCCAGATAGAGTACATGCCCCAATCAGCAGTAATGGTGCCAAAGTGGAATTATTGATGAGCCAAGTTCCTAGGCATTAGATATTACCAGCAAATAAAATGGCACAGTGGCACAGCTGGTGGGGCTACTGCCTTATAACGCTAGTGATGTGGATTTGATCTTGATCACTGGTGTTGTCAGTTTGCATGTTCTCCCTTTGACCATGTGGGTTCCACTGAATGCTTCCCACATTTCCAAAACACACGCGTTTGTAGGTTAATTGGCTCTATAAAATATGTAGGGAGTGAATGAGAAAGTGCAATAACATAGAACTAGTGTGAATGGGTGATCGATGCTCACTGATCCGTGGGCTGAAGGGCTTGTTTCCATTGCTGTATCTCTAAATATATAAAACTATGTTTCTATGTCACGAAATGTCAACCATTCCTTCTATCCAGAAATGCTGCCTGTCCTGCTGAGTTACTCCAGCATTTTGTGTTTATACAGGAGGTTCTGGTGGTGTCAGGCTTCTTCCAAGGCTTGGGCTTGTACACTCTGGAGTTTAGAAGGATGAGAGGGGATCGCATTGAAACATATAAGATTGTCAAGGGCTTGGACACACTCGAGGCAGGAAACATGTTCCCGATGTTGGGGGAGTCCAGAACCAGGGGCCACAGTTTAAGAATGAGTAAGCCATTTAGAACGGAGACGAGGAAATACTTTTTCTCACAGAGAGTGGTGAGTCTGTGGAATTCTCTGCCTCAGAGTGCGGTGGAGGCAGGTTCTCTGGATGTTTTCAAGAGAGAGCTAGATAGAGCTCTTAAAAAATAATGGAATCAGGGGATATGGGGAAAAGGCAGGAACGGGGTACTGATTGGGGATGATCAGCCATGATCACATTGAATGGCGGTGCTGGCTCGAAGGGTCAAATGGCCTGCTCCTGCACCTATTGTCTATTGTCTATTGTCCAAGCCTGTGAAAAGAGGTGGTATAGGTGGTAAGGGAGTCTTTCACTTAATCTCCCTCCCTTGAACTCCTGGGTTTATAAGGAGCAGGGCTGAGGAAGTGCAGGTGAGTTGATCCAATAAACCCCTTGGACCCAGCTGTGGCCCATTTGCCTCTGGCTGCAGCTCAGGCCGGAGTGCTAGGGTTTTCTGGTAGCCAGGCACTGTTTGAGGTGTTGATTGTAGGTTTCTTCTGGCCTGTCTTCTGGTGGCAGGGATCAGAGTGGCCCTTAGGGAGGATGTGTCATCACAGGTGTAACTTCATTTGTGTAGGAAGGAACTGCAGATGCTGGTTTACACAAAAGATGGACACAAAATGCTGGAGTATCACAGCGGAACAGGCAGCATATCTGGATAGAAGGAATGTGTGCCGTTTCGGGTCGAGACCCTTCTTCAGACTGGGTCTCGACCCGAAACGTCACCCATTCCTTTTATCCAAATATGCAGCCTGTTCCGCTGAGATACTCCAGCATTTGGTGTCTATCTATCATTTAATTTGTCTTGATATCACACAAACAAAAGCTTTTCACTGTACCTCGGTGCGTGTGAAAATAATAAACCTAAACCTGACTTAATTTAATACTGTAAATTTAAAATATAAATTTAGTGTCAGTAATGGTGCTGACAAAACTGCTAAAATCTTATTAATGTACTAATATTTACCAATATATTTTAAGAAATGTATTCTGTCTTAACCTGGTATGCCCTATATGTGACTCTAAACATAACAATATCATTGACTCGTAAGTGTTTGTAAAAATAGTCTGATATTGCTCTTCAGATGGAGTGCTTTGAGGGGATGGCCAAAGCCTCTTTTAAAAACGGACAATAAATATTAGACTTTACCAAGAACATGAACCCCATGAATGAATAATAAGGGAAATGTACCATGCATCTGTTACCATGGTGCTTGAGACGTCTGGAAAATGGGCCACACAAAGTTAATAGGGAGCTAGGTCAGTGAGGCTCGAGACTCAAAGAAAATAAATTACTCTCTATCCCCCTAGCGACAGATGAGTGAGCAAAAAAACCACAGGGATTTGCAGATATCACAAGCTTCTCCATGAGTCAAGAGTGTTTTATTGTCATATGTCCAAGATAGAACAATGAAATTCCTACTTGTTTAAGCGAGATCTGTGGATGCTGGAAAAATCGAAGGTAGACAAAAATGCTGGAGAGACTCAGCGGGTGAGGCAGCATCTATGGAGAGAAGGAATAGGTGATGTTTCGGGTCGAGATTCTTCTTCAGACTGGTAGAGTCGCTGCCTCACAACGCCAAACACCTAGTTCGATCCTGACTACGGGTGATGTCTGTACGAAGTTTGTTTGTTCTTCCTGTGACTGCACGGGTTTTCTCCGGGTGTTCCTGTTTCCTCCCACATTCCAAAGACTTGCAGATTTCGAGGTTAATTGACTTCTGTAAATTGCCCCTAGCTTGGAGGATAGAATTAGTGTACGGGTGATCACTGGACGCGGAGGACCTATTTTCACGCTGTGAATCTAAACTAAATTAAATAAATGTGAGAGTGAACAGCTATATACGGCAGCACAGTGGTGCAGTTTCAACCTAACAGCGCCAGAGACCCGGGCTCGATGCTGACTATGGATACTGTCTATACAGAGCCTGTACGTTCTCCCTGTGATTGCGTGGGTTTTCTCCAGGTGCTCAGGTTTCTTCCTACACTCCAAAGACGTACAGATTTGTGGGTTAATTGGCTTTCTAAATTGTAAATTGTCCCTAGTGTGTAGGATAGTGCTAATGTACTGGGTGATTGTTGGTTGGCGTGGGTATGATGGGCCGAAGGGCTGGTTTCCACGCTGTATCTCTAAAATATAAATAAAAATAAAATGTCATTATTGACTTCTTTGATCCAAAATTGTCTTAGAAATGAAAGGCCGATGGTGATGGTAGATGATTGTTGTGATTGGAAGCATGTGACGTGTGATGTACCATGCAGATTGCTCCAAGAGCTCTTACTGTTTGTTAGATTCATGAATGATTTGTACATGAATATAGGAGATGTGTTCAGTAAGTTCATAAAATACACTAAATTGGAGTGGTTATTGGGAGTGTAATGGAATGATGTAGGCGACAGGTTTAGGTTTAGGACTCAGTGGATGTTGTTCACTGGGATTTTCAAGAAGATCTTTGATAAGGTACCACATATGAGGCTGCTAAACACAATGAGAGCCTATGGTATTAGTGGGAAGATACCTGCATGGATATAAATTGGCTAAATGGCAGAAGGCAAAGAGTAGGAATAAAGAAAGGTTTTTCTGGTTGGCTGCCAGTGACTAGTGGTGTTCGCAGAGGTCGGTGATGGGGTCGCTACTCTTCACATCAATTATTTGGATGATGGAATTTGCGGATGATTAAGTTTGCTGATGATACAAAGTTAGGTTGAGGGTTATGTATTGTAGAGGATGCAAGGTGTCTGCAGAAGGACTTGAACAGATTGGGAGTGTGAGCAAAGAAGTGGCAGATGGAAAACAGTGTAGCAAAGTGTGAGGTCATGCACTTGGTCATGGTAAGAGGAATAAAGGCGTGGGCTATTTTCAAAATGGGGAGAGGATTCAGAAATCAGAGGTGCAAAGATACTTGGAAATGTTGCTGCAGAATTCCCAAAAGATTAATTTGCAAGTAGAATCATAGCAACATAGAAACATAGAAAATAGGTGCAGGAGGAGGCCATTCGGTGCTTCGAGCCAGCACCGCCATTCATTGGGATCATGGCTGATCGTCCCCTATCAATAACCCGTGCCTGCCTTCTCCCCATATCCCTTGATTCTACTAGCCCCTCGAGCTATCTAACTCTCTCTTAAATCCATCCAGTGACTTGGCCTCCACTGCCCTCTGTGGCAGGGAATTCCATAAATTCACAACTCTGGATGAAAAAGTTTTTTCTCACCTCAGTCTTAAATGGCCTCCCCTTTATTCTAAGACTGTGGTCCCTGGTTCTGGACTTGCCCCACATTGGGAACATTTTCCTGCATCTAGCTTGTCCAGTCCTTTTATAATTTTATATGCTTCTATAAGATGCCCCCTCATCCTTCTAAACTCCATACTAGCCTAGTCTTTTCAATCTTTTCACTCTTTCCTCATATGACAGTCCCGCCATCCCAGGGATCAATCTCGTGAACCTACGCTGTACTGCCTCAATCACAAGGATGTCCTTCCTCAAATTAGGAGACCAAAACTGTACACAATACTCCAGATGTGGTCTCAGCAGAGCCCTATACAACTGCAGAAGAACCTCTTTACTCCTATACAGAAATCTTCTTGTTATGAAGGCCAATATTCCATTAGCTTTCTTCACTGCCTGCTGTACCTGTGAGCCAACTTTCAGTGACCGGTGTACAAGGGCGCCCAGGTCTCGCTGCACCTCCCCATTACCTAACCTAACCCCATTGAGATAATAATCTGCCCCCTTGTTTTTGCCGCCAAAGTGGATAACCTCACATTTATCTATATTATACTGCATCTGCCATGCATCTGCCCACTCACTCAACCTGTCCAGGCATAATAAAGTCAGTAATCATAAAGAGTTAGACACGTGGAAACAGACCCTTCGGTCCAACATACCCACACGAGCCAACATGTCCTAGTTCCACCTGCCTGAGTTTGACTCATATTTCTCTAAACCCATTCTATCAAGTACCTGTCTAAATGTTCTTAAACATTGCGATAGTACCGGCCTCAACTACCTCCCCCAGCATCTCATTCCATACACCCACCACCTTTTGTGTAAAAAGGTTATCCCTCAGGTTCCTGTTAAATCATTCCCCCCTTCACCTTAAACCTATGTCCTCTGGCTCTCGGTTCCCCTACTATGGGCAAGGCCTGATTTATTCCTCTCATGATTTTAACACCTCTATAAGATCACCCTCATCCTCCTGCCCACCAAGGAATAGAGTCCCAGCCTGCGCAACCTCTCCCTATAGCTCAGGCCGTCAAGTTCTGGCAACATCCTCGTAAATCTTCTCTGCACTCTTTCTAGCTTGGCAGCATCTTTCCTATAATATGGTGCCCAAAACTGTACACAATACTCTAAATGTGGTCTCACCAATGTCTTAAATAACTGAAACATGACCTCCCAACATTTATACTCAATACTCTGACCGATGAAGGCCAGTGTGCCGAAAACCTTTTTGACCACCCTATCTACGTGTGATAATGTTTTTAATATTGACCAAATTGAAGACGCTATAAAACGGAGGATCCCTGTATTTGTAAGATTTGCTTAACCTTTTTCTGTGGAAAATTACAGGCTGTGAATGGCGCCAGCCAGTCTGAGCCCTAGATTGATATGCAGGATGGGGAAAGATCCAGATGTCCTCCCAATTGATAAAATGTATGAGAACCCTGCAAAGAAACTGCAAGGTGTTGTAAATGCATTGCTTTGATTGGATGCTGCAAAGGGATTGTAAATAATGTTAATATTGTTGCAGGACAGTTATCCTGCTGTTTGATGGTTGGCTGGTGTGTGAAGCCCTGGCTGAATTGTTTGTACTGCCAGGGTAAATGTTGCATTATTGAGTTAGCTGATTTCCTTCCAGAAGCTTTTGTAGAAACATTGTTTGGGACTCTTTGTAATTGGGTGGGGGGACGGTCAATAATACCTTAATGTAATCGATGTCTGATTGGCTTGTAAGGGGCGCCACCCCTATGTAGTTTGGCCCCTCAGGGTTCGTTGACATATAAAGGGTATCCCCGACTAGGATCATTGTCGATCTTCTGGAAGGGCGCTTGGGACTGCGTGACCTTTTGGTAGTGTCTGTTTGCACGCGGCTGAAGGGCTTGGCCAGACAGCGACAAGGATTGAACCCGTGGTGGTTTAGGTATCGTATAGGGGATTCGATCTTCGTTCAAAAATAAAGTTTAGTTGGTCCGGTGCTTGACTCAGTGTTTTACTCAACTAGACTAAGGGGGGTAAGCTGTAGGAACATATTTACAATGCTACTTTCAAAGAATTAGTACCTGCACTCCTAGATCCCACTGGTCTGCAACTCTCCCCAGAGCCATTCACTGTGTAGGTCATGTTAGACTTCCCAAAATGCAACATCGCACATTTCTCTGTATTAAATTCCATCAACCATTCCTCAGCCCACCTGGCCAATCGATCATGATCCTGCTGCCATTTTTGACAACCATAGACCCTGCTGCAATTTTTGACACTGTAGTAAGGAAGGCAAATGCAATGTTTGCATTCATTTCAAGGGGACTAGAATAGATGAACTCCATTCTAGTTCAGAAATTGTTCATCCCTGTCTGGCGAAAAAATAAAACTGGGAAGGCGGCTCAACTCTGGCTGACGAGGGAAGTTAAGGATAGTGTTAAATCCAAGGAAGAGGCATATAAATTGGCCCGAAGAAGCGGCAAACCAGACGAATAGCAGGCAGTGACTGGTGGGATGCTGCAAGGCTTAGTGCTGGGACCCCAGTTGTTTACAATATATATTAACGAGGGAATTAAATGTAACGTCTCCAGGTTTGCAGATGACACAAAGCTGGGTGGCAGTGTGAGCTGAGAGGAGGATGCTGTGAGGCTGCAGAGTGACTTGAACAGGTTGGTTGAGTGGGCAGATGCATAGCAGATGCAGTATAATGTGGATAAATGTGAGGTTATCCACTTTGGTGGCAAGAACAGGAGGGAAGATTATTATCTGAATGGTGTCAGATTATGAGAAGGGGAGGTGCAACGAGACAGCAGTCACTGAAATTAAACATGTAGGTACAGCAGGCAGTGAAGAAAGCTAATGGCATGTTGGCCATTGCGAGGAGTTTTGAGTTTAGGAGCAAGGAGGTCCTATTGCATTTGTACAGGGCTCTGGTGAGACCACACCTGGAGTATTGTGTGCAATTTTGCTCTATTTGAGGAAGGACATTATTGCCATTGAGGGAGTGCAGCGTAGGTTCACCAGGTTAATTCACGGGTTGGTGGGACTGACATACGATGAAAGAATGGGTCGACTGGGCTTGTATTCGCTGGAATTTAGGATGAGAGGGGATCTTATGGAGAGGAGTGGACAGCATAGATGCAGGAAAAATGTTCCCAATGTTGGGGGTGTCCAGAACCAAGGGTCACAGTTTAAGAATAAGGGGTAGGCCATTTAGGACTGAGATGAGGAAAAATATTTCCACCCAGAGTGTTGTGAATCTGTGGAATTGTCTGCCACAGAAGACAGCGGTGGCCAATTCACTGGATGTTTTCAACAGAGAGTTAGATTTAAGGGAGGTAGACAAAAATGCTGGAGAAATTCGGCGGGTGAGGCAGCATCTATGGAACGAAGGAATATATGTATGTATGGAGCGAAGGGATACACCCCAGCGGTATGAACATTGACTTCTCCAATTTCAGGTAGTCCCTCTTCCTCCCTCCTTCCCCTCCCCTTCCCAGCTCTCCCACAGCCTACTGTCTCCGCCTCTTCCTTTCATCTCCCTCCCCCTCCCCCCCCCCCACCTCCACATCAGGCTAAAGAAACGTCACCTATTCCTTTCCTCCATAGATGCTGCCTCACCCACTGAGTTTCTCCAGCATTTTTGTCTACCTTCCATTTTTCCAGCATCTGCAGTTCCTTCTTAAATAATAGATTTAAGGGAAAGTTAGATTTAGGGCTAAGGGAATCAAGGGATATGGGGGAAAGGCTGGTACTGATTTTGGATGAACAGCCATGATCATATTGAATGACTGTGCTGACTCAAAGGGCCGAATGGCCTACTGTTGCACCTATTTTATGTTTCTATAAAAGCACGGATGTAAAGCTGAGGCTTTATAAGGCACTGGTCAGACCAATATTTGGAGTATTGTCAGCAATGTTAGGCCCCATACCCGAGGAGGGGTCTGCTGCTGTTGGAGAGGGTTCAGCGGAGGTTCACGAGAATGGTCCTGGGAATGATTGGGTTAACGTATCATGAGAGCTTGATGGTTCTGGGCCTCATTGAGACTTACCAAATAGTGAAAGGCCTGGATAGAGTGGATGTGGAGTGGGTGTTTCCATTAATGGGAATGTCTTGGACCAGAGGGCACAACAGGTAAAAGGATGTATCTTTGGGAAGGAGATGAGGAGGAATATCTTTAGTCAGACGGTGGTGAATCTGTGGAATTCTTTGCCACACAAGGCTGTGGAGGCCAAGTCATTTGATATTTTTAAAGCGGAGATTGACAGGTTTTTGATTAGTAAGGATGCCAATGGTAGGAGAAGGTAGGAGAATGGAGTTGAGAGGGAAATATAGACCAGCAATGACTGAATAGCAGAGTACACTCAATGGGCTGAATGGCCTAATTCTGCTCCTATGACTGATGAACTTATTATTGTAACATTTACCAAGGTACAGTGAAAAGCCTTGTTTTCCAAACTATCAAATCAGATCAGATAATACTACACATAAATAGAATAAAATCAAACTCATGTACAATAGATAGGGCAAAGTGCAAGATTCAGAGTGCACTATATACAGTAGTTCTCCGTATTGTAGCGCCTCTGTTCCACAGACAAAGTCTAATGTCCGCAAGGGGGTAGAGGTGAATCAGACAGCAAGCTAGCTTATGGAAGGACCGTTCAGAAGCCCGACAACAGGATGACATTGATGTTGATATAATGAGAAGAATAATGCTGGTGGAATTTAGTCTGAACAAGGGTCTCGACCCGAAACGCCACCCATTCCTTCTTTCCAGAGATGCTGCCTGTCCCACTGAGTTAAGGGGCAATAGACAATAGACAATAGACAATAGGTGCGGGAGTAGGCCATTTGGCCCTTCGAGCCAGCACTACCATTCAATGTGATCATGGCTGATCAACCCCAATCAGTACCCCATTCCTGCTTTCTCCCCATATCCCCTGACTGCTATTTTTAAGAGCCCTATCTAGTTCTCTGTAGAAAGCATCCAGATAACCTGCCTCCACCGCCCTCTGAGGCAGAGAATTCCACAGACTCACCACTCTCTGTGAGAAAAAGTGTTTCCTCGTCTCCATTCTAAATGGCTTACTCCTAATTCTTAAACTGTGGTCCCTGGTTCTGGACTCCCCCAACATCGGGAACATGTTTCCTGCCTCTAGCATGTCCAAGCCCTTAACAATCTTATATGTTGCTCCATTCTCTCAGCATATGACAGTCCCGCCATTCCCTCAATAGCAAGAATGTCCTTCCTCAAATTAGGGGACCAAAATTGCACACAATACTCCAGGTGTGGTCTCACTAGGGCTCTGTACAACTGCAGAAGGACCTCTTTGCTCCTATATTCGATTCCTCTTAAGGCAAACATGCCATTCGCTTTCTTCACTGCCTGCTGTACCTGCATGCTTACTTTCATAGACTGATATACAAAGACCCCCAGATCCTTTTGTACTTCCCCTTTTCCCAATTTAGATAGTAATCTGCCATTTAGATAGTAATCTGCCTTCCTTTTTTTGCTCCGCATTAAACTTCATCTGTCATGCATCTGCCCACTCCCCCAACCTGTCCAAGTCACCCCGCATTCTCATAGCATCCTCCTCACAGTTCACACTGCCACCCAACGTTGTGTCGTCTGCAAATTTGCAAATGAGTAATATAATCTATGTAAAATTTTAAATTGAATTAAATTATGTCTTATATTAATCGAACATTTGTGTACATATATCAAATACTTTTCCCATGTTCCTTCGTAATTATTATCATTAATTCTCGTTCCCACTCTTCTCTAAGTGCCTCTGTCAATGGTAAATCTATATTTAAAATGATATTACATAAATATGATATTAATTTCTGTGAGTCAGCCGTAATATTCATTGCTTCCAGTGGATCTAAAGTTATGTTTTGATATCTTTGTATGTATTTCTTCATGAAGTCGCAGATCTGAAGATATTTAAAATATTGGTTATTTTTCAGTTTAAATTTTAATTGTAATTGATGGAATGATAACAGATTTCCCATTTCATACATATAACTGATTGTATGTTTTATCAATAAGAGATGGTTTAAATGAAGGATTATTCACTATTGGCATTAACAATGATAGGTTTCTTAATTTTAAGGATAAATTTATTTGTTTCCAAATTCTTATTGTATCATGTATAATTGGGTTATTCTTATATATTGTGCAAGTTATTGGGGCAAATCCTCCAAAATTATGGAAGAATTCTGGGACAAGGACATAGACATTTTTAAAAACAAACTTGCTGGCTGCAAAGGAATAACCCCCAATCCACAAAGGAAGAACCAGTTTAAAACCTGTCTGTGGGCCTGGGCATTACAGTGGCTTGCAAAAGTTTTCATACTCCTTGAACTTTTCCACATTTTGTCACGTTACAACCACAAACGTAAATTTGTCACGTTACAACCACAAAAAAAACGGATCTCTGCAGCTCCTCCAGAGTTACCATGGGCCTCTTGGCTGCTTCTCTAATCAATGCTCTCCTTGGCCGGCCTGTCAGTTTAGGTGGACAGCCATGTCTTGGTAGGTTTGCAGTTGTGCCATACTCTTTCCATTTTCTGATGATGGATTGAACTGTGCTCCGTGAGATGTTCAAAGCTTGGGATATTTTTTTATAACCTAACCCTGCTTTAAACCTCTCCACAACTTTACCCCTGACCTGTCTGGTGTGTTCCTTGTGCTTCATGATGCTGTTTGTTCACTAATGTTCTCTAACAAACCTCTGAGGCCTTCACAGAACAGCTGTATTTATACTGAGATTAGATTACACACAAGTGGACTCTATTTACTAATTAGGTGACTTCTGAAGGCAATTGGTTGCACTGGATTTTATTTAGGGGTATCAGAGTAAATGGGGCTGAATACTTTTGCACTCCACACTTTTCAGTTTTTTATTTGTAAAAAAATTTCAAAACCATGTATCATTTTCCTTCCACTTCACAATTATGCATCACTTTGCGTTGGTCTATCACATAAAATCGCAATAAAATACATTTACATTTGTGGTTGTAACGCGACAAAATGTGGAAAAGTTCAAGGGGTATGAAAACCTTTGCAAGCCACTGTACATGACTATGCGAATGGTGTGGGCAGGAAAGGCCGGGACGGAGATAAAAAGATTATCTTGGAGAGACAAAGGAAGGTACCGAGCCTCAGCAGACAGTGGTAAACAGCCCAGCAGCATGCCAATCACCATCGTGGATGACCCATCCATTGGGACAATGGGAGCCCATCGAGGCGATGGGATAACGATCAGGCTGAGGTATCATGACATCAGTAAACCACATTATCATCGAAAGCCTGTTGTTCATGCCAGATCGAAACTGGGAAGCATCGAAAGACCCTTTTGTCCAGAGGACCACCTGGAAGGTTTCAAAGGAGAAACTCAGGTATAAAGGCAGGAGCCAAGCAAGGACTCGCTATCTCTTTTCTGCTCTGCTGGTCGGCTCCGGATCCTGCATCAAATCTAAGCTGTAAGTACCCAAGTGACCTGGTGAAGTTCCAGAAATCGAATAGAGGTTGAGGGAGGAAGGGGAAAGGGGGTGTACTGTAAGTAAAATTGTGTAAAGTAAGTTTTTTATGATATGCCCGATAGTTTTCTTTCCACAGTCTTAGTTTAAAGCATAAGTTTAGTCACGTATTATGTAGTGTTGGTGAGACTCGATTTCTTATTGTTTAATAAAGCCTGTAAATTTTAGACTTGCTTTGAGTCCGTCTTGGTTTCTGTTTTCTCTCATCAGTACGCTCTGGTCAAGCCAACCTTTTATCATATTCCACCATAATTCCGAGGTCTAGAACCCAGGGGAATCCCTTTTGTTGTATTCTCTCTCTTGGGAACCGCTCGAGTGGAGCGGTGGCCGTTTGACCCACTGACAAGGGAGAGAATAACTCGGGCAGTTGGGCTCAAAGTGGAGTAAAGGGAACCAAAACCCCCACAATTGTGTTGTTCAGTTTTATCAGGGAGAAGAGGATCGCTCCTATATTACAAGGAGAACAGTCCTCTTTCTCCATTCTTATCCATTCTGTCTGTTGGGTAGAACTGTCCAACCAGTAAATTATATTCTTAATATGCACTGCCCAATAATAATACAAAAAATTCAGAAGTGAAAGTCCCCCAATGTCTTTTGGTTTGCACAAATGTTTTCTTTGGATTCTGTGTGAACTATAATCCCAGATAAAATTGGTAATATTAGAGTCTAGTTTTTTTAAGAGGTTTTTTGGTATATATAATGGTATAGATTGAAATATGTATAATATTTGTGGTAAAAAGATCATTTTTAATGCGTTTATTCTGCCTATTAATGATAACGGACGTGTTTTCCAGAATTTAAGCGACGCATTGAGTTTATTTAATAAAGGCATAAAATCTGCATTAAATAATGTTTTGTATTTTCTGGTAATTTGAATACCGAAATACTTAAATTTTTCTGTTGCAATTTTAAAGGGGAATTTTAATAAGTGTGTAGATTCTTGAGGTTTTAACGTCATGATTTCACTTTTATTCCAATTTATTCTGTATCCAGAAAAAAAATGAATTTCTCTATTAAATTTGATATATAAAACATATAATATATAATTTAATATATTAATATATAAAAGTATATCATCTGCATATAATTAAATTTTATTATTTGAGTCCCTAGTATCATATCCCTGAATATTCAGATGACTTCTTATACTTTCAGCCACGGGCTCTATCATAAGGGCAAATAGCAGAGGTGATAAAGCACATCCCTGCCTATTGCCCTCGATAATTGAAATTTTGGAGATAACATATTATTGGTTAATATTCTTGCCGTCGGTTTATCATATAGTAATTTTACCCATACAATAAAATTCTCTCCCATATTAACTTTTTGCAATACTTTATATAAATACTGCCACTCTACCTGATCAAATGCTTTCTCTGCATCCAGAGAAACAATTGATATATCTTCTTCCTCCGTTGTATGTGAGTACATTATATTAAACAGGCGTCTCAAATTATTAAATGAATATCTTTTGGATATAAACCCCGTTTGATCAGGATTTATCAATTTACTAATACATTTACTCAATCTTCTTGCTAAGGTCTTTGCTAAAATTTTCTGATCTGTATTTAAAAGTGATATAACTCTATATGAGCCCGGTTCATCTAAATCTTTATCTTTTTTTGGTATAAGCGTAATAGTTGATTCAGCTAATGTTTCTGATAATTTATTTTCTTTAAAGGCATGAGTATATAAATTAAGTAAACGTGGAGCCATTATCTCATGAAATCTTTTATTAAATTCGTTACTAAAACCATCTGGTCCAGGCGTCTTACCATTTTCAACGATTTTATTGTTTCACCTATTTTTTCAAGTGTAATCTGAGTTCCTAATTCCTCTTGTTCCGAAAGATCAAGTTTTGGAAGATTACAGTTATCTAAAAAATTTATAATTTTATTATCTTCTATTTTAGTTTTAGATGTATACAAATTTTGATAAAATTGAGCAAATCTATTGTTAATATCCTTAGGTAATGTTAGTAATTCACCTTTCTCTGATTTAATTTTAGTGATAGTATTTTCCTTTTCTTGTTTTTTCAATTGACGAGCTAAGAGTTTATGTGGCTTGTCACCAAATTCGAAATGTTCCTGTTTTGTGATTTGGAATAATCTTATTACTCTTGCCGATAACATTCAATTAAGTTTAAATTTCAGTAGTATTATCTTATTATGTTTATCTGTAGTTGGATCTTTGGCATTATCTAACAGTATAAATTGTATAATTTCTTGTTCTAGCATTTGTTGTTCTGTCTTATTCTTTTTATTTTTAAAAAATTGATATGAGATTATAACTCCTCTGATAAATGCCTTGAAAGTTTCCATTGTAAAGAAGGTGAAATACCTGGTGTTTCATTTGTCTCAAACAAAATGTTCATTTGTTGTTTTAAATATTTATAACCTTGTGGGTCATTTAGAATTTTTGTGTTAAACCTCCAGAAAGATTTTTTACCCGGCATGCCCTCAAATTTTAATAGAAAAGTCAATGGAGAATGATCGGAAATAATACTGGTGTGATATGAAGGATTAGTTGTATATGGAATTCATTTTGTATCCACTAAAGAATAATCAATTTGTGAATAAGTTTTATGTACTGATGAGTAAAACAAATATTCCCTTCCAGTTGGATTAGCAGTTCTCCATACATCTATTAGATTAGTATTTTTTATATATGTATTTAGAAGTTCACTAGTCTTAGATTTTAAGTTACCCCTCCTTTGTTTTACTGATTGTTAGGCGCTTTCACCCCCCCCCCCCCCCCCCCCCCCGGTGAATGCTATGTACTACCTTTTCTGTTTCTCTCCTGAGTGCAGGTGACGGGTGACTCATCGGAAGCTTAAATACCAGGAGTCTCTCTCTCTTCGTCGACCCTGACTAGTGAACAGGCTGCTGGTGTGAGCTGCAGGAGGCCTGGCCACATGGCATAGAACTTTGTGTATTGTTACCTATATTTGTCAATTAATATTGAATTGGGACAGATAAGGGCTGACCTGAGGGTTTTCTGGTATTTTGTTGCAGGGTTATCTCCATTTAGGCAGGTTAGAGACTCTAGTTCGACGGTCCATTGTGAGGCTGGCTGGAGCACTGTTATATTTGTTTGGTAGTCTACTCTTGTCCCTGACTGAGTTGTTTGAATCAGGTTTGGGTGTTTGTCTTTCCTTAACTAAATTAAAGGCTATTTTCTTGAACTTGAACCTGGTTTATGACTACGTTACGCGGCTCTGAAGTACCTGCATTCGGGAGTCATAACACTGATTTGTCTAAATATGGATCTAAAACGCAATTGAAGTCCCCCCCCATTATTACATTTTGGTAATTAAACTCTGATATTATATTTATAATTTTATTAAAAAATTGGGGATTATCAAAATTCAGAGCGTAAATATTTATCATAGTCAGTGGGGTTGAATAAATTTCTCCCGAAACTATAATATACCTTTATAGTATTCTTTAATTTAAATGGTATACCTTTCCGAATAATAATAGCCGTACCTCTAGCTTTAGAAGTAAATGAAGAATAGTGTGTTTGACCTATCCAGTTTTCCTTCAATCTCATCGGTGTTTGTTGTTTCATGTATGTTTCCTGCAAAAACATGATGTCAGAATTTAATGATTTTAATTGAGCAAAAATTTTACCCCTCTTAATTGGTTCATTGGCACCCCTTATATTCCACCTGCAGAATGTAATTCCTCCATTCTTTATTTGTCTATCGTCTTGCATTATATATCAGTTTGGTGTTTTTGCCTCACATGGTGCAACCAAATACCTCAGAACTCTGGGTGTTGGGTGGACGTCTCGAACTTTTAAATTTATATTACATCTCCCTCCTGTGTAATACCTTAATAATAAAAAAAAACAAATGTGATGTGAATTTAATTTAAAAAAATTAAACAAATAAGAATCTTGATAGTGAATTTAAAAA
The DNA here is from genome assembly GCA_035221665.1 of Okamejei kenojei. Lineage (NCBI taxonomy): Eukaryota > Metazoa > Chordata > Chondrichthyes > Rajiformes > Rajidae > Okamejei > Okamejei kenojei. Next base: position 49,468,125 of record CM069147.1, read on the forward strand.
AAAGTGATGTTAAGGTATCTAAGAGAAGATACCTTAAAAACACGAAGCCACCTAAGGTGGCGAAAAATTCATGGACTTCCATTGATGTTGTTATACATTGAGCTCCGTCCCCTTAACAGAGTCTCGTAAAAGGCTGTGAACTGTTTCATATACCAGAGCATTTGAAAACAGAAAAAAATCAGAAAAAGAAGGGAAAAATAAAAAACCAAAAATAAAACACAACATATGTTCGGTTCTATATATATGCCTTTCCAATTTATCTAATATTAATCTATTCTGAACTTTACCATATATATCCACCCAAAATTATTACATTATATCCCATTCTTTAATACAAGCAGGTTCCAAGGGGTTAAACAAAGCCACGCAGCTGCATCTTTTCCAAGTGTATGATGCTCCTGCCTCTTTCACACACAATTAGTATTATTATGAACATTTTAGTTAATTACTGTGTGTTAGTATATATCATCAATTAGTTCATTTATCTCCATCCCAGCTCCATGGATTATTCATATTTGCAGCTTACATTAACATATAGTTTGTATTATTAAATTTGTTAGATTAATTGATTATTTATTATTAAAATATAGTAATTAAAGATCTTCTTAAATCAACAGCTATATTCCAACTGCAGAATGTTATTCCTCCATTACTATTATTCCAATCCGTAATGTCTCATTCCATGTCCTTCATTAATTGCCTCATTTATTCTGTATCTTTAACATCCTTTTGTTTATCTTTAAGTTTTCCATTCAAGGTGAAACATGGACTGTACGCTCGAAAACACATTCCAGACAGATAAGCATATCTGGTAACTGTCTGGAAAAGTTCCGCCATCTTAATTAGAGCAAGATCTTGTATTAAAAAGTTTAATATTCCTGCTTGTCATCATCTTCATCCTCTATTTCCTTTACGATATCTTGTGCGTACATAAAAGCCATTTCAGGGTCCGTGAAAGAGCATTCAGTAGCCTAAAAGAGATTTTCATTTTTGCAGGATAAATCACCCCATATCTTTTTGTTAAATATTTTTATTATAGAAACAAAATAATAACAAAGTACATTATTTTGCAATTATGAAAATACATGATATTAATGATATATTCGTACTGTTAGTAATATTTGTATTATCATTGATTATAAATTTTAAGACTATATATTTTATATAATTGAAAATACTTGGTACTAGTAATACATTCATAATATTAGTGATATATTCGTACTGTTGATAATATTTGTATTGTCATTGATTTTGAAATGTAAGACCATATTTTATATAATTGAAAATACATAATACTAGTAACACCTTCATGATAATAATTATATTTTCATACTGTTAATAATATTTGTATTATCATTGATTTTAAAATTTAAAATTATATATTTTATATAATTGAAAATACATGATACTAATAATACTTTCATGATATTAGTAATATTTATATTCGTATTGATATTAAAAATTTAAGATTATGTGTTTCTATACATTTTTCTAATTTTTTATAAAAGTATGAAAAAATAGAGAAAAAGAGTGTGAAAAGTTTGATGGAGAATGGAGTATTAATCATTAATCCATCCTTGGAGATATATTCATGATTATTATATATATTTCTTCATCCATTCAAATATTCAGGTCTCAGTCAAGCCCTCGTGCCGAACCATTATGACCCTGTAAATATTTAATATATGGAGACCAAATCTTTCTGAAGAGATCTAACCTGTCCATTAGGACAAGCCTCAATCTCTCCAGATGAAGTGTCTCCGACATTTCTGTGTTCCACATTTTGATTGTTGGGGATGTAGGGCCTTTCCAAAATTTTAGTATTAATTTTTTCCCAATTATTAAACCATAGTCGATAAAAATTATTTGGTTCATTGTTATTAGTTGGTCTGTTTCTAGTATTCCAAGTATTATTAACTTTGGATCAGGAGTCAAAGTTATATTGACAACAATCGAAATTATCTTAAATATTTCATTCCAGTATTTTGCAATTTTTATACAGTTAGTGAATGAATGTGATAAATTTGCTTCTGAGTTTTGACATTTATCACATATAGGGGATACGTTTGGAAAGATGTTATGTAATTTAGATTTGGAATAATGTAATCTATGTAGTATTTTAAACTGTATAAGGGAATGTTTAGCATTTAACGAGCAATGATGTATATGTTGTAAACTTTCATCCCATATGTCATCATCTTCATCCTCTATTTCCTTTACGATATCTTGTGCGTACATAAAAGCCATTTCAGGGTCCGTGAAAGAGCGTTCAGTAGCCTAAAAGAGATTTTCATTTTTGCAGTATAAATCACCCCATATCTCACTTGATGTATACCTTTCAGAATATTTCTTGTCTTTGTAAACAAGATCTTTTCTTGGATGACTTCATGGGGATAATCACGGAAAAGTCTAATATTATCCCCAAGATATGTAAGATTGTCCCCGTGAACAATCTTATTCAGTATATTTTCCAGTGAAGAAATGTCGAGGAATTTCACAATTATCTGTCTTGGGGGAGCATTTATCCCTTTTGGAAAGCGTCCTACCCGGTGAGCAACATCAAGTCTTGGATTTACCGGCAGTTTAAAAACTTCTTTAATTAAGTCAGCAACGAAAGTACGTGTATGAGATCCACATCCCTCTCGTCCTTCCTTTATTCCAACGATTCTCAAATTCTGCCTTCTCGATCTCGCTTCCAAGTCCAAACACTTATCAGTCATTTTAACAAGTTGCTCCCCCTCAAATTTTTGTGCCTTTTTCAGATTCAATATTTCCAAAGACATCTCTTTCATTTGGCCTGCTATTTCTTCCATCAGCTTATCAGACTTTTCCATGTTCTCATGCATCTTATCAAATTTCTTATTATAGTCTTTTTCCATTCTGGCACATTCTCCCATAACATTTTTATCAAGATTCTTATACTGCTTCTCAGCTCCTTTAACTCACCACAAGCTGAATCAATTTTTCTCCAATGTAGATTAATCTCCATTTTCTCCAATGTAGTATTCATGTCTGCTAGCATTTGCTTCACCTCCTTCTCCTTTATTTCTCCTTTTGTAGCCATTTCAGACACAAATCCTTGTGAATAAGACCCTTCTTCTGAGCTTTCTCCAAAACTTCCTGAAGCTTGATAGTAGTTTTCTTAGGTCCTCGTGAGCATCTCTCCTTTCTCATTTAAAATTCCCTTTAAATTCCAGCTCCGGTCAGTTTTTAAAAATCAGTCCTGTCTCTCAAAACATCTTTTTCACAATTTTAACGGGAGAGGAGCTCATTGCTGCGACCTTACAGCTTCGTGGCCGCCCTCGGACATCCTATCTCATCTTTTATAATTGACTCCAGCATCTTCCCCACCACCGATGTCAGGCTAACTGGTCTATAATTCCCCGTTTTTCTCTCTCCCGCCTTTCTTAAAAAGTGCGATAACATTAGCTGCCCCACTGCTGCGACATAATCCGCGAGTTAAGAAGAGTGACTTCGACCTTCAAGCTCGAGGGCACTCGCCTGGAAAACCTTGAGCTGGATCGACCGTCAGCGTCGAAACTGCGAGCTGGATCGACATAGAAACATAGAAATTAGGTGCAGGAGCAGGCCATTCGGACCTTCGAGCCTGCACCGCCATTCAATATGATCATGGCTGATCATCCAACTCAGTATCCTGTACCTGCCTTCTCTCCATACCCCCTGATCCCTTCAGCCACAAGGGCCACATCCAACTCCTTCTTAAATATGGCCAACGAACTGGCCTCAACTACCTTCTGTGGCAGAGAATTCCACAGATTCACCACTCTCTGTGTGAAAAATGATTTTCTCATCTCGGTCCTAAAAGACTTCCCCCTTATCCTTAAACTGTGACCCCTTGTCCTGGACTTCCCCAACATCGGGAACAATCTTCCTGCATCTAGCCTGTCCAACCCCTTAAGAATTTTGTAAGTCTCTATGAGATCACCCCTCAATCTTCTAAATTCCAGCGAGTACAAGCCAAGTCTATCCAGTCTTTCTTCATATGGAAGTCGTGCCATCCCAGGAATCAGTCTGGTGAACCTTCTCTGTACTCCCTCTATGGCAAGAATGTCTTCCCTCAGATTAGGAGACCAAAACTGTACGCAATACTCCAGGTGTGGCCTCACCAAGACCCTGTACAAACGCAGTAGAACCTGCATGCCTACTTTCAATGGCTGGTGTACCATGACACCCAGGTCTCGCTGCATCTCCCCTTTTCCTAATCGGTCACCATTCAAATAATAGTCTGCCTTCCTGTTTTTGCCACCAAAGTGGATAACCTCACATTTATCCACATTATACTGCATCTGCCATGCATTTGCCCACTCATCCAGTCTATCCAAGTCATCCTGCAGCCTCCTAGCATCCTCCTCACAGCTAACACTGCCCCCCCAGCTTCGTGTCATCCGCAAACTTCGAGATGATGCATTTAATTGCCTCGTCCAAATCATTAATGTATAGTGTAAATAGCTGGGGTCCCAGCATTGAGCCTTGCGGCACCCCACTAGTCACTGTCTGCCATCCTGAAAAGGACCCGTTCACTCCTACTCTTTGCTTCCTGTCTGCCAGCCAGTTCTCTATCCACATCAATACTGAACCACCAATACCATGTGCTTTAAGTTTGTATACCAATCTCTTGTGTGGGACCTTGTCGAAAGCCTTCTGAAAGTCCACATCTACTAGTTACATCCTCAAAAAATTCAATAAGATTCGTCAGACATGATTTACTCTTCGTAAATCCATGCTGACTTTGTCCAATGATTTCACCACTTTCCAAATGCGCTGCTAAGCCATCTTTAGTAATTAACTCTAGCAGTTTCCCCACTACCGATGTTAGACTAACTGGTCTGTAATTCCCCGTTTTCTCTCTCCCTCCCTTTTTAAAAAGTGGGGTTACATTAGCTACCCTCCAATCCTCAGGAACTACTCCAGAATCTAAAGAGTTTTGAAAAATGATCACTAAGGCATCTGCTACTTCTGGGGCTACTTCCTTAAGTACCCTGGGATGCAGCCTATCTGGCCCTGGGGATTTATCGGCCTTTAATCCATTCAATTTACCCAACACCACTTTTCGGCTAACCTGGATTTCACTCATTTCCTCCATCTCATTTGACCCGCGATCCCCTGCTATTTCCGGCAAATTATTTATGTCTTCCTTAGTGAAGACAGAACCAAAGTAGTTATTCAATTGGTCTGCCATGTCCTTGTTCCCCATGATCAATTCACCCGTTTCTGACTGCAAGGGACCTACATTTGTTTTAACTAATCTTTTGCGCTTCACATATCGATAAAAACTTTTGCAGTCAGTTTTTATGTTTCCTGCCAGTTTTCTTTCATACTCCATTTTCCCTTTCCTAATTAAGCCCTTTGTCCTCCTCTTTGGTCTCTGAATTTCTCCCAGTCCTCTGGTAGGCTGCTTTTTCTGGCTAATTTGTACGCTTCATCTTTTTCTTTGATACTATCCCTGATTTCCCTCGTTATCCAAGGATGCGCCACCTTCCCTGATTTATTCTTTTGCCATACTGGGATGAACAATTGTTGTAGTTCATCCATGCAGTCTTTAAATGCCTTCCATTGCATATCCACTGTCAACCCTTCAAGAAACCATTGCCAGTCGATCTTGGCCAATTCACGTCTCATACCCTCAAAGTTACCTTTCTTTAAGTTCAGGACCCGTGTTTCTGAATTAACAATGCCGCTCTCCATCCTAATGAAGAACTCAACCATATTATGGTCACTCTTGCCCAAGGGGCCACGTACCACAAGGCTGCTAACTAACCCTTCCTCATTACTCAATATCCAGTCTAGAATAGCCTGCTCTCTCGTTGGTTCCTCCACATGTTGGTTTAGAAAACTATCCCGCATACATTCCAAGAAATCCTCTTCTTCAGCACCCCTGCCAATTTGATTCACCCAATCTATATGTAGATTGAAGTCACCCATTATAACGGTTTTACCTTCGTTGCACGCATTTCTAATTTCCTGTTTGATGCCATCCCCAACTCCACTACTACTGTTAGGTGGCCTGTACACAACACCCACTAGCATTTTCTGCCCCTTAGTGTTTCGCAGCTCCACCCATATCGATTCCACATCCTCCAAGCTAATGTCTTTCCTTTCTATTGCGTTAATCTCCTCTCTAACCAGCAACGCTACCCCACCTCCTTTTCCTCTCTGTCTATCCTTCCTGAATATTGAATATCCCTGGATGTTCAGCTCCTAGCCTTGGTTACCCTGGAGCAATGTCTCCGTGATCCCAACTATATCATAATTATTAATAGCTATCTGCACATTCAACTCATCCACCTTATTGAGACACAAAGCCTTCAGGCTTGTTTTTACAACACTCTTGGCCCTTTTACCCCTTTTAGATTTTGCCCTGGATTTGTTTTCCTGCCACTTTTCACCTCGCTACCTATTACTCCTATCCTCATTTTACACCCCTCTGTCTCTCTGCTCACACATTTAAGAAACCCTCCACTTCTTATTCTCCGTTTGTTATTTTTTTCTTCTTTCCTCCCTACGTGTTGTGTCTGACTGCTTCTCTTCTCTGCCTCCTTCCTCACAAACGGACTACTTGCCTTCTCTATTTGAGTCCCTCCCCCCAACCGATCTAGTTTAAAGTCTCCCCAGTAGCCTTTGCAAATCTCCCCGCCAGGATATTGGTTCCCCTCGGGTTCAAGTGCAACCCGTCCTTTTTGTACAGTTCATACTTCCTCAAAAGAGGTCCCAATGATCCAGAAACTTGAATCTCTGCGCTTTGCACCAGTCCTTTGGCCACGCATTTATCCTCCACCTTGCTCCATTCCTACTCTCACTGTGGCACAGGCAGTAATCCTGAGATTGTTACCTTTGCAATCCTTCTCCTTACTCCCTAAATTCTCCTTTCAGGACCTCCTCTCTTTTTCTACCTATGTCATTGGTACCTATATGTACCACAACCTCTGGCTCCTCTCCCTCCCATTTCAAGATATCTTGGACATGTTCAGTCACATCCCGGACCCTGGCACCAGGGAGGCAAACTACCATCCGGGTCTCCTGACTGCGTCCACAGAAACGCCTATCTGACCCCCTAACTATAGAGTCCCTCATTACTGCTGCCCTCTTCTTTTCCTTACCCTTCTGAGCAACAGGGCCAGTCTTTGTACCGGAGTCCCGGTTGCTGTTGCTACCCCCAGGTAGGCTGTGCCCCCCAACAGTACTCAAACAGGAGTACTTATTGCCAAGGTGTACAGCCACCGGGGTACTCTCTAGTCCCTTGCCTCTCCTAACTGTAACCCACTTTTCTGCCTCCTGTGGTTTTGGAGTGACTGACCACACACACACACGCACGCACGCACGCACGCACGCACGCACACACACACACACACACACACACACACACACACACACACACACACACACACACACACACACACACACACACACACGCACACACAGTCCCCCCCCCCCCGCCGCGAAAGCGGGGGAGTGCTGTCTGAAATTCACACCTGCGATGAAGAGGAAGATAAAAGCCACAGTGTACGGTAAGTCCTTTAGAGAGTGCGGGGAGAGGGTGGGGGGGTAGAGAAATGGAGAGAGGGGGAGAGAGAAGGGGGGAGAAGGAGTGGAGACTCTTTTAAGAAGTATAATAAAGTTTAGCGGGCATTTTACCTACTGGTCGGTTTTCTCTGGTCTTGAAAACTCCAATGAGCCAATCAAAATCCCCAGTCAGCGAAAGAAATTGCCTACGGCTGCCCTCCACTGCCTGTAACTAAATAGCGACCCCACTCCACTGCACTACAAGTCAAAAAGAACCATGCCAACCAAAATATTACTTGCAGAAAGTTTTTCTGACAAATTTTCCTCAACCTAGCTGAGGCTACAAGTATTCGGGAACTTCCCTCGAGCTTGAAGGAGAGTTCCAGTGACCCCATAGGACCTCCTAGGACCTCGTGTCGACCATGCTGCAAGTTTGAGTCGAGGGCAAACTCGTCTAAACTCGCAGATTATGCCGCCGCAGTGGGACAGCCCCTTTACTCCAACTTTTTATGTCTATCCTTGCAGGGAAGTCCATTTATGCTGCGTTGGTGGGTTTAAACTAGAGCGACAGGGGGATGAGCAGTTAAAATAAATGATGGGTAGGTAGAGATTATACAGAGGAATCTCAAAGGAAGGACAGGCAGGGAGAGGTGAAGGAAGATGGTGAAACTGATGTGTTGAAGCGTGTTTATTTCAAAGCAAGGAATATCATGGGTAAAGCAGATAAACTTCGAGCCAGGATCAGAACTTTCAACGATGATGGCAGAAACTTAGTTGTAAGAAGGACAGAGCTGGCAGCTTAACGTTCCACGGTTTTTTATGTTTCAAACATGATATGGATAGCAGACATTGAGGAGAAAAGGTCTATTGAATAAGATATATTTAACTAAGAAACGTCTATGTGTTTGAGGTTCAACCTTTTATTTAAAAATAGAACATCTAAATAAGCATCGAGGCATGAAATCAACATCACTTGCTTATGGTGAATTATTTTTTCATGGATGACTATTCATGATTAGTGAAAAACAGGACATTTTATATAATACATTGAGTCAGTTCATTTGTTTAGTCAAAACAGCTTAACATGTTAACTACCAATGTACCAAAAGCAATGTAACAACAGAAGTCCGGCAAATTATTTATATAATCCTTACTTGTTTTTAATTTTCTGTTATTACAAAATTAGATTTTTCAATAGTATGGGGTATACATTAATCTTAAGTGGCATTGCCAAGTGGGCAGTTGGAAATTACCAGCCTATTAATTTCAATGGAAAGAAATAATTGGACAAAATATAAAATAGACAGCTGATTTGCTGATGTCGGTTTTATGCTGCCTTTCATGTTAGCTTAATATTGAATAAAGCATTTAGCATAATTAATTTACAAACTATATGGAGTTTTCATATTACTTAAAAACATTAATGAATAAGTAAAATAAAACCTTCTTGCGTTCACTGTAATCACAGCAATTGTTCCAATGTTATGTTATGGTCATTCTTTATAACAACAGTGTCCAGTGACAATTCTAAATATTTCCTTGTACAGGCGTCACCTTTTGCAAATTGCCGGGAAAAGCTTGTTGACTTTTGAAAGATGTTTCCGCAGAATTTGGACGTCTCTTTCGTAATTGTCCATGAGAAGGCTGTGGTGCTAAAGCCTTGTTGGACCACTGGAGTTCATGTCATGGAGATAGTTCTATAGTGCTGAGTCGAAAGGAGTTTGCAGGATTGTGACCAGTAACAATGAGGAACAGTGAATCGTTTCCACGTCAGGGTGCTGTATGATTTGGGAGGCATTTTGGAGATGTTTGTGTTCACGTGTGATTACTGCTCCAGGTAGTAGAGATTGCACGTTTTAGTTTAAACTTGGCGAGTGGTTGAATTGATTCCTGTAGATGGCACACGTTGTATGGAATGCCTGTGACACAGGCCGTGACTGTTTAACTCCATCGGTTGTGTGCTCGGTTGTATCAAGCTCCTTGCTTGTTGCTGGAGCTACACTCAATCAGACATTTTGAAAACAATTCATTTGCACTTCTGACTTTGTCTTTCGGATGTGTTAGAAGAGTCTTTCACCACGGAGTACAGTTTCTAACCTGCGCTTGTAACCATTGTGTTAATATGACTGCTCCAGTTAAATCTATGGTATACAATGTCTCTTGGGATGATAACATTGAAGTATTTGACATTGATAATGCCATTGACTGTCAAGAAAAACTTGATAGAACCTTATTGGCAGGCGTTGTTTGCCTTTAAAATTAAAGCTGAACACTTGCCTGGCTAGATTACAATGCTTAAGTACAAAATTATGTAATTACAATGGTTGATTTTAATATAGTGAAAATATGTCTATATCCATTCATTAAATATTATTTAACATTATATGTTACAACGATATTAGACAAAATTTATAATGTCCATTGAGCCAGGTCTTGCTGGAAAGCTAACAGTATCTGATTGACACACTCATTGATATGAAGCTAGCCAGCAAATTTATCGAATTAAGAGATACATCTTGAATAGCATATTGTCAGAAATCGCTATTACACTGCTCCAGCATGTGTTTTTTTCAAATAACATCTTATCCTATATTTGTTCCGATATTCTTCTATATTTTTAAGGATTTACTGGATTTCCACCTTAGTTGCTAATTGATCTCACCACAGGTAATTAAGTGTGGCAACTAATAATGTTGGAACCTACGCTAATGCATTGCCATCCTTTCAGGCCCAGAAATTGAATAATACAAATTGTGTCATGTATTCCTTCAGATGTTAAATTAATTAGAGACATTTTTAAATAAAAAACTGTTATATCTTAATTTATTATTATTTGTTCTGTCTCTTATTATTTCTCCTTTTTCCAATTTTTCCTTTCACCTCTGTTCCAAGTTGTCTGCATGGCAGCAGTAGCTATGCTGAAGAAGTAATACATTGGTAAAGTGTGTGAGAAATACTGAGCTTAGAAAGGGTACTTTTCTAAACGTGAGTTTCTTTTTTTCTTTTGGTCTAATTTGGCTTTGAATCATTCTGTTTCTCAATGATTCTTCCGCTTCTATCCACAACACTTCAGGAGTCTTCTACACTTTGCAGGTTACAAAAAGACACAATATATTGAGCTGGAGGATGCAGAGGAATATTTAACAGTGCCACACCCTAGCAAGTTCTAGACTGATATCTACCATTCATGATGTATAATAAAGCTTAAGCAATTTCAGTAATTTTTTACCAAATACAAATTAAACTTAGAAACTTGCAAAAGCATGATTTTTAAGGTGAAAAACCTTCAAATGATACTGTTTATATGCCAAGTAGAAAAACAGATCAATATGACAGCTCAGTGATGTTTTAACTATTTGGCACTAAGAGGGGGTAATGTAGAGTCGAAACAAGATTACAGATAAAATTATCACAAGCAAGAAGTCCTTAGAATGTGACTTTACGACACGATAAAACTTTATTCATCCCCGGAGGGTAATTGGTCTGCCGACAGTCACAACACACTAGGTACACAAAAACTTGAAATTAAAAGTAAAACCAAAAAGAAAAAGACAAGCGACTGTTGTCTGCCTGCCGTGTGCACAGCACCTTCACCGGAACAAATGAACAAACAAACAAACACTGACTTATGCCCTGGACAGAGGATTCTGAACCAGATTGCCCCCCCCCCCCCAACACCGGGTCCTCCTTTGTTCCCGCACTGTCCCTCACAGCAGTCCGTCCCATGCCAGGGCCCCATTGCTGTTCACCGCTTAAAACTGACTGTTGCAAGTCAATAAAATCCAATGCGTTTTTGCATTACATAGTTTACACCTACTTTATTGAATTCATACACGCTATCCCGATTTGTTCATCTATTTACCTTTCCTGACAGATTGATGGCGTGGTACAGTGGAAAGGCACCAAGTGACATGATGGTATGATAGAAATATTTCATATTGTGCTATCTCAGTGTCAAACAGATAACACAATAGGTTCAGTAGGTTCCCACTGAAAGATAAGGAGAAAAACAGAAATGGCCCATCAAGCTGTGACATCTTCAGGGGAGCTTTGGGGAAATGGGTCTCTTCTGTTTTCAGCATATTTTGATGATTAGAAAAGAAGTGCGCAGAGATTAAAAATAAATACATTGAAATAAAGTAATTTTTAAAATCATAAATTGAACGTATTGTTTATATCGTCACACATGTAAATCAATATTTTGTAAATATTCTTATATATACATAACATGTAAAGAACAGAAGGAAAATTATGAAATGATTTATATGTCATTTTTAACACATTTACTGAAATGGAAAACAGCAAATATTGCTTTTATAGTGTATCTATATCATAATAAACTAAAGAGAAACAGCATAATTTTCTAATCAGTATTGACATATTGACATTTTAGAAATTAATGTCTAACTCAAAATATATTGTATTATATTATTTTCCTTAAAACTATGTTATTAGATTAGAAATATTGTAAAGTGATCACCACAAATATTTTAATATTTTTATATTTAAACATCTTAAACAGCGTGCTGTTTTAGTTATTATTTCTAATTTCTTCTAAGGATTGTTAAGAATGCTATCCAATTTTAGTTCTGGTGTCACAGCATTTTATAAATTACAGGTAAGCGTCCTTCTACAAATAATCAGGGAATACCAGGCTTTTGGCCCAGTTGTGGGAAAATAAATATTAGCAAAACAGTGTCTGACCTGCCGGAGACGTTGGATGTGACATTGACTCCATGGTAAAGTCTATGGGGCGAAGATCTGCTTAACGTCCTAAGTTAATTGCATGCCGTGGTTGACGTAGGAAAATACACCAATGGTACATTGAATAGTTGAATCCAGCTACGAATCAATTGTTGGAAAATAATGACGTTTTCTGTATTGTGGACGAGAGGCCTTTAGGGACTCAATGGAAAGTCTTAATTCCATTGATATTGAAGCCCTCACTGATACCAAAGAAACACTCCCAGTGCAACCAAACTGACCTAATATCTACTGGATGTTTATTTGTATATATAAATATCCAAATTTGTATTTTTATGATGGGAACTTATTAAATTAAATCACAGTAAAATGTCTTGAAATAGCATTTGCAACCTCAGTAAAGACAATTGCATTATTTTTGTCTTTTTGTTATCTGTTTTATTGTATAAATTAATAAATTGGATGGGATGCTTTTTTGATTGTAATAAATTTGTGACGCTGCAATGTAAAATACTTTTTGTTTGAGATAATCACTTTAGTTTTAATTTAGTGACTAAAATAATTGTTTCTAATTGGATTCTGAAGTAACTGCAAATGTTTTTAAATATTTAAATGTATCATTATTGGTCTGGGAAGATTCACTTCAACATTCACAAATTAAATCAATTTGATTATGCTGAAAATATTTGTTGTTGCCTATGAACAAAGTTTATTAAAGTTAATTTACTTTGTACATGTGTACTGGCCACATACATAATGTTCATTATTTGCCAACACTCAATAAATATCCCTGCAGTCGGATTTGTGCAGCCCATTAGCCACTGCCGTTTGTAACAGTAAACAATACCTGGAGGCTACACTGCTTCAGCTCACCAAGATCACTTTAAAGAGACCAGCTTCACTTTCCCTGTCCCACCAATTCAATTATTCAGACATGTTTTGTCTATCTTCGGTGTAAACCAGCATCTGCAATTCCTCCCTACACATTCAAAACAATGTCCCAGTCCCACCGATTCAACCATTCAGACCAATGTTATTTCCTAATACTATAACTGGGTCAAAATCCTGCAATTCATTCACTATTAGAAGAAGGAGCCTCATGAGTAATCTCCAGAAACAAGTAGAATGTGTAAGAAATATAAACTTATATTCCCATATCCCCAAAATGAAAACAAGTAAATACCAATACTACTTAAGATGGCTGAGATAGTTTTCCAAGTTTTTGATGATGGATTCCAATTCTAAAATAATTAGTTCCTTATATCCCTAATTATAAACAAGATACAGTTGTGTTTCGATCAGAGGCTATGCATCATGGAAATGTAGCTGATGGCTTGAACATATAATGCTTCTCATAACCCAAAGTAACTGCATACTTAGTGAAATACAAATTAAGTTTAGCTGCGTTAGGAAAAAGCCAAGGTTTGCTAGCGTAGTATACTGGAACACTGGGACACCTCTTCAATTAAGTCAGAGAACATAACAGGAAAAACACATATTCTAAACCAGCTAATTGGATTTTTAAAATCTGACAGAATATTCTGTGAGAATATTCATACATGTTGTTCTTTATTTAATCCCAGGAGTACTTAAATAACTCACAGATGATTTATTTTGCATGTCATTGAAGTATTTTCTTCTGTCTTGTGGTGTTTTGTGGTGACTAGTGGAATGCAAATTTAACTCATTGCGAGGGGAGGACAAATAAGCAGTACATTTAAAGCTGTACTTATTTTATGTTTGCTGCTGCTCTGTTTCTCAAATACACTTGAAGGCCTAAAAGAAAATAAATTGCAAGTACAATTTTTGTTATCTTGATTACTTTATCCTATAAATTGCACTTGCCATTTTTTTTCATATATTAATCGACTGCATAATGGATAATAATATTTATGATCATCACCTAAATATCTTGTGTTTCCTCTTGCAACTATTCATAACCGACCAAAGGCTATGATATTGCTGGTTGGATGAACACTGATCCCATTAATCTACTAAAACATAATTCAAATCTTCTGCAAGCACCAAAACAGATGGAGAATTTCTGATATTGGAAAATATTCTGCTTGGGGAAGTAGGGAAATAGGCATTTGTGGAAACTTTAGAGTTAAGGATTCCTGAGGAAGTTAATTTATCTCATTGATGGCTGGTATTACTGATTTTTTTCTAAATTAAAATTTACAAAAATTACCATTAACAAGAACAGAAAGCAATTTCCTTTACGGTTTTGCGTAGCTCCTGGCTTCTTAATGCATAGATGATGGGATCGAAGACCGAATTGCAAATTATGAGAATCAGGAACATGTTGAAGTGGGATGTGAAGCACAGACAATAGGGGTTGTTAGGACAACTGATGATGAACAGAAGATGGAGAAAGAAGGGACTCCAGCAAATGAGAAAGAGTCCCAGCAATATTGTCAGTGTGATGGCTCCTTTCATGTTGGCAGCTTGGTGAGCAGTTCTCTTCTTACGTTGCATCATCATCTTCTTGGTATGACTTTGAGCAAGAGTAAACATGTGGAGGTACAAGCCACCCATGATCAACAACATCGCAAAGAAAAAGGAAATGAGGCAGATAATGACCGCACCACTATCCGAGTAGACGATGAACATGATGCTCGAGGCACTGCTGGCTATCCAGATTCCAACAATGATGATGGCAGCATTCCGAGTGGTCATAATGACATGATATCGTAAGGCGTAAAATATAGTGATGTACCTGTCAGCTGCAATGGCAGCCAAGAAGGAGAGTGACGATATCATTGAGGTACAGATCATCAGATCTATTAGATTGTCTATTTGTTTAAGGGTGGAGTTCTGCACAATCATAGCTCGTTTCTCCATTAGAATAATAACAATTGTTTCTATTGTATTACTCACACTGACCAACATATCTGCCACAGCCAGGCAGCAAATGAAATAATACATCGGAGAATGCAAATTCCGGTTTTTAATAATAGCTATGATAACCAGCATATTTTCCACAAAGCTGAGAAGACCAAGTGTTAAGAAGATCTCTTCTGGAATATTGATTTCTTTACATTGCAAAGAGGACATATTGTAAGAATTGTTGGCATTCTTCGGCAACCAGTGAGACGAAAGATCCTTTTGTACGGATCCATGTGGAGCTAATGTTGTGGTATCCATATTCAGCAAATGTTAAACAATAATGCAAAAACTTAGTGTTGGAACTTTGAAGGAAAGATGGCTAGGGAGTTTTCAGCAAACATTCTCTTGCCCGCTGAAAGGGAAGACTACCAACTGGAAAGTTTTCAAACACTTGGAATTAATTTTAGAAGTTACGGTCGTTAATGTATCATTAATAAAGTTAGGTATACCAAAGATATCAAAGAAGTTACCCGTGTTTGAAGGCTAGGAGCCTCTTTGGTATTCATCAGCCTTTTGCAGAAAGTGACCATACCTTTTCTGCCACATCTAGTACAAGTTCTCGTTGCAGTGTTGTTTTCATATGCATTTGCTGCCGTAGCTCTCTCAGTTGATACATTTAGAAGCATAAAAGTAACACTCCAAAGTTCTCTTTCTTAAGGATGAATTTCTTTTGGTTTCAGATTTACTTCCTTGATCTTCTTTGGAATTGGCTTCAAAAGAAGTGCTGCCATGTAAAGCAGACGTTGAGTGTGCAAAGCCTGTTTGTTAAATCCTCTTGCAAGCCGAGGCATTTATAACCCTCCCCTCTGAACATAACCGAGCAGCAGCCAATCAAATGGTCAGCCATTGCATGCTATTAATTGATTGATATTTACAAAGGAATAGATAAATGGAAAATTTAACAAGGATCATCTGTTTTCTTGATGTTTATCTGACTGTGAGCACAACCATGAAATTTGGATTACACAATGAGAGCAAATTGTTTCTTTTCAAACTGCACAGAGACTCTACTCATCAGTGTGTGTCCTTGTGGCATATGACATGCATGTCAGTAGCAAAGGGGTGCTTGGTGTCTCAGATCGCTGGGTTGGTTGTAAATGTGACACTGTTTATGCAAGTGAAACGACTGATCCTTTCCAACATTCCCATTCCTGCATCACCCCCTGCCCGCACCCTTGGATAATGTCTTATGGCAATAGAAAGTTTCTTTAAGTCTTAAAATAGTTGATACGACAAACCAAATCATTCATGCTTTCATCCTTTTGATACACAGGGCTTACTTTGTTTTGCTGAAGAGTCTTGTACATTATTTGTAATTCAGTGGAATCTTTTGAGGATGTGTTAAGAATTTGGTGAGCCCATATTCCTCCTTTCATTTCTTCATTTATATAAGACATCATCTTTAGCAGAGAACTATGCCATTAATTGACACTGGGGCTCATCTTTGAGTGGCAAGAGTGAAAAATCTATGCAAAAGATAAAATTAGAAACTGATCATCATTCTTCCCCTACTGTACTAGAAAAAGGCTTCAGTTTTGAGCTTGGGAAACTATTAAATATTGCCACACTGAATATTAACGTAATAGTCAATAGTTGCAGTGTAGTTTTGCAAATGAGCAACCTTTCTCACAGGTTCCACATATACTCTAAATATTGCTGTCACAGAAATTGCTGTTGGGTATGGTCTCAGATTCACTATCTGTGGCTAGCAAAGATGAGGAAAAGACAATGATCTAGACATATGATTGCGTTGGAAAATATGTACAAGATACGGTGACGCAGCGGTAGAGTTGCTGCCTTACAGGGCCAGAGACCTAGGTTCAATCCTGACTATGGGTGCTGTCTGTACAGAGTTTGTCCATTCTCCCTGTGACTTGCGTGGGTTTTCTCCGGGTGATCCGGTTTCCTCTCACACTCCAAAAACATACAGTTTTGCAAGCTAATTGGCTTGGTAAAAATGTAAATTGTCCGCATGTCTGCAGGATAATATTATTGTGCGGGATTGCAGGTCGGCAATGACTCGCTGGGCCAAAGGGCCTCTTTCTGTGCTGTATTCTAAACTAAGCACGTGATCTTTTGGTGCATCTGCTCCTTTCTGTTATACAGATGTCCCCTCATCAAAGCCTGGAATAATTGGAGAACTTGCTCAGTTCTCAAAAACTGTTGCAATGAAGGCCAGCATAGTACGTGGCCTTTCCATTTTTCTGGTAAAATTGCTTCCCTTTAATCTCCAATGTATTGTATCAACTTTGCTTTCCCTCTCTTTCAACTCATTTAGATTGTCTTGAAGCCTCTTTGGATCCTTCTCACACTATACAATCCCATCTAATTGCATGTCACTGACCAATTTACATTAACTTCCCACATCCAAATCATGGGCATATATTGTGAAGCGCTGAGCCCTGTGGTACACTGCTGGTCACTACAGTCTGCTGTGCAGGTCCCTTTTATTCCTAATCTCTTCTTCCTGTCTGTCAACCAAATTTGAATCAATGCCAATAAATGATTCCCACCCCAAGTGCTTCAAATTTGCACTTTCCTTCTCTTCCTCTTTCCATACCTTTTGAGTCCCCTGGAGTTTAAATACTTATCAGTCTCTACTTTGAATTTGTTCAATGCCGCCCATCCCCAAAGATGTTGGAGCGAGAGAAGTTTACTCTCTGAAAGAAGGAATTCTTCCTCATCTTCATTTGCAAAGGGTCCACTAATTCCAAAACTATATCCCCTAGTTCTAGATACTTCTGCAAACATCCGCTCAGCATCCATCTTGTGACTCCCCTTTATGTTTCAATAAGGTTACCACCCAAATTTCTAAAGTCCAATGAGTGTGTATCCAACCTGCTCAACTTAACTTTGAAGTTTAACCCTTTCATTCCAGGATTGAGCCCAGGGAAACTTCATTTTATCCCTGACGATGCAAATACATAATTCCTTAAATAGGAGACCAACCTGTAACTAGTACTCCAGCTACATCTTCATCAAACCCTGCAAAGCCACATTAAACATCCCTGAAATAACAGCTAACATTCCTTCAGCCTTTCTAACTTTTGGTTTCATGAAAAGTGGTCCACAGATTCCATAGAAGTGGAATATCTCACTCAATTTAAGTAAACATTTGCTATGTAATTCTTTTGGCATAGATCTCCATCTGCCAACATTATGCTTGCTTACTTAACCTATCCATATCACTTTGCAGGCTCTTTGTTTCATTCTCACAATTTGTTTAAATCGAAGATAGACACAAAAAGCTGGAGTTACATTCTCACAAATTGCTAACTGAACTATCATTGTATCCTCAACAAATTAGGCAAAATACACTCAATTCCTTCATCAAATGAAGTACAGGCAGGGAGAGGTTTGTGAATATGAGGATAATGAAGGGCTGAAGTGTGTTTACTTCAATTTAAGGAATACTGTGGGTAAGGCTGATGAAACAGAGCCTAGATCAGAGCTTGGACTTAGGATGTTGTGGCCATTACGAAAGCTTAGTTGTGAGAGGGACACAACTAACAGCTCAATGTGCCTAAGTTTCCATGTTTCAGATGAGAAAGAGATGGGGGGTAAAAGAGATGGGGGAGTTGCTTTACTAATCAGGATGAAATGTCTTGGCGGTACTCTGAAAGTCTGAAAGGACATATTGGAGCTTCTGGCCGCGGGCGTGGCATGGACCTGCCATCCGGAGTCTGGGATCCCTTGCCGGGGATCACCGGAGAGGAGTCCGACTGCCGGCCTGCGGCCTGTAGCATCCTGAAGCCGCGGTCTCCGGTAAGAAAGTGCCGATTCAGACACTCCAAGCCGCGGAGTGTGTTCGACTGTCCTGACGTCGGAGTTTGGATCATTCCTACGAGAGGGCCTGTATATCTGGCCGTCCGTAGCGGCGACTAAGGAGGCTTCATGGCCCCGACCGCGGGTGAACAAAGGAGGACTGGCTGAACTTTGTGCCTTCCACGACAGTGAAGAATGCTGTGGTGGATGTTTGTGTTAAATCTTAATGTGTATTGTGTGTTCTTTTTAAGTGTATCGCTGCTGGCAAATTCATTTTACTGCGCCTTCGGGTGCACATGACGAATAAAATTGACTTTGACTTTGACTTTGGATCTACTGAGGCTTTATGGGTTGAGCTAATAAATTAAGGAAGGAACAATTACTTTAATGGAATTATATTTTAGGGTACCCAGTAGCCAGCAGGAGATTAGAAGGACAGAAACGTGCGATTAGAAGAACCAAAAGGGCACTGAAATGTCATTGGCGAGTCAAATTAAGGAACATCCCAAGGTTTTTTAATTAATATGTTAAAAATAAGAGTGTCACCAGGGAGAAGGCAGGACTGCTCAAAGATAAAAGAGGGAATCTGTGCTTGGAGTCAGAGGATGTAGGTAGGTACCAAATGAGTACTTTGTTTCTGCATTCACCAAGGAGAAGGACTTGGAGGATAGGACAAGGACAAAGGACACTTATTGTCACATACACCATTTTTGGTGGTAGTGAAATTTGAGTTGCCAGTGAGATCAGTGTGGAGAACACAAATATGCTAGGGCAGTTTGAGATTGAGGAGGTGCTGGGGCTCTCAAAGAACATAAAGATGGATAAGTCCCCAAGCTCTATCCCAGGTTATTGAATGAGGCAGGAAAAGAGATTGTGGGGGGGCTTGATGAGGATCTTTGCTTCTTCTCTAGCCACAGGCGAGGCCTCCTGGAAGACTAAAGAGTGGCCAATATGAATCTTTTGTTTAAGAATGGAAGTAGAGGGAATCCAATGAATTATAAGCCAGTGATCCTCAAAGCAGCGGTGGGGAAGCTAGTGGAAATAATTTTTTGAGATAGGGTTTAATCTCATTTGTAAGAGAATGGGCTAATTAGGGTTAGCCAGCATGGCATTGCACATGGCAGGTCATGTCTTACTGACTTGATTGAGTTTTTTGAGGAGGTAAGTTTAACACCTGTGGTTGTAAAGCTACTAGAGAGTATTCTGAGGTATACAATATATATGCACAAAGGCTGATTAATGATGGTCAACATGGCTTTGTACATGGGAGGTCGTGTCTCACGAAACTGACTGAGTTTCTTGAGGACGTGACCAAAATGGTCGATGAAGGCGGAGCTGTAGATGTTGTATACCTGGATTTTAGTAAAGTATTTGAAAAGGTTGCGCATGGTAGGCTGCTTTGGAAGGTTATATCCCATGGGATTCAAGGAGAGATAGCTGAATGGATAGAAAATTGGCTTCCTGGAAGGAAGCAGAGGGTGATGGTGGAAGTTTGCTTTTCAAACTAAAGACCTGTGACTGGTGGTGTGCCTCAGGGTTCGGTGCTGGGCCTATTGCTGTTTGTCATCTACATCAATGATTTGGAAGAGAATGTATATGACATGGTTAGCAAGTTTGCTGATGACGCAAAAGTGGGTGGTATTGTAGATAGTGAAGATGGTTGTCAAAAATTGCAGCAGAATCTTCATCAGTTGGGCAAGTGGGCTGAGGATATTTAATACAGAGAAATGTATAGAGCAGAAGGATCTAGGAGTACAGGTACATGGTTCTATTGAAAGTAACATCACAGACAGATAGGATGGTCAAAAAGACTTTTGGCATATTGGCAGAGCGTTGAATATGGAAGTTGGGAGGTCATGTTTCAGTTGTATAAGACGTTGGTGAGGCTGCATTTAAAGTATTGTGTTCAGTTTTGGGCACCTTGTTATAGGAAAGATGTTGTCAAGTTGGAAATGGTGCAGTGAAGATTTACGAGGATGTTGCCAGGATTTGAGGGCCTGAGCTGTAGGGACAGTTCGAGCATGCTATGACTCTTTTCCTTGGAGCGCTGGAGGATGAGGGGTTATCTTATAGAGGTGTACAAAATCATAGAGGAATAGATCGGGTAGATGCACAGTCTTTTGTCCAGAATAGGGAAATTGAGAACTAAAGGACATAGGTTTTAGGTGAGGGGGGAATGATTTAATAGGAACTTGAGGGGTAACGTTATCATGCAAAGGGTGGTAGTTGTATGGAACAAGCTGTCGGAGGAGGTAGTTAATGGAGGTACTATCACAACGCTTAATAAATATTTAGACAGGTACATGGGTAGGACAGATTTGGAGGAATCTGGGCAAAATGCAGGCAGGTGGAACAAGTGTAGATGGACACGTTTGGCCGAAGGGCTTGTTAGGCCAAAAGGCCTGTTTTCATGCTGTAAGACTATAACTATGACTAGGTGATGAAGGCGATTGATGAAGGTCGAGCAGTGGATGTTGTATACATGGGTATTAGTAAGGTCCCTCATGGTAGGCTGATCCAGAAGACCAAGATGTACTGGATTCATGATTATTTGATTGTACGGATTCAGAACTGGCTTATTCATAAAAGACAAAGTTCTGTGGTGGAAGGTAGATATTCTGGCTGGTGGTCTGTGACCAGTGGAGTTCCACAGGGATCTGTACGGGGACCTCTGCACTTTGTGATATTTATAAATGACCTGGACGTAAACGTAGATGGGTTGGAGAATAAGTTTGATGATGACACCAACATTGGAGGAGTTGTATTCAGTAAGGAATGCTGTCAGATGGTACAGCAGATATACTGTAGATCAGCTGCAGAAATGGGCACGGAAATGGCTAATGGAATTTAACCCGAGCAAGTGTGAAGTGTTACACTTTGGGAGGTTGAATGTAAGGGGAAAGTATACAGTTAATGGCAAGAACCTTAACAGCATTGAAGGTAGCAGCACAAGTAGATAGGGTGGTAAAGAAGGCATATGGTATGCTTGCCTTCACTGCTAGGGGCATGGAATTTAAGAATCAGGAAGTCTATAAGACTTCACTTAAGTTGCCTGTGGGGTATTACATGCAATTCTGGGAAGACGTGGAGCATTGGAGAGAGTGCAGTGGAGGTTTGCCAGAATGCTGCCTGGATGGGAGGGTTTCAGCTACAGGGAGAGGTTGGATAGACAGTTTGTTTTCTCTGGAATGTTGGAGATTGAGGGGTGACGATCGAAATACATAAAAGTATGAGAGGGATAGTCTGGTAGACAGTCAGAACCTTTTTCCCAGGGTGGAAATGTCCAACACTAGAGGGCATAACTAAAAGTTGAGAGGGGGAAAGTTTAATGGAGATATGTGGGGCAAGTTGTTTTTTACGCAGAGGGAAGTGGGGGCCTGGAACATTGCCAGGATGGTGGTGGAGGCAGATAGAATAGTGGCATTTAAGAGACTTTTAGATAGGCATGCGGAAGTAGAAGGAATAGTGGGATATGGATCATGTACAGGCAGATGAGATTAACTTAACTTGGCATCATGTTCGGCACAAACATTGTGGGCTGAAGACCCCATTCCAGTGCTGTGCTGTAATGTTCTATGTTCTCCTGTATGTAACATCCTTTTAACTATAAAACTCTGATCTTGGATGTGTGTGTGTGTGTATTTATTTGTTTGTATGCGATCACATCTTCTCGAAGAAACGACTCTCTAACGGTAATTCTTTTTACATATTCCGGTAGAGATTTATCGCGTGAAGTCAAAAATCACTTTAACAGAAAAATTCATGCATTATTTCTCGAGTTATTAATTAAAATGTTCAAGAATCTGAAGAGACTTGGAAAACAATAGGATTGTAGCATTGCTTGCAACATTGTTGCTATCCAAGTACACTGAGTCCTGCTAGCCTTGGCAAGTGCAAATGCATTGTTTTTAAAGTCACAGTACACTGTGTAATTTTTTAAAGTATAAAAAAGAGGGAGGGTGCTTAAGTGAAATGAGCTGCCCCATGCACAGTTGTCGGCTATGGATAAGTGGTGGAATATTGCGTTGGGGAATGGGTTGCATTGGGGGACCAGGCCTCCCATGTGTCAGTAGGTCTAGTAGCTCATAGTATTTGACAGCTAGTCCCACCTGCCCAAATTTGCCCATTTCCCTCTGGTCCTTTCCTATTCATGCAGCTGTCCAAATGCCTTTTAAATTGTGTTACAGTACCTCCCTCAACCCCCACCTCTGGCAGCTCATTCCATATACCCAACATCCTCCGTGGAAAAAAAACGCCCCTCAGATTCCAATCAAATCTTTTCCCTCTTAACTTGTCTTTGTCCTCTGGTACTTGATTCCCCTACTCTGGGAAAAAGACTCTGCATTTACCCTAGCTCTTCCCTCCATGATTTTATACACCTCTATAAGATCACTCATCTCCAAGGTCTCCTCCACTCCAAGGAATAAATCCTAGCCTGCCCAAACTCTCCCTATAACTCTGGCCCTCAAGTCCTGGTAACATTCTCGCAAATCTTCTCTGCACTTTCCAGCTTAATTTTTTCCAACCCATGAGCTCTCATTGTATACTTTACCTGTGGCACTGGAAATCCTATGCTTTCTGGAAATACAAGTATATTATCTATATTACTAAAACTAAGATCTTGACCGCTTTCGACTTTCTGTTTCGTGATTTCCAAGAGAATGCCACCACTTACGGCCATCATTTTTGACCACCTCGCTCAGAGTCCCCCTCTGCCAGACTGGACTGGAGGATTTTTCCCATTGATGAAAAATCAGAAAGTTATTAATGTTTTTTTTAATTGCCATTCTCTCTGCTTCCCCCGCTGGTAGCATGGGGGGGGGGGGGGGAATATAAACCCGGAAGTGTTGTGCCTCACTCAGTCTCTGTGAGATGGAGGAAGCGAGAGGGTCACAGCTCTCTGAGCTGCGAATAACACTGAACGCACGTCTACTCGACGGTGAGTTCCCTCTATGTGGTTGTAAAGTGGTTGCCAAATTGATTGCCTTGGCTTCTAAAAAGTTTGTTTTCAGAAAATTGATTGCTTGTAAAGTGGTTGCCAAATTGTTTGCCTTGCCTTTTAAAAACGTTTGTGTTCAGAAAATGGATTGGTTATAAAGTGGCTGCTGCCAAATTGTTTGCCTTGCCTTTTAAACACTTTTGTGTTCAGAAAATGGATTGGTTGGACAGGGGCTGCTGCCAAATTGTTTGCCTTGTTTTTTAAAAATGTATGTGTTCAGAAAATTGATTGGTTGTAAAGTGCCTGCTGCTAAATTGTTTGCCTTGCCTTTTAAAAACGTTTGTGTTCAGAAAATGGATTGGTTGTACAGTGGCTGCCAAATTGTTTGCCTTGCCTTTTAAAATCAGTTTTTGGATGGATAAAGCGTGAATAAACATTTTATTAGATCAGGAATGTGTTTAATTGCAAAATTGGCGCTCATTCCGCGACTTCCGCTTAGTGGCAAGATGGCGCCGATTATATCATTTCCGGTTAGCATCAAGATGGCGCTGAATGCATCATTTCCGGTTCGTGGCAAGATGGCGCTGACTGCAGACAGCACAGTGAAGACGCGTTGAATAAATGAAGAGAGCTTACTGCTCTGTCTATGGTGAGTGTGTTTGTTGGACGTTTTTTGTGTGTGTTTAAAGCACGTGTGGAGTGTGTTTAAAGCACACTCTTCAGCAGCAGCAGCCTCTACAGGAGGCTTTAAATGTTTGAATCATTCAGTTTACACACTGTATGTTTACCACGTTCTGAAGTTACTTGGCATTTTAGTATTGGTTGTGTGTGTGTGTCTGTGAGTGAGTGTGTGTCTGTGTGTCTGTGTGAGAGTGTGTCTGTGTGTGTGTGTATGTGCGTGTGTGTGTATATGTGTGTGTATATGTGTGTATGTGAGAGTCTCTGAGTGTGTCTGTGTGTGTGTCTGTGTGCGTGTCTGTGTGTGAGTCTGAGAGTATGTGTGTGTATGTCTGAGAGTCTGTGTGTGAGTGTCTGTGTGAGGTGGAGGGTGTGTGTGTGATTAACAAATAGTACAAATAATATAGTCTTTCGTTGTCAGAGCTTATTCGTTATGTTTAATAGCTATTGGTGGGCTGACAGTTCACTTACTCACCAGCCGTGAGTAAGTTAACTGTCAGCCCACCAGCCGTGACTGCACTGCCAGCCCACCAGCCGTGAGTGAGTGAACAGCCAGCTCACCAGCTGTTAGTGACTGAACTGCCAGCCCACCAGCTGTGAGTGACTGCACTGCCAGCCTGCCAGCCCACCAGCCCTGAGTAGGTGAACTGCCAGTGAACCAGCCATGACTCGCTGAACTGCCAGCCCAATAATCCATTCAGTCCACCCTCTCCCCCTTCTCTGTCACAGAGTCTGTCACTTCTTTTGGGCACAATTTCTGGCAGTTTCTCAGCTGCCAGCCTGCCAGGTCTGAGTGATTCTACTGCCAGGCCTCAGTGACTGAGCTGCCAGCCCAAGAATCCATTCAGCCCACAATGTCCATACTAGCCCTCTAGAAACCAGACCCTTCGGCTCACAACACCTAAACTAGCGCAACAGAAAGCCCCCCCCCCCACTGGCCAGCAATATTAGAATTGGTGGAGCGGTGGAATATTGCATTGGGTGACCAGCCCTCCTGTATGATGCTGGGACCCAACGGGTCCCACTTAGTCTAGTATCTTCAAGTTCTCTTTTACTTACCCACTTAATTACATCCGCAAAGAACTCTAGCAATTTTGTGAAACGCAGGGCGGCATGGTGGCACAGCGGTAGAGTTGCTGCCTTACAGCATTTGCAGAGCTAGAGACCCGGGTTCGATCCCGACTACGGGTTCAGTCTGTATGGAGATTGTATATTCTCCCCATGACTGCGTGGGGTTTATCCAAAATCTTTGGTTTCCTCCCACACTCCAAAGATGTACAGATTTGTAGGTTAATTGGCTTGGACTAAATGTAAATTGTCCCTTGTGTGTAGGATCGTGTTAATGTGCGGGGGTCGATGGTCGGCGCGGACTTGGTGGGCCGAAGGGCCTATTTCTGCGCTGTATCTCCAAACTAAGCTAAACTAAATTTCCTTTTCATAAAACCACATAGCCCCGGGTCGAATGTCATGGTTGATAGTTTTATGATTTTCCAAATATCCTGTCAATACCTGGTTAAAAATAGATTCCAGCATTTTACCAATAATAGATGTTTTATTGCATTTTGCTTTCTGCATTTTGCTTCCCACCTTTCCTGAGTAATGGTATTACATTTGTGATTGAGCAGTCCTCTGGGATCTTCTACAATGCAAGGACCCAAAACATCAGCAATTCCTTCTCTCCAAATATGCTGCCTCATCCGCTGAGTTACTCCAGCATTTTGTGTCTAGCCCCATTGGTATGTCATATACTTTTTTTCTCAAGTGATAGAGAAAGATAAACTCCCTATTTACAGACACTCGATTATCTATTATTCTTGTGCTCTCCTGTGAAGAACCATCCAAAATTATGACCTAGAATCTCTGCCATTTTCCTATTTCCTATTCATTCCCCAGCCTCATCTTCCAAAGGCCCAACATTTACTGTATGTTAGCTACCGGTATATACATTTAGAAGCTCTTACATAGTTTGTATATTATTAGCTATTTTACTGTCATGCTATAGCTACATCCTCTTTATTCTAAGTGATTCTTTACTGGTTTCAAACACATTTCCAATACTCAGGGATACCACTAATAATTGCAATATTGTTTTGCTCTTCTTTTCATTCCTCAGCTAGCCGTGGATAATGCATTCTTCAGGAAGAGCCCTTCTTTTTCGTAGGATATGCCTGTGCTGGAATTTATGATATACAGACCTCTTCAAATGTCCGGCACTGCTGATTTACTTTCTTTCCTGTCCATTTGTTCAACCCCGTCCTTAAACCATTGTATTTGCCTTCATTTAAGGAGGTCAGTTTCAGACTCAAGTGCAGTTTGAGAGTGAGCAAGTTGAAATTCTGCAATGCTAAATCACTCTTTCCTGGGGCACTCTTTATTATGAGAGAACTAATTAATCCTTTCTCAAAACACAATACTAAATCTAAAATAATTTTTCCAAGGTTGCATCCTAAATGAATTGCTCCAAGAAACTGTTGCAAATACATTCCATGAATTCTTCAAGGTTATCCTTGTCGATTTGTCTTGTCCAAACTATATGACATGTTAATGTATATCCATGATAATTGTCTGTACCCTGTAAGACTACATACTCAACCCTTTACTCTATTCCCTATAGACTCTCGACTGCGCAGTCAAATTCTGCTCTTACACTATTTGCAAGTTTTCAGATGCCACCACTTTAGTGGATCGGATCTCAAACAACAAAATGGAGTACAGAAAGGAGATAGAGAGCTTGGTTGCATGGTACCGAAACAACATCTCCCTCAGTGTCTGCAAAACAATGGAGTACAAACTCCTGTCTATATCAATGGTGCCAAAGGACGGATGGTCGAGAGCTTCCTAGATGTAAATATCAACAATTTATCCCTGTCCAACTACAATGACATTATGGCCACGAAAGGACACCGCTGTCTCGACTTCCTCAAAAAGCTATGGATATGTGGCATATCTCCAATGGCTCTGACAGATTTACACATGCACCATAGAAAGCATCCTATCCTCATACATCATAGCTTTGTAGGGCGATTCACAGAGTTGCAAACTTGCAGAAAGCTGTGAACTCAGCTCGGTCTATTCCCCTTCCGCCTTCCCCCATGACTAGGTTTACATTTCACATTGCCTCAGGAAATAAATAATGTAATCAAGAACCACTCACATCTCTGGTCAATATAAAAGCTTGAAAGCACAAATCATTGGATCCAAAAACAATTTATTTCCCACCGTTATCAGACTCTTCAATGGAGCTCTCATATGTCATATGATCATCCAATCTACCTTGTTGCAGCCTTTACACTATTTCTGCCATCTGCACCTTCGCTTTATCTGTAACACTATATTCGCCGCAAAATGACGCCGTCTCTCCGTGCGTGCGCAGTGAGCCCGGGCGGGATCAGACTGCCATTTGTACTCCACACATTGAGCTCGATGCCTCGTGTCTACTCCAGGTAAATAGTGGAATATTGCGTTGCAGGCATCGGCGTCGGAGTCGGAGCCTCGCCGAGGGCCAGCCTGGTGACCTGGGGACCGTTCTCCCGTTGCAGGGAGGGAGTGGCTGAATCTGAACCCAGCGGCAGTAACCCCAACACCAGATGCCGCCGGGGCCCAAGCCATCTTCCGCCCACGCCACCCCCGCTGGGCCCACGCCAATCCCTCTGGGCCCACGCCACCTTCATTTTCCCCCCTCCAGAAAGAGGGGGGGATGTGAGAGGGGGGAGGGGGAGAGAGGGGAAGGGAGGGGAGAGAGAGATGGGGGAGGGGAGAGGGAAAGGGGGATTATCTTTAGTGAGATTGCAAAATTAAAGTAGGTTTTAGAGCTATTATATTTTCTCCATATGAATAATTTTAAACAATATCAAACAATTGGAACTTTTCTTTTCCTTGATAACAATACTGAAAAATATGAATTCCATAATTTGTGACATAAATATACATTTTAATGGGATCATTATATACAGATGTAACATTTCCATTTCGAGATCGGGGAGGGGGGGGGGGGGGTTTGGGGCAAATATGCGTTAAGCCGATAACCTAATCGTTAAAGAGTTAAAAGATAGCCTAATCGATAAAGAGCTGAGAAGAGGAATCAGAGCTGCCAAAGAAAGGTAATCTGAGAAATTGAGGAGCAAGTTCTTAGCTAGTGACTCTTCTTCAGTGTGGAAGGGCTTGCAAGAAATCACCAGCTATAAGGGGAAAGGCCCCCGCTCTTTGGACAATCGTCAGCTGACGAACGACCTGAATGAGTTTTACTGCAGGTTTGAAAATCAGAAACGTAGCCCTGGTACCCCCTCCCCAACAAACACAGCCAAACCCCAGTCTGCAAAGAATGGACCCTGCACCCTCTCCTTCCCATTCACCACTTCACACCTACTTAAGGCAAGACTCCAGTATGAAAAGAGTGGATCCTTTCCCACCCCAACCAACACTTCACACCCAATTACAAATTTTTAACCAGTCCCTGCAAAGATGTACTGTCCCTGCCTGCTTCAAAGTCTCCACTATTGACCCTGTCCCCCAAAAGGTAAGTATTACTGGTCTTAATGACTACAGGCTTGTCGCACTGACCTCTGTAGTCATGAAGACTGTGCTGGCCAAGCTGAAAAATATCACAATCCCTCTGCTGGAACCTCTGCATTTTGCATATTGGGCCAATAGATCTGAAGATGATGCAGTCAATCCGGGCCTGCACTTCATCCTCCAGTATTTTCAAGACCTTCAAGAAACCATGCAACCATCAATCATTCCTCTGCCCACCTGGCCAATTGATCCAGATCCTGCTGCAATCTTTCACAACCATCTTCACTATCTGCAAAACCACTCACTTCTGTATCATCAGCAAACTTGCTAATCTTGTCCTGTTCTGTGACAGAGTGCTGGAGTAACTCAGCGAGTCAGGCTGAGTATAGAAGTTGGGAGGTCATGTTGCAGTTGCATAAGATGTTGGTGAGGCCGCATTCAGAATATTGTATTCAATTCTGGGCACCATGTTATAGGAAAGATGTCATCAAACTGGAAAGGGTACAGTGAAGATTTACGAGGATGTTGCCAGGACTAGAGGGCCAGAGTATAGGGAGAGGTTGAGTAGGCTGGGACTCTATTTCATGGAGCACAGGAGGATGAGGGATGATCTAATAGAGGTGTATAAAATCAAGATTTGAATAGATATGGTTGAGTCTTTTGCGCAGAGTAGGTGAATCGAGAAGCAGAGGACATAAGTTTAAGGTGAAGGGCAAAAGATTTAATAGGAATCTAGGGGTTTTTAATAGAAATAGGAGTATGTTTTTCACACAAAGGGTGGTGGGTGTATGGAACAAGCTGCCAGAGGAGGTAGTTGAGGCAGAGACTATCGCAACATTTAAGAAATAGTTAGACAGGTACATGGATAGGACAGGTTCGGAGGGATATGGATCAAACGTGGGCAGGTGGGACTAGTGCAGATGCGACATGCTGGGCTGAAGGGCCTGTTTCCACACTGTATCACTCTATGACTCTATCTATCTTTCCCTCTCAAACCCATTCTCCTGCCTTCTCCCCATTACCTCTGACACACGTATCAATCAAGAATCTATCAATCTCCTCCTGAAAAATGTCCATTGACTTGACCTCCACAGCTGTCTGTGGCAGTTCACCACCCTATGACTTTTGAAATTCCTGCTCATCTCCTTCCTAAAGGAATGTCTGTTAATTCTGAGGCTGTGGCCACTGGTCCTAGACTCTCCCACTAGTGGAAACATAGAAACATAGAAACATAGAAATTAGGTGCAGGAGTAGGCCATTCAGCCCTTCGAGCCTGCACCGCCATTCAATATGATCATGGCTGATCATCCAACTCAGTATCCCGTACCTGCCTTCTCTCCATACCCTCTGATCCCCTTAGCCACAAGGGCCACATCCAACTCACTCTTAAATATAGCCAATGAACTGGCCTCAACTACCCTCTGTGGCAGAGAGTTCCAGAGACTCACCACTCTCTGTGTGAAGAAAGTCTTTCTCATCTCGGTCTTAAAGGATTTCCCCCTTATCCTTAAGCTGTGACCCCTTGTCCTGGACTTCCCCAACATCGGGAACAATCTTCCTGCATCTAGCCTGTCCAACCCCTTAAGAATTTTGTAAGTTTCTATAAGATCCCCTCTTAATCTCCTAAATTCCAGAGAGTATAAACCGAGTCTATCCAGTCTTTCTTCATAAGACAGTCCTGACATCCCAGGAATCAGTCTGGTGAACCTTCTCTGCACTCCCTCTATGGCAATAATGTCCTTCCTCAGATTTGGAGACCAAAACTGCACGCAATACTCCAGGTGTGGTCTCACCAAGACCCTGTACAACTGAAGTAGAACCTCCCTGCTCCTGTACTCAAATCCTTTTGCTATGAAAGCTAACATACCATTCGCTTTTTTCACTGCCTGCTGCACCTGCATGCCTACTTTCAATGACTGGTGTACCATGACACCCAGGTCTCGCTGCATCTCCCCTTTTCCTAATCGGCCACCATTTAAATAATAGTCTGCTTTCCTGTTTTTGCCACCAAAGTGGATAACCTCACATTTATCCACATTATACTGCATCTGCCAAACATTTGCCCACTCACCCAGCCTATCCAAGTCACCTTGCAGTCTCCTAGCATCCTCCTCACAGCGAACACTGCCCCCCAGCTTAGTGTCATCCGCAAACTTGGAGATATTGCCTTCAATTCCCTCATCCAGATCATTAATATATATTGTAAATAGCTGGGGTCCCAGCACTGAGCCCTGCGGTACCCCACTAGTTACTGCCTGCCATTGTGAAAAGGACCCGTTTACTCCTACTCTTTGCTTCCTGTTTGCCAGCCAGTTCTCTATCCACATCAATACTGAACCCCTAATACCGTATGCTTTAAGTTTGTATACTAATCTCTTATGTGGGACCTTGTCGAAAGCCTTCTGGAAGTCCAGATATACCACATCCACTGGTTCTCCCTTATCCACGCTACTAGTTACATCCTCGAAAAATTCCACAAGATTCGTCAGACATGATTTACCTTTTGTAAATCCATGCTGACTTTGTCCAATGATTTCACCACTTTCCAAATGTGCTGCTATCCCATCTTTAATAACTGACTCTAGCAGTTTCCCCACTACCGATGTTAGACTAACTGGTCTGTAATTCCCCGTTTTCTCCCTCCCTCCCTTCTTAAAAAGAGGGGTTACATTTGCTACCCGCCAATCCTCAGGAACTACTCCAGAATCTAAAGAGTTTTGAAAGATTATCACTAATGCATCCACTATTTCCTGAGCTACTTCCTTAAGTACTCTGGGATGCAGCCTATCTGGCCCTGGGGATTTATCGGCCTTTAATCTATTCAATTTACCCAACACCACTTCCCGACTGACCTGGATTTCACTCAATTCCTCCTTTGACCCCACAGTCCCCTGCTATTTCAGGCAGATTATTTATGTCTTCCTTAGTGAAGACGGAACCAAAGTAGTTATTCAATTGGTCCGCCATATCCTTGTTCCCTATGATCAACTCACCTGTTTCTGACTGCAAGGGACCTACATTTGTTTTAACTAACCTCTTTCTCTTCACATATCTATAAAAACTTTTGCAGTCAGTTTTTATGTTCCCTGCCAGTTTTTCTTTCATAATCTATTTTTCCTTTCCTAATTAAGCCCTTTGTCCTCCTCTGCTGGTCTCTGAATTTCTCCCAGTCCTCTGGTATGCTGCTTTTTCTGGCTACTTTGTACGCATCATCCTTTGCTTTGATACTATCCCTGATTTCCCTTGTTATCCTCGGATGCACTACCTTCCCCGATTTATTCTTTTGCCAAACTGGGATGAACAATTTTTGTAGTTCATCCATGCAGTCTTTAAATGTCTTCCATTGTATATCCACCGTCAACCCTTTTAGAATTAATTGCCAGTCAATCTTGGCCAATTCACGTCTCATACCCTCAAAGTTACCTTTCTTTAAGTTCAGAACCATTGTTTCTGAATTAACAATGTCACTCTCCATCCTAATGAAGAACTCAACCATATTATGGTCACTCTTGCCCAAGGGGGCACGTACAACAAGACGGCTAATTACCCCTTCCTCATTACTCAAAACCCAGTCTAAAATAGCCTGCTCTCTCGTTGGTTCCTCTACATGTTGATTTAGATAACTATCCCGCATACATTCCAAAAAATCCTCTTCCTCAGCACCCCTGCCAATTTGATTAACCCAATCTATATGTAGATTGAAGTCACCCATTATAACTGTTTTGCCTTTGTCGCACGCATTTCTAATTTCCTGTTTGATACCATCCCCAACTTCTCTGCTACTGTTAGGTGGCCTGTACACAACACCCACCAGCGTTTTCTGCCCCTTAGTGTTTTGTAGCTCTACCCATACCGATTCCACATCCTCCAAGCTAATGTCCTTCCTTTCCATTGCTTTAATCTCCTCTCTAACCAGCAACGCTACCCCACCTCCTTTTCCTTTCTCTCTATCCCTCCTGAATATTGAATATCCCTGGATGTTCAGCTCCCAGCCTACGTCACCCTGGAGCCATGTCTCCGTGATCCCAACTATATCATAATCATTAATATCTATCTGCACGTTCAACTCGTCCACCTTATTACGAATACTCCTTGCATTGAGACACAAAGCCTTCAGGCTTGTCTTTACAACGCATTTACCCCTTATACAATTTTGCTGAAAAGTGGCCCTTTTTGATTTTTGCCCTGGTTTTGTCTGCCTGCCACTTTTACCTTTCACCTTGCTATCTAATGCTTCTACCCTCATTTTACACCCTCCTCCTGCCTCTCTGCTCTTGTACCCATCCCCCTGCCACATTAGTTTAAATCCTCCCCGACAGCACTAGCAAACACTCCCCCAAGAACATTGGTTCCATTCCATTCCAGGTGCAAACCGTCCTGTTTGTACCGGTCCCACCTCCCCCAGAACTGGTCCCAGTGCCCTAAAAATTTGAATCCCTCCCCTTGCACCACTTTTCAAGCCACGTATTCATTTGCATTATCCTCCTATTTCTACTCTGACTGGCCCGTGGTACTGGTAGTAATCCGGAGATTACTACCTTTGAGGTCCTACTTTTAAGTTTATCTCCTAGCTCCCTAAATTCACCTTGTAGGACCTCATCCCTTTTTTTACCTATATCGTTGGTGCCAACATGCACCACGACAACTGGCTGTTCACCCTCCCCCTCCAGAATGTTCTGCAGCCGTTCAGTGACATCCCTGACCTTTGCACCAGGGAGGCAACATACCATCCTGGAGTCTCGTTTGCGGAACATCCTCTCCACATCCATTCCATCCAGGTTTATACCAGGCTGGGACAGACGGCAATATCTTCACACTATGTCCCAAAGCTTGTGTCCTGTCCTGCATCACCCAAGGCAGCAGAGACGTTATAGGAGAGGGCAAGCACTGTAACAAAGTAGCTCACAATGGTTTGGGTAACATTCAGGAATGTCTATGCATGTCACATTATGAATATTACTGAAGAACGGTCTTGACCCGAAATATAATCTATACCTTTTCTCCAGAGATGCTGCCTGACTCACTGAGTTACTCCAGCACTCTGTGACATGTCATCTCTCCATGTTCTCCAGAGATGCTGCCTGACCCGCTGAGTTACTCCAGCACTTTGTGAAACGTCACCTATTCATATTCTCCGCAGATGCTGCCTGACCCACTGAATTACTCCAGCACTTTGTGTCTATTTTCCCTTCACCCATCTGCCCAAGCCCACTCTCCCCCCTCCTTTCCTATGTTCCTTTCCACCCATAAACCTCTCTCTCCCTTTACATTTCACTCCTTTCAAATCTGCTCTACTTATCCACATGCATTTTTCTTCTTAACTTTTTAGTAATAGAATGATGCATTGTGGAAACAGGCCCTTCAGCCCAACTTGCCCACATCGACCAACATGTCCCATCTAAACTAGTCCCACTCACATGCGTTTGGCCCATATCCATCTTAATCTGTTCTATCCTTGTACGTGTCCAAATGTCTCTTAAACATTAGGATAGTCCCTGACTTAACTACCTCCTCCGGCAGCTCGTTCCACACACACAGCACCCTTTGTGTGAAAAAGCTACCTCTCAGATTCCTGTTAATTTCTGAAATATTGCTCATAAATTTGGTGCAAAAATGCTCAAAAATAAGGCTCAGAATGCATCAGAGAGCATCTAAAACCCCTTAAGTGGGCCTTGGACCCAGGCATCGAGGGACTTCACGCTTCGCGCACGTGATGTCGAGGGACCACACACGCACGAGGGACCACACACGCACATGCACACTATAATCTAGAGACAGTCAGCATTGTCTCTCCAAGCCCAAAGCTGAGCTGTCAGGAAGAAACCTGTACTGTCC
This sequence comes from Okamejei kenojei, assembly GCA_035221665.1. NCBI lineage: Eukaryota > Metazoa > Chordata > Chondrichthyes > Rajiformes > Rajidae > Okamejei > Okamejei kenojei. Next base: position 49,502,968 of record CM069147.1, read on the forward strand.
GCTGCTCCTTGAGGCAAGGGTGAACTACAGAAAGAAAACCTGAGATCACCATGCCTCCCCATTTGGTAAAGGAGGACTAATTTACTGGGACAAGTGTGAGATATAACCATATAACCATATAACAATTACAGCACGGAAACAGGCCCTCTCGGCCCTTCCAGTCCGTGCCGACCATTGCCAACGTCAATGCACAGGTGCCCTGTTGCTGAGAGACAGTCCCCCCCCACCCATGTGGTTCCAATAATCTGTCTGAAGAAGGGCACCAAGCCAAAAGGTCATCTGTCGATGTTCTTCAGAGATCCACTGCTTGATCCGCTGAATTATTCCAGCACTTTGTGCGTTTTCATGACATTAATCATCAGTATTGGTATGGTTTATTAAAGTTGCCCAATTTCATTGCAGTAACTGTCTAACAAGCCCCTATTATTCCTTGACGTATTCTGTCATGGAGAATATTTACAGCTTTTGGCGATCTTTATATAATTCCCGTGCATGACCTACCACCCTCCATTCCACCAAAACTGATTCAGTATATTTGAGCTTTAGAATTTGAAACCATTCTTTACCACTGCAGTGATCTCATACCTTTATTACAGACCAGCTCCATTTTTATTCCCCTTTTTAGCCTTGACAGTAATCTGGTGCCAAAGTTAACACAGCCATGTCACCTTTGGCAAACCATCCTCATATTTCTGCAACCAGCTGCCGATTATGAACACAAAGGCATCTGTTTGTAAACTTTGTGTATTAAATCAAGTCAATTTGATTCTTTTTTTTTTCTTCTTCTTTTTTCTATCTTTATTTATTAGAGATACCGTAAGTTACATCAGTGTACATCCCTTATATTGTATTACAGTCATTGTACCCCTTAACTTTTTTTAAGGCTTTAGAAAAGAGAGAAAAGAGAGAGAAATACCAGCAAAGAAAGTAGAAAAGTGAAAACGAGAAGTGAAAGTGCAAAAGCATGACAGAGGGAAAGGAAACCCTTGAGGAGTTAGAGACCGGAGATTAAGAGATAGACCCTGGAGAGGAAAAAAAAAGAAAAAGGGAAAGATAGAGAAAGAAAGAAGAAAAGCCAGTTACTTTATCATAAACATCTCGCAAAAGGAATCTACCAACTCGACAGTTTTTCTTCCCCCTTTACCAAGACCCGACACCGGTACTTTTTTGAGGTATTCTTGCTCCTTATCCTTGTAATAGATTTATAAATGCAGACCACGTCTTATAGAAACAGTCTGATTTTCCTGCTAGTCGGAGTCTCATATCTTCTAAGTGTAGTGTTTCGAACATAGTTGAAATCCACATATTAACTGTTGGTATAGGAGAATCTTTCCAGAATTTTAAGATGAGCTTTTTTCCAGTTATTAAGCCATATTCAAATAGAGTCTTTTGAAACACATTTAATTCAGGGCTATCTTCCGAAATCCCGAAGATAATCCAGTCTGCTTTTGGCGTCAGCTTTATTTTAAATATTTTTGTGAAAATTTCAAAAATTTCAGTCCAAAATGTTTGAATTTTTGTACAAAAGACGAATGAGTGTGCTATATTAGCTTCTTGAAATTGACATTTATCACATATAGGAAAAAGTTTACTTATTTTAGTTTTTGAATACTATAATCTGTGTAAGATTTTAAATTGTACTAAGGTGTATTAAAATTGCTTATGAAACATTTATTACTATGTTTAAGTCATAATATGATAAAAACTGTCCAATAAAAAAATATAACAGAATAAATACTAAATGTCCATGGATTACAAAGGGATTACAAAATGCCTGCAAAAAAAAGCACTATACAGAGATTTCATAAAACAGAGAACTAAAGATACAGAAAATAAATATAAAAATTACAAAAATAAGTTAACTTATATTATAAGAACAAGCAAGAAAGATTATTATAAGACAATCTTAGATACTAACAAAAACAATATAAAAATAATATGGAGTGTACTTAATAGTATTATCAGAACTGGCCCGGGGAATGCAAACTACCCTAAGTATTTTATTGATAAGGATAATGAAAATGAAAATGAAAATGAACATTATAATTATAATATGGAGGATATAGCTAACAGCTTTAATAATTTTTTTGTATATGTTGGACCAGACCTGGCTAAACAAATCCCTGAACCTGGGACATCTGGAGAAACTCCTGAGAATTTATTGGAGAGAAATCCCTGCTCTATGTTTCTTACGGCAGTAGATGAAAAAGAACTGTTGGACATTGTTAAAACATATAAAAACAAAATGTCTACTGATTTCAACGACATAGACATGTCGTTAGTTAAGATGGTCATTGAGGGGATTTCTAAACCTCTAACATTAATTTGTAATTTATCTTTCCATACCGGTACTTTTCCAATCAAAATGAAAATAGCAAAAGTCATACCAATATACAAAACTGGGAATATGCATCATTTCACAAACTACAGACCTGTTTCTTTACTCCCTCAATTCTCCAAAATACTAGAAAAAATGTTCAACAATAGACTAGACATATTTGTAGAAAAGCATAAACTAATCACTGAAAGTCAATATGGATTCAGATCAAACAGATCAACATCACTTGCAATAATAGAAGCAATTGAAGAAATCTCAAACGCTATTGACAATAAACTATATGCAGCTGGGATATTTATTGATATAAAAAAAACATTTGATATGATAAATCATGATATCTTATTTAAAAAATTAGAAAGGTATGGCATCAGCGGTCTAGTACTGGATTGGATAAAAAGCTATTTAAGTAACAGGCAACAGTTTGTGAAGCTGGGGTACACAAAAAGCTGGCGAAACTCAGCGGGTGCAGCAGCATCTAAGGAGCGAAGGAGATAGGCGACGTTTCGGGTCGAGACCCTTCTTCAGGTTTGTGAAGCTGGGCAGCTACAGTTCTACATGTTTGGACATTGCTTGTGGTGTCCCCCAGGGGTCAGTGTTGGGTCCAAATCTATTCATCATGTATATAAACAACATTTGTAATGTGTCCAATGTCTTGAGGCTGGTCTTGTTCGCAGACGACACAAATATTTTTTGTTCTGGAGAAAATTTAAAACAACTACTGGACAAAATAACAAAATAAATGGGCAAACTGAAATCATGGTTTGACAGGAACAAAATATCATTAACCTTGAGCAAAACCAAAATAATGTTATTTGGTAATTGCAGAATAAATACACAAGCGAATATAAAGATAAATGGGTTTGAAATTGAACAAGTTCATGAAAATAAATTTCTTGGTGTTATAATGGATGATAGAATCAGCTGGGAATCACATATTAAACATGTACAATCCAAACTGTCAAAAAGCATTTCTGTATTACACAAAGTTAAGCGGGTTCTGGATCACAAATCACTCCGCATTCTCTACTGTTCACTAATCTTAAATTACTGTGCAGAAGTCTTGGGCAATAACTATAAAAGTTCGCTACATTCATTAACTATTCTGCAAAAAAGAGCAATATGCATTATACACAATGTCAGGTATCTGGATCACACTAATTCATTATTCTTACAGTCAAAATTATTAAAATTAGCAGATTTGGTTGCATTTAAAACAGCACAGATAATGTTTAGGGCCAAAAATAAAAACTTACCTGGAAATATACAAAAATTATTCAATGAGCGAGTGGGGGGTTATAATTTAAGAAGAATATTTAATTTTAAGGTACAAAGAGTCCGCACGACCAGAAAAGCTTTTTGTATTTCGGTCTGTGGAGTGGGATTGTGGAACAGTTTGAATGTGGAGTTAAAACAATGTCCAAACATGAACCAGTTCAAAATGACATACAATAAACATTTTTTCACAAGGTACAGGGATGAAGGGGATGGTTGACAAACAGGGGTTAATGTTTATTAATGTTTATTTATTTATTATTTATTTATGTTTTTTTGGTTACTTCATACATATTACTTGTATGTGTTTATCAGTTGTATGTATATATATGTCTGTATGCATCGCTAAAAATTGTCTGGGGTATGTCTACGGTTAAATTGTATCTCAAATGAATAATTAGCTATTGTAGATTATATATTGTATATTGTGTTACATATTACATTACTATTGATACATTATCATTATTGTTATTATTATTATAAGCAATGTTATTAATAATGGTGATCATTATTATTATTAATTAATTAATTATTAAATATGGAAGAAGGGTTTAGGGAGAAGGGGTGAGATTAAATAAGTTCTTCTTTTTTTTAATAATATTTTTATTAGAAGTAATCCATCATAACAACAGTATAACAACTTTTCAAATACAAAGCCAACATTTCAATAAGTATACGGATATTACGAATAATTCTTATAACCTATTTTTTAGAAAATAGAAAAAAGAAAAGAATAGATTTTAATCAATAAGAATAGTGATTAAATAATAATTTTGATTATATAGAGAGAGAAAGAGAAAAGAAAGAGGAAAAAAATAAATAATTTTTGGTATATGTATTCAATTAAAACAAAGTATTATATCTATTAAAACAAAGATTATGGTATACATCTTAATAGTGAATAACACAATTTCAAATAACGATATCAATAGAGATATGTATACAAATTTAAAAAAAGGAATTATTTTCATCTAATCTTGCCGGGTACCCATTGAGTTGTGATGCCAAGAACAGCTACCCCTTCAAATATTCTGTATATGGAGACCATATCTGTTCAAAGAGTTTGTATTTGTCCATTAGGACAAATCTGATTCTTTCCAAATGCAACGTTTCCAACATTTCCACTGTCCACATTTTAATTGTGGGGGATAATGTTCCCTTCCAAAATTTCAATATTAATTTTTTCCCTATTATCAAACAGTAATCCAAGAAATGTCTTTGGTTTACTGTTAATATTAAATTTGAATCCGGAACTCCTAATATTATTCATTTTGGATCTGGGTCCAGTTTAATTTTAAGAACTTCAGAGATAACTCTAAAGATTTCTGTCCAATAATAATTGAGTTTTATACGTTACAAAACTATGCGTTAAATTAGCTTCCAAGTTCTGACATTTATCACAAATAGGAGAAGTGTTAGGATAAATTCTATTTAATTTTGCTTTTGAATAATGTAATCTGTGTAATACCTTAAATTGTATCAATATATGTCTAGCATTTAATGAGCAACGATGTATACGTTGTAGGCTTTCTTCCCAAGTTTCTTTCGTTATAGATAAACCTATTTCATTTTCCCATGTTTGTCGATATATTTCCGGTTGGGATTTCCCTATCCAAGATAGTATTGTATATATACGCTATTAATTTTTCTGTATTTGGGTGTTTATTAAACAATTCATCTAATAATCCTGGTTTTCTATTTTTATAGTCTTGCGTATTTGACTTAATATAGTTTCTAATTTGTAAATACCTAAATATGTTATTTGACTGCAATCCATAGATATCCTGTAACTCTTGAAATGAAAGAAATGTTCTATCCTTTTAATTCCTAAATCATTCCAGTGTCTAAACCCCTTGTCCAATACAGAGGGCTTAAACAAAGGATTAATCATAATTGGCAAGCGAAGTGACAAATTATCCATATGTAGGGTCTTAACTATTTGTTTCCAAATGCGTCTATTGCTATGAATTATAGGGTTATCACCATACGTTTTTTTTTGTACTTCCCTTGGTGCAAAAAGAATCGAACCTACATCGAAAGGCAAACAGTCTTCCTTTTCCATCTTTAGCCAGCTTGGCTCATAATCTAAATTTACCAACCAAAAATTCATATTCTTAATCTGAACTGCCCAGAAATAATATAAGAGATTTGGTAGTGCTAGTCCACCATTTATTTTAGATTTACATAGATGTTTTTTACTTATTCGATGATTTTTATAGTCCCAAATAAAACTATTAACCAAAGTATCTATTTTTTTAAAAACATTTTAGGGAGATATAAAGGGATGGCTTGAAATAAATATAACAATTGTGGCAAAAAAAATCATTTTTACAGCATTTATTCTACCGATCATTGAAATAGGTAGTGTTTTCCAATATAAAATATTTTTTTTGAGTTTATTTAATAATTGAGGGTAATTATATTTAAATAGACAGTTATAGGATTTAGATACATTTATTCCTAGATATTTAAATTTGTCTGTGACTATTTTAAGTGGGAATTGTTCTAATATATTTAATTTTATTCCAGTTATAGGCATACTTTCACTTTTATTCCAGTTAATTCTATACCCAGAAAATGTGCCAAACTTAGTTATAACATTAAGTAGATTGGGAATACTAATCTCCGGTTTTGTGATATAAATTAATATGTCATCGGGGTATAGAGATATTTTATTCGTTGTAGTTTTGGTATTATATCCATATATTTCTGGTTCTGATCTAATCATTTTGGCTAATGGTTCTATTACCAGAGCAAATAGTAATGGGCATTCTTGTCTACAACCCCTAAAGAGATTAAATTTTGCTGATAACATTTGATTTGTTAATATTCTTGCAGTTGGATTCGAGTATATGATTTTTACCCATTTGGAAAATCTATCCCCCAGTTGAAATTTCTGCATTATTTTAAATAAATATGGCCATTCAACCTGGTCAAATGCTTTTTCAGCATCTAAGGATATGACAGCTAGTTCAATATCATTCACTCTTTTTGACTATATGATATTGAATAGACGTCTCAGGTTATAAGATGAATAGCGTTTGGGATAAAACCTGTTTGGTCATGATGTATTAAGTTATTAATCACTAAACAGCCTCCGAGATAAAATTTTAGTTAGTATTTTTTTATCAGTGTTTAAACGAGCTATTCTTCTTCTCACTCCTTTTCAAGCTTGTAAAGAAAAAGTGTTGGACAATTAAATTTTGCTTTATACTTTTCATTGTTTTGTAAATATTGGCTGGAATGTCCAATTGTTTGACTATTTTGATTTTGTTGTTGTTATTTATTCCTATTTATGTCTTTACTTGTTCGGAACAAATAAACAAATAAATAAATAAATAAGGTGTGTCTTACATTAATTGAACATTTATGCACATTTAATAAATATTCTTCCCACCTTTCTTTGGGAATTTCTATACTTAATTCTTTTTCCCAGTCTCTCCTGATACCATCTGTTGTTGGTATTTCTGCATTTAGAATAATATTATATATATACGATATTATGTTTGCTGATTCTGCCTTTGTATTCATTACTTCTTCCAGTATGTCTGGAGCATATTGTGATAATCTTGTGCATATTTTTTCAGATAGTCACAGATTTGGAAATATTTAAAATACTGATTGTTTCCCAAATTGTATTTTAGTTGTATTTGTTTAAATGATAATAGTTTTCCCAATTCATACACATCTCTGAAGATATTAATTCCAGCTCTTTCCCATTGTATAAATGCTTTATCTATAGTTGAAGGTTTAAATAAGGGGTTTTTACCTTATAGGAGATAAGAGAGATAAATTTCTTAATTTTAAATTGTAATTTATTTGTTTCCAAATTCTAATTGTACTGTATATAATTGGATTATTGTTGTAATTTGTATTATTCATCGATATTGGAGAGAGAAGGATTGCTCCAATATTATTAGGAGAGCAATCCTCTTTCTCCTTAATCGTCCAATCCGGTTGCTGGGGAGAGTTATCCAGAAATTGGATCATGTTTCGGATATTTACAGACCAGTAGTAATACATAAAGTTGGGGAGTGCTAATCCCCTTACTACTTTGGGTTTATTCTGATGAGCTCTTTGTATTCTGTGGGATTTATAATCCCAAATAAAATTTGTGATATCTGAGTCCAGTTTAGTCAATTTGATTCTATTGTCATATGCTCAAGTGCAGAGAGGTATAGATATAATGAAAGTCTTGCAGCATCATGGACACACGTTCAACCATGATCACATTGAATGGCGGTGGTGGCTCGAAGAGCTGAATGGCCTACTCCTGCAACTATTGTCTATTGTCTATTGTCTACACATAAAACCATAAATTACATATTAATTCTGCAAGACAATGAAAATAAAATAGGCTGCAAAAAAAAGGTGCAAAATATAATTAGGAAATAAAAATAAGACTAACATTGCTAGAGGTGGTCTATGGTCTTCCATTGACCAGGTAGAATTAGAGTTGTGGAGAAGGTTGGAGTCCCGAGGGCAGAGGTCAGAGTCCAGACCATGTGAAGGTTGCAATCTCCCACCCCATCACCAGCCCTGAGTTAGCTAATATCAATGCTGTCATCACCACATTTATAGATGGCATTGAAGTTGTGCTTGGTCACATAATCATGTGGGTAAAGAGTCTAGCAGCGGGGCCGTGCATGCTGCCTTGAGGTGTACCTGTGTTGATGACCAGTGAGAAGGAAATGTTGGTACCGATCCACACTGCTTGTATTCTGCCAATGAAGAAGTTGAAGATCCATCAGCCAATGAAGGTGCAGAGGCCCATTTCTTGGAGATTGGTGATGAGTTTGGAGGGATGATTGTGTTGTATTGGTGTTTACTTTTGTGTAAGCTGGGCCATACATCAACTACTTCAATGCCTCTGAAAGAAAATCAAGGCCAATCACTTCAGAATAACATGGAATGAGATCATTAAGAAACCAGCTAAAGATTGGGAATTCTTTTCTGGCTGGGAGTAAAGGGCCTGTCCCACTTGGGAGACCGCCACCGCGACCTCTGGCAACTTTAAGCGACTAAAAAAAAATCAAGGTCGTGATGACCTAGAACCTCCTACGACCTTCCTCGACTATGTGTACAACCTCCTACGACTATGTTGAAGTCCTCCCTTGACTATGAAGAAGACCTCCTTCGACCTCCTTTGACTATGTTGAAGTCTGGTTTCAACCATGTGCGTTTTACTCGAGGATGGTCTTTGGCAAATTGGTCCGTGAATGAGCACGACCGCCTTCCACCTCAGTGGACCACACCGAAACCAACAACAACCGGTGACGAGTGTCTACAGCTCAAATGATCACCTAATAAAATTATGTCAAGTCTGCATTTTTTTCTCACTAAAAAATGCCTCCCAGCTTAGTTAAAAAAATTATTCTGAATCATGCAAGCAAGGAAGGAACTAGTTTGGAGGATGTTAGTAAAAATACAACTACAGCTGTTTGCAGTAGCACTTTTGCTTCAGCAGCCTTTTAAGAAAGGCAGAAGGGGAAGAGCAAGGGTGAAGAGGGCAAGCACAAGTCTCAATAGCTGAATGGAGATGACGTGTGGACTGTCCCAGTACACCAGATGACTGGAAGAGAGTGGCGCTGGGCTTTGACAAAAGATGGAACTTTAAGCACACGTGTGGGGCAGTGGATGGCAAGCATGTCATTCTTGTCTCTCTACCCCTCATTTTCCTTTTCATACAGGACGGCATTCTGCTGGAACCAGTCCTCAAGGTCCTCCTCCTGCTGCCTGGTGAAGGTGTAGGGCATAACCTTCCTCCAGCCCTCCCTCACCACCAATGGGGCATCTGCCTCTGATGCTGTCAGACACAGGAGGAAGGGCTGCTTTGCTGCCTTCAAATGATGCAGTGAAGGATGGGGTGGTCACTCCTGCCCCACTCCACTCCACCTCCTGCCACTCCTCCTCCTGGGTGGGCAACACCTGCATGGCAGGTTTTTTTTTAGGGTTGTCACCTCCCCCTGCGCTGCTGCCTTTTTGGTGCCATCTCTAAAATACAAGTCTCCTCTCCAAAAAAATTCTCCAGCTATGAATGAACATGCCTTGGAGTGAAAGGTGACGTGCTGCTGTTTAAATTACCTTTTTTTTCTATCTGACCTTTTTTTCACCCCGGAGCTATTACCTTCGACTGCCTCCGACCACCTTCGACTATCTACGACTAGCATCACGGCCTACTACGACCAGCTTCGACTAGACCTACGACTAAAAAATTATAGATTTTTCCCACGGCGACCTATTTTTAGTCGTGGTCAATTTTTAACATCTTGAAAAATATGCTGCGACCTAGCTGAAGCCTCGACTACGCGGAGACCACTGTCGAGCATGAAGGAGAGTGACGACGACCTCCTACGACCTCGTGGCGACCTTGCTGCGACTATGGGTCGTGGGCAAACTTGCCAGAGGTCACGGTGAAGGTCTCCCAAGTGGGACAAGGGCTTAAGGAAGGTCACAGATCAACAAGAAATTCAGCATTTCCATTGGCAGCTGGGAGAATCCTGCTCATGACCACTCAGTCAAGGGTGGTTGCAGTCACTGAAGCATCACCAGAACCCACAGGCAAAGTGCATTCCACTTGCCATCTTGCCTGTAGCAGAATATGCTGCTCACACAACATGTTGCCCTCACATCGCTGCTAACTGACTGACTTTCTTTCATCTCCATTCATTTGTGAAGATGTTTAGTTTAGTTTAGTTTCGAGATACAGCAAAAATACAGGCCCTTCGGCCCACTGAGTCCACACTGCCCAACGATCCCAGCACATTAACACTATCCAACACACACTAGGGACAATTTACAGTTACACCAAGCCGATTAACCTACAAACCAAAGATCTCGGGGAAAACCCACGCGGTCCCAGGGAGAACGTACAAACTCTGCACTGACAGCACCCGTAGTCAGGATCGAACCCGGATATCCAGCACTGCAATCACTGTGAGGCAGCAACTCTACCGCTGCGCCACCAAGCTGCCCTTCATTTTGTGTTCAATGGCACAACTCAACTTGGCAGACCTTGCATCCATTTTTACAGCAAATTGACCATGTTCTCTTTAACCTTCACCTTCAATCTAGTCAAAATGGATAGATTACTGAAGCCTAGTTTTATTTTTAATGTTCTCTTTGTGCACAATCCCAACAAACTTTCACATCCTTTAAAATGAGGGGTACAATTAGGTTCTTCCACAATAAAAAGAGAAAAAGCTGGAAACACTCAGCAGGTCAGGCTGCGTATGTGGGGAAACTTAATGTTTCAGGTTGAAGACCCTTCCTAAGTCTGATGAAATATTAATGCTGTTTTCTCTTTCCACAGGTGCTGCCTAATCTACTGTGTGTTTCCAGCAGTTTCTGAGTTTTAGCATCGGCAGATTTTAAAATTAATTTATTGTTTGATTCCTGCAGCCGTTCACTGCTTGTTTCCCGTGCATATTTCACGCATGTATTAACTGCATTAATGTGGCCTAGTTAAGTTTTAAATCAAATCAGTGTTGCATGACTTTTGGCCTCAATGACCTGCAAGCGACTTGCAGCCCGTGTGGATCCAAGCAGATCAGTCTGGTAATATGAGGCGCACTACAATAATTCAATTGCAAATCATGATCAAAACCCAATCTAATCAACATCTTTAACACTAAAAACAATGACATGACAAGATTGAATTTTGCACTGGGTGGTTGAAATGTTACAAAACCATATTTAACAGACATAATGTTGACTTCAAAATGTCTGTGTGCAGCAATCCCAGAGAAAAGGGTGCTTGTTCATCCCAGAAGAGCAGTTTTGCTTAAATTATAACCTTTGCTTCTTGGTTTTTGATATTGTGAATCTTTGCTCTGTAGGATTTTAGCATTCCTCTGCTGCTGTTTGCCCTTCCGCAGCATTGTGCTGAAGGAAATGTCATCTGTGGATGGCGGATGTAGTCGAAAATCAGTACGATAAAGTAGAAAATGATCATCCTATTACAGCAACCAAAGGGCCTGTCCCACTTTCACAACCTAATTCACAACCTTTCTTACTCGTGGATATTTTTCATAAGGCTAGAAAAACGCCCCGACCTAGTTGATGCCACGAGTACCTACGTCTAGCATCACGGCCTGCTACGACCTACCTACGACCTCCTACGACCTCGTGACGACCATGCTGCGAGTATGAGTCAAGGGCAAACTCGGCAGAGGTCGTGAATTAGGTCATGAAAGTGGGACCGGCCCTTAACACTCCAAAACAACAATTACACAAACACTGCAATGTGACCCAGTTTCTAGGCGAATATCTTTTTAGTCATTATCAAAGTCATAAAAGTTATGATGCAATTGATTGGGTTTATAGTTTCAAGATAAGCAACTGGTCATTTAAAACCAGGTCTGTACAATTTCTGCTTGCAGAGGGTACTGAATGCCTGGAGAATTCTGGAGGCTAGATCATCAGAAGTATTTAACACAGAGGCAAATAGATTTTTGAAAGATATGAGGATTGAGAGGTACTGGGGTCTGGCAAGGAGGAGGGGTTAAGACCAGTGTAGATCAGCCATGATTACATTGAATGGTGCTTCAGGGGTTGATTCCTAGTCCTATTTTCTTATGTTCTTCTGTTTCAAATACAATAAAAATGATTCTTTAATCTTTCCTTTCACTACCATGCGCTTCACACTGGTATCGATTTTGTGGAGTGACTCTGGTGAGAGCAAATTAACACTTGCTTAACTGAGGAACTTAGGGGCTGAAAGACATCAAGAGCAATCTGGAGACAGACACATTTGAGCTAAAAGTAATTCTGGAAACATTTAGTAAAAGTTCAGTAAGACATTTAAAGAGGCCCTCTTGTTGCACAAATGAAATGATTTTTACAATTTTCACCTGTATTTTTCAAATCCATTTACATTCTCAGCCCTCTCATTCTTTATCATCTTTGGCCTTAGAACTTTCCAAGGTAACTGTACTCTGATCCCTCTTCCGGGTCATTCTCAAGTTGGTCCACTATTTTCAACTGCACTACCCCTGCTTTGTGGAATTCCCTCCGTAAACTTTCCACTTTCTCTCCTTTTTAAAACTTTTCTCAAACTCTACTGCATCAGTCCTAATATATTGTGTGTCTTGATGTGTTAATTATCTGTAGGAGTAGGGAGGATGTTTTCTGATGGATAACAAAAAAATGCAGATTTTTACAGTATCTGGCAATGACATTAGGCTGCAATATCACTATGAATTCAACGTATATTCTATGTAAAGGTCATCTCATCAAAACAAGAGCAGCTTGCTTATGATTTAATGTATCCTTGCATGACGGAAATTGACTTGTTTAAGACTTCTCTCATTATCCATGACAGCTACCAACGAAACAGCAAACAGCAGAGGCATCAGCACAATCCAGCTCTGGCCATACACAGACAACTGACATGTCACTACTTGCCAGAACAAAGACATCAAGTGCAACTCATCTCACGGCAAACACAATTTACCTGATTCCACGAGAGGAACAAGTTTTATTTACCGACACTCTTCGTAAGAGCAAGGTCAGTACCTGCTTGGCCAAATGCCTTCCATAATAAAAACCAAACATGTTGGAAATACTCATTAGGTCAGGCAGTATCTATGGAAAAAGAAGCAGAGTTAACTTATCAGACAAAGATCACAGTTCTGAGAGATTTCAGCATATACTGTGTTTCTTTCAGATTTCTGACATTTGCAGCTTATTGATTTTCATTTCTTGGCCTTTTTTCAAATGGTAATTATCTGAATGATTTTAAGATATGTAATAATGGACTGCAGAAAATGTTTGTATCGGCAGTACATCTGTAAATGCAATGTGATTTCAGTGATTCAAACCTAATTATAATGGAGCCAATATTTTAGTATCTATTGAAACTTTGTTCTCAGCCCATGGTTAAATGATGTACAGCAAGACTTCAATTATCATATTTTCAGAATCCTGATGGTTCGGCATCTGCCTCACTAGGCGCTCCATTTTACTCAAATGGTTCCCATATTCCATTTAACATACTGGGGCCCGAGATCCTCGGTTCCCTTTAACAGATTGCAGCTTGGTTTCTGTAATGTTTGGGATTTACTTTCCAAACGCAAATCTCTGGATCTTGTCCATGTTTGCATCATGCATGAGCAAGGTGATCATTTGATCTTTAACAGTGAGGACTGTGAAGATGCATGCTCAACACAATTTCAACAAGTGCTTGGGCACAACCCATCTATTTTCTTCATCTCAATAGGACACAATGGCTGGAGTAACTCGGCGGGTCAGGCAGCAACTCTGGAGAACATGGATTGCTACCGTTTTGGCTGGGGACCCTTCTTCAGAACTGTTCCACCATGTCAATTATTGCTGCTGGTACCGAGTCACCTTATCCAGTATTCTTCCTCTTCTTTGCATGCATTGCACTTTTCAAGAAAATCTGATGGACCACTCAGGCCCAGGTAAAAGCCCTATAGCATAGACTTGCTGTGTATTAAGGATATAGTCCCCAAAGTAGGAAAAGATAGGCATATATTTACTCAAATAATAAAATGATAATGATAATACACCTGATTAGTTTACACACATTTGCCAGGACACTACTTTCACCTAAGGTGACATTTAAGGTGCAGAGAAAGGGAGAGAGGAGAAGAGGAGAGAACAAAAGGATTGTGGAAGAGGATTAATAGTGCAAAGAAAGAGGGTAGTAATAGAATAATCGTGATGTAAATAAAATATGCCCAATAATTAGCTAAAGTTACAAACAAAACAATTGCTGGGACTGAAATTAAAATATTGGAACTATTTATTGGAACAAATACTGAGTTCACTATCGAGTTTAAGAGGCTGTTTTGCTGAGTCTGAAAATGTAGTGCTGTTTCTTTACAGAGAGATCAACCTTTAGAGGTCAACTAGAATTGTAACGCTGCACACTCCCTTTGCAGTAGAGTCATACAGTGTAGAAACAGGCCCCTTGGCCCATCATGCCCACGCCAACCATCTACTCTCGGCACACCTGCCCACATTTGGCCCATATCTTTCTAAACTTGTCCTATCCATGTACCTGTCCAAATGTTTTTTAAACTTGCTTCAACTACTTCCTCTGACAGCTTGTTGTGTATACCTACCACCCGTTGGGTAAAACAGTTGCCCCTCAGGTTCCTATTAAATCATTTCCCCCTCACCTCAAACCTATGTCGTTTGGTTCTTGATTTCCCTATTCTGGGCAAGAGATTCTGTGCATCCAGCTGAACGATTCCTCTCATGATTTTTTTATGCCTCTCTAAGATCATCCGTCATCATCCTGCGCTCCAAGGAATAAAGTCCTAGTCTGCTCAACATCTCCCTACAGCTCAGGCCCTCGTGTCCTGGCAACATCCTTGTAAATCTTCTCTGCATCTTTTTCAGCTTAACAACATCTTTCGTATAATAGGGTGACCAAAACGAAACATAATACTCTAAATGTGCCCCCTCCAATGTCTTGTACAACAATAAGATAACCTTCCAACTTTATACTGAATACTCACACTGATGAAAGTCAATGTGCCAAAAGCTTTCTTGACCACCCTATCTATCTGTGATGCAATAATTACTGTGTAAGAAATAACTGCAGATGCTGGTTTAAATCAAAGGTAGACACAAATCCTGGAGTAACTCAGCGAGACGCTGCCTGTCCCATTGAGTAACTTCAGCATTTTGTGTCTACATGCATAAATAAGTGATACCAAAGTCAGTCACTTCTTATCCGACATAATATTTGTTTTACTCATTATGTGGGGCAGCAATTTAAGTTAGAATAGAATATCAACTTTAAATACAATTTAATTTGAGGTATTAATGTCTAATTAATTTCTATATCATTCTGCATATTTTCAACAAATAATTTTTCAGCAGCATATTTTAATTATCTTATATTTTAGTGTTTTTATTTGTCTACAGCAATAGATAATTAGCATGTCTGCGAATGATAAATGAGCTTCTTGTACCCTATGCCCTGTATCTCAGTTAATTTAACATTGAGATGTGCAAATTAGGTAACATTTAGCAAAATGTCCATTAAGGTAGAATACACTGATCTATCTAACTTTATCTGTACTAATCAAACTATATTAAAATGTAACACAGCAGGCATTTCTAATCGTCCTTAATAAACTAGCCATGTAAGGCACCAATTAGAACTTTTTACTTGCACATTTTTTTCTAATCCAAGACATGGCAGGCTGCTCTGGAGAACTAGAACATGGGGTCCAGCTAACTGGAATTGACTCCATGGTAGAAAGCAGAGCGTGATGGTGGAAGGTTGTTTTTCAGAGTGGAGGCTTGTGACTAGTGATCAAGGATTGGTGCTGGGTCTATTGCTGTTTTGTCATCTTTATCAATGGTGTGGATGTGAATATACAGAGCATGCTTAGTAAATTTGCTGATGACACTAAAATAGATGGTATCGTAAAGAGCGATGATGGTGATCAAGAAATACAGCGGGATCGTGATCAGCTGGGAAAGTGGGCTGAGGGATGGCTAATGGAGTTTAATTCAGATAGGTGTAAGGTGTTGCATTTTTGGAAGTCAAACTAGACATTCACGGTGAACAATAGAATTATGCAGTACCAGTATGTGATTTCCTGACAGTGGTATCGCAGGTAGATTAGGTGAAGGTTGTGACTTTTGGTACGCTGGCCCTCATCGGTCTGGGAATTGAGTACTGAAGTAGAGATGTTATATTATAGTAGTATGAGATGTTGGTGAGGCCACACTTGGAGTTTTGTGTTCAGTCGCCCTGATATAGGTAATGTGCCATTAAGCTGGAAAGAATGCAGATATGATTTGCAATGATGTTGCCAGTACTCGAGGGCCTGAGCAATAAAGAGGGATTGCGCAGTCTAAGAGACCGTGCAAGTGCTGGCTGCTCTTGAAAAGGAGGCGCAGTCCTCTTTCTTACAGTTTGGCTTTCTTCCCAACACATTGTTCAAGCGCTTTTGATTGCAACATGCGCCTTAATTAAGTTCAACAAAGAAACTGACAAGTTGCTAAAGTACAAGAGGATGAGGTTGATCTTATAAAGTGTATAAAATCATGAGGCAAATGGATAGGATGAAACATAGAAACATAGAAACATAGAAAAAAGGTGCAGGAGTAGGCCATTCGGCCCTTCGAGCCTGCACCGCCA
Source organism: Okamejei kenojei (assembly GCA_035221665.1). NCBI lineage: Eukaryota > Metazoa > Chordata > Chondrichthyes > Rajiformes > Rajidae > Okamejei > Okamejei kenojei. The sequence goes on from CM069147.1 coordinate 49,519,707, forward strand.
TTCAATATGATCATGGCTGATCATCCAACTCAGTATCCCTTACCTGCCTTTTCTCCATACCCCCTGATCCCTTTAGCCACAAGGGCCACATCTAACTTCCTCTTAAATATATCCAACAAACTGGCCTCAACTACCTTCTATGGCAGAGAATTCCACAGATTCACCACTCTCTGTGTGAAAAATGTTTTTCTCATCTCGGTCCTAAAAGATTTCCCCCTTATCCTTAAACTGTGACCCCTTGTCCTGGACTTCCCCAACATCGGGAACAATCTTCCTGCATCTAGCCTGCCCAACCCCTTAAGAATTTTGCACGTTTCTATAAGATCCCCCCTCAATCTTCTAAATTCTAGCGAGTACAAGCCGAGTCTATCCAGTCTTTCTTCATATGAAAGTCCTGCCATCCCAGGAATCAGTCTGGTGAACCTTCTCTGTACTCCCTCTATCGCAAGAATGTCTTTCCTCAGATTTGGAGACCAAAACTGTACGCAATACTCCAGGTGTGGTCTCACCAAGACCCTGTACAACTGCAGTAGAACCTCCTATACTCAAATCCTTTTGCTATGAAATTGCATCTTTTTCCCAGGATAGGGAAATCAAAAACTCGAGGGATGAAGTTTAAGTTGAGAGGAGAGAGGTTTGATAGGAAACAAAGGGACAACTTTGCCACACAGAGGATGGTAGGTATATGGAATAAACTGCCATAGTTGAGGCAGGTGCAATAACAACATTTAAAATACATTTCTACAGATTCATGGAAAGGGAAGATATAGGCCAGGGGTTGGCAAATGTGTTGAGCTTGGATGGGACATCTTGCTCGTATGGACGTGGGGCTTCAGGACCTGTTTCTGTGCTGTATAACTCTTGAGTCCGTGGCTCAAACTGATTTTAGGTACAAGAACAGAGTACAAGAACTAGGGTCTTATGGTTGATACTCAATTTCTAAACATTCCCATTGCAATATGAACATTTGTTGGATTTTCATTTAATTAATGAAGTATTTAGAGGTCAACTACAAATATCAAAACGCCAATATTTGCGCTAGCATGTCCTTGGTTTCTTTCTGCGGAAATTGATTTAGTTCATCAGTGTCAGTATTGTTTCTTGTGGGCCAAGTCAACCTCAGAGGTGCTTATTGACACTTTGAGTACATGTATGAAGGCATAAGAAAAAATAAATGTTTAAGAAGGAACTGTAGATGCTGGAAAAATCGAAGGATGATAAAAATGCTGGAGAAATTCAGCAGGTGAGACACAATCTATGGATATCCAACATTTTTATCTACGTAAGAAAAAATAAACATGCTTCATTGTAGTTGCTAGGACAATCTTGAAAGATTCAGTGAAGCTATTTATCAGCTTTATATCAATACATATATGAACGAAAATTATAAATTCCCAGCCCAGTCATAGAGTGATACAGTGTAGAAACAGGCCCTTCGGCCCAACTTGCCCACACATGTCCCAGCTACACTAGTCCCACCTGCCCACATTTGGTCCATATTTCTTCAACCCTGTCCTATCCACGTACCTGTCTAAATGTTTGGTCCAGGTGACTTATCCACTTTCAGACCTCCCAAGCATTTTCTCCTCAGTAATAATGACTGCACTCACTTCTGCCCCCTGACCGCTTGGATTTGTGGCTTATTGCTGGTGTCTTCCATGGTGAAGACTGATGCAGTAAACCTCAGTTTGTCCGCCATTTCTTTGCTCCCCATTATTACTTCTCTGGCGTTATTTTCCAGAAGTCCAATGTTCACTCTTGCCTCCATTTTACTCGTTATATATCTGAAATTAAATGTTTGGTATCATAGAGTGATACAGTGTGGAAACAAGCCCTTCGCTCCAACTTGCCCAACATGGCCCAGGTACAGTAGTCCTACTTGCCTGCGTTTGGTCCATATCCCTCCAAACCTGCCCTATCCATGCACCTGTCTAACTGTTTCTTAAATGTTGGGATAGCCCCAGATTCAACTACCTCCTCTGGCGGTTTGTTCCGTATACCCACCACGCTTTGTGTGAAAAGGTTACCCCTCAGATTCCTATTAAATTGTTTCTCTTTCACCTTAATCCTCTTAGTCCTCTTAACCTATTTTGAGCAATAGATATATCTCTTATCTATATTACTAAAAGTCTCATCTTGACCACTTCCTGTTGCACTGTATATTGATTTTAGAAAAAACGCTGCCACTTATGGCTGTGATTTTTGGCCATCTTACTCAGAGTCCCCCTCCGCTGGTCAGGACAAGAGGATTTTTCCCATCGATGAAAAATAAAAGACTTATTGATGTTTTAAAAATGTTGAGATTCTCTCTCCTGAAGGCCACGCCCCTTCCGGAGGGACTATAAAACCCGGAAATGTGGAGGTGCCTCAGTTCTCTGCAAGATGGGGGAGTGAGAGGTTGCAATTCTCAGTCTGAGCTGTGAATAAAACTGAACACATGTCTACTAAACTGTGAGTGGTTTTACTGACCTGTCAGTGCCCTTAATGTGGTTTGAAAATGTAGTTTAAAAATGCCAAAGTGTTTTTGGTTTGAGAATGCAAAAGTTGCCTTGCCTAATTGAAAAGTTGGTTTGAGATTGCGAAAGTTGCCTTGCCTAATTGAAAAGTTGGTTTGAGAATGCCAAAGTTGCCTTGCCTAATTGAAAAGTTGGTTTGAGAATGCCAAAGTTGCCTTGCCTAATTGAAAAGTTGGTTTGAGAATGCTAAAGTTGCCTTGCCTAATTGAAAAGTTAGTTTGAGAATGCTAAAGTTGCCTTGCCCAATTGAAAAGTTGGTTTGAGAATGCGAAAGTTGCTTGCCTAATTGAAAAGTTGGTTTGAGAATGCAAAAGTTGCCTTGCCGTCTATATAATTAAATGTCTAATCTTGACCACTTCCTGTTTGCGCTGTATATTGATTTTAGGGAAAACGCTACCATGTACGGCTGTGATTTTTGGCCATCTTACTCAGTCCCCCTCCGCTCATCAGGTGCCGAGGATTTTTCACATCGATGAAAAATAAAAGAGTTACTAGTGTTTAAAAAATGTTCAAATTCTCTCTCCTGTCAATCACGCTATGAAGGCCACGCACCGTCTGATGGGAGGGACTATAAAATCTGGAAGTGTGGGCATGGCTCAGTCTCTGCAAGAAGGGGGAGGGAGCAATCACGACTCTCTGTCTTTAGTGACCTTGCACCCTGCTTGAAATGGTATGAAACTGCACTCGAATTTGGTGGCCTTGCAGGCTGCTTGAAATGGTAGGGAACTGCACTCGCATTTGGTGGCCTTACACCCTGCTTGAAGTGGCATTTCAATGAATAGCCGTGAGTCAACTGCCAGCCCACCAGTATTGAGTGAATGAGCTGCCAGCACATCAGGCTTGAGTAACTGAGCAGCCAGCCCAAGAATCTATTCGGCCCACAATTTCCATACTAGCCCTCTGTAAACCAGTCCCTTCAGCCCACAACACCCATACTAGCGCTTCATAAAGACCCCCCACCCCCCACTGGCCACCAATAATGGAATTGGTTGAGAGGTGGAATATTGCGTTGGGGGACCTGTCCTCCTGTGTTAAGCTGGGACCCAATGGGTCTCATTTAGTCTAGCATTTTATATATCTCTATAAGAGATATCTATATCCCTTTTACTCAGAGCTCTCGTGGATTTGGAAGCAACAGCAACAAAGGGAAGCAGGAGAAAACACTGATTGGCTCTAGCCCGAGTGGGAGGAGAGCTAGAAGTGTCAGAGGGGGAAAACAGTTGGAAAGGAGAGGCAAAGCACAGGCAGACTTTACTCAGAGCTCCCGTGGATTTGGAAGCAACAGCAACAAAGAGAAGCAGGAGAAAACACTGATTGGCTCTAGCCCGAGTGGGAGGAGAGTTAGAAGTGTCAGAGGGGGAAAACAGTTGAAAACTGAGGAATTTGGTTTGTAAATTGGTAAATTGGGCAATTTATCAGTCAATATAAACAAAACAGCTCTTAGGGAGCGGCAGTGCGGGAAGTGCCCTGTGAGAAAAGTGCGAGTCTTTGGCGAGGAGGCTGAGGAGAGGAGGCTGAGGAGAGGAGGCTGAGGAGAGGAGGCTGAGGCGAGGAGGCTGAGGAGAGGAGGCTACGCAAAACACTGGAGAGGGAGAGACGAAAGAAGGAGATGTCAAGCAAGCTGATTCAGTGTGATGCTTGCAGTATGTGGGAGGTCAAGGACACTGCTGGTGCCTCTGGCTGCTACAAATGTGAGAAGTGCATCCAGGTACAGCTCCTGAAGGACCGTGTTGGGGAACTGGAGAAGCAAGTGGATGACCTCAGCTTCGTCCGAGAAACTGAGTCGTTCCTCGACAAGTCCTACAGTGAGATTGTTACACCTAAGGTAATGGAAGAGAGAAGGTGGGTGACGGTGAGAATGGGAGGGAAACTCGGAATGCAAAGGTCCCCGGGTGTTGTACCTCTTGTGAACAGGTTCACCCACTTAGAAGCTGTCGGGACAGAAGACGTTAAAACACTGAGCGGCGGACAGGCTTGTGAAGTAAAAAGCACTGTTGAGCCAAAACCAAAGAGGCCAACGTCAGGCAACGCCATTGTAGTTGGAGACTCCATTGTGAGAGGTACGGACAGGGGTTTCTGCAGCAACAGACGGGATTCGAGGATGGTGTGCTGCCTTCCTGGTGCCAGGATCCAGGATGTCACGGACAGAGTGCAGAAAATCCTCAAGGGCGAAGGTGAACAGCCGGAAGTGGTAGTGCATGTCGGCACAAACGATGTCGGAAAGAAAGGGATGAATATTCTGCAGCGTGACTTTAGAGAGCTCGGAAAAATGCTGAAAAGCAGGATCTCCAGGGTTGTTATCTCCGGTTTGCTTCCATTTCCTCGTGCTGGCGAGAGCAGGAACAGGGAGATACGGGACCTGAATGTGTGGCTGAGTAACTGGTGCAGGGGGCAGGGATTTAGATTCTTAGATCACTGGGATCTGTTTTGGAGTAAGGGGGAACTGTACAAAAGGGACAGATTGCATCTTAACAGGTGGGGGACCAGCATTCTGGCAGGCAGGTTTGCCACTGCTACACGGGTGGTTTTAAACTGAATAATGAGGGGTGGGGTGTCAAACGGGATAGTCGAGGATGGAGTTAAAGGGAAAGAGAGTAAAGGGGAAAGCTCACAAAGGGATAGGAGGGTATGGCCAAGTGTGGTAGGGATCGATGTGAAAGGTGAGATGCGTAAGGAATTAAAAGTATTGTATATGAATGCGCGAAGTATAAGAAGTAAAGGTGATGAGCTTGAGGGTCAGTTAGAGGTTGGTAGATATGACATTGTGGGGATTACTGAGACGTGGCTGCAGGAGGATCGGGCCTGGGAACAATATTCAGGGTTATACATCCTATAGAAAGGACTGGCAGAGGAGGGGGGGGGGGGGTAACTCTGCTGGTGAGGGATGGAATTCAGTCCTTTATGAGGCAAGACATAGGGACTGACGAGGTAGAGTCACTGTGGATTGAGTTGAGGAATTGTAAAGGCAAGAAGACACTAATTGGTGTTATCTACAGACCCCCAAATAGTAGCCCGGATGTAGGGTGTAAGTTGCAGCAGGAATTAAAACTGACATGTAACAAGGTAATGCCACTGTGTGATGGGGGATTTCAATATGCAGGTAGACTGGGAAAATCAGGTTGGTTCAGGACCCCAAGAAAGAGAGTTTGTAGAATGCCTCCGAGATGGATTCTTAGAGCAGCTTGTAATGGAGCCGGCCAGAGAAAAGGCAATTCTGGATTTAGTGTTGTCCAATGAACTAGATATGATAAGAGAACTCGAGGTAAAGGAACCGCTTGGAGGTAGTGATCATAATATGATTAGTTTTAATCTGCAATTTGAGAAGGAGAAGGTTAAATCGGAAGTGGCAGTGATGCAGTTGAACAAAGGGGACTATGAAGGCATGAGAGGAGAGCTGGCCAAAGTAGACTGGAAAGGGATCCTAACAGGAATGACGGTGGAACAGCAATGGCAGGAATTTCTGGGGATAATCCGGAAGTCGCAGGATCATTTAATTCCAAAAAGGAAGAAAGATTCTAAGGGGATTAGGAGGCAATCGTGGCTGACAGGAGAAGTTAGGGATAGAATAAAACTAAAAGAAAAGATGTATAACACAACAAAGAGTAGCCGGAAGCCAGAGGATTGGGAAACTTTCATAGGACATCAGAAGGAAACAAAAAGGCCAATACGGGCTGAAAAGATGACGTACGAGGGGAAGCTGGCCAGGAATATAAAGAAGGACAGTAAAAGCTTCTTTAGATATGTTAAGGGAAAAAGAGTAGCAAAGTCAAATGTGGGTCCTTTGAAGGCAGACACGGGTGAAATTATTATAGGCAACAAGGAAATGGCAGAAGAGTTGAATAGGTACTTTGGATCTGTCTTCACTAAGGAGGACACAAACAATCTCCCAGATCTACTGGAGGACACAGGATCCAAGGGGGTAGAGGAACTGAAATAAATTTTCATTAGGCGAGAAATAGTATTGGGTAGGCTAATGGGACTGAAGGATGATAAATCCCCTGGGCCTGATGGTCTGCATCCCAGGGTCCTCAGGGAGGTGGCTCTAGAAATAGTGGACGCATTGGTGATCATTTTCCAATGTTCAATAGATTCAGGATCAGTTCCTATGGATTGGAGGATAGCTAATATTATCCCACTTTTGAAGAAAGGAGCGATAGAGAAAACGGGGAATTACAGACGTTAGCCTGACTCGATGGTGGGAAAGATGCTGGAGTCAATTATTAAAGAGGTAATAATGGGGCATTTGGATAGCAGTAAAAGGATTAGTCCAAGTCAACATGGATTTATGAAAGGGAAATCATGCTTGATTAATCTTCTGGAATTTTTTGAGGATGTGACAAGTAAAATGGATGAAGGAGTGCCAGTGGATGTAGTGTATATAGACTTTCAGAAAGCCTTTGATAAGGTCCCGCATGGGAGACTGGTGACTAAAATTAGAGCAGATGGTATTGGGGGTAGGGTGTTGACATGGATAGAAAATTGGTTGGCAGACCGGAAGCAAAGAGTAGGAGTGAACGGGTCCTTTTTAGAATGGCAGGCAGTGGCGAGTGGAGTGCCGCAAGGCTCGGTGTTGGGGCCGCAACTGTTTACCATATATATTAATGATTTGGAAGAGGGAATTAGGAGCAACACTAGCAAGTTTGTGGATGACACAAAGCTGGGTGGAAGTGTGAACTGTGAAGAGGATGTTAGGAGGTTGCAGGGGGACCTGGACAGGTTGAGTGAGTGGGCAGATGCGTGGCAGATGCAGTATAATATAGATAAATGTGAGGTTATCCACTTAGATGGCAAAAACAAGGGGGCAGATTATTATCTCAATGGGGTTAGGTTAGGTAAGGGGGAAGTACAGCGAGACGTGGGTGTCCTTGTACACCGGTCACTGAAAGTTGGCGTGTAGGTACAGCAGGCAGTGAAGAAAGTTGGCCTTTACTCCTATACTGAAAGAGGATTTCAGTATAGGAGTAAAGAGGTTCTTCTGCAGTTGTATAGGGCTCTGGTGAGACCACATCTGGAGTATTGTGTACAGGTTTGGTCTCCTAATTTGAGGAGGGACATCCTTGTGATTGAGGCAGTGCAGCGTAGGTTCACGAGATTGATTCCTGGGATGGCGGAACTGTCATATGAGGAAAGATTGAAAAGACTAGAGTTGTATTCACTGGAGTTTAGAAGGATGAGGGGAAATCTTATAGAAACATATAAAATTATAAAAGAACTGGACAAGCTAGATGCAGGAAAAATGTTCCCAATGTTGGGTGAATCCAGAACCAGGGGCCACAGTCTTAGAATAAAGGGGAGGTCATTTAAGACTGAGGTGAGAAAAAACTTTTTTACCCAGAGAGTTGTGAATTTATGGAATTCCCTGCCACAGAGGGCAGTGGAGGCCAAATCACTGGAGGAATTTAAGAGAGAGTTGGATAGAGCTCTAGGGGCTAGTGGAGTCAAGGGATATGGGAGAAAGCAGGTACAGGTTATTGATAGCGGACGATCAGCCATGATCACAATGAATGGCGGTGCTGGCTCGAAGGGCCGAATGGCCTCCTCCTGCACCTATTTTCTATGTTTCTATGTTTCTAAGATCACCCCTCATGCTCTTGCACTCCAAGGAATAGTCTCAGTCTACTCAACCTCTCCCCGTAGCTCAGGCCCTCTAGTCCTGGTAACATCCTTGATGTACAGGGAGATGGTGTTTGTTTCTCAAACACGAGATGCTTTCCTAAACCTCTAATATGGGGGAATGTTAGAGTCAGAAATGTTTGTCCCACTTACAGTTTGAGGGTTAGGGGAGAGGAGAAAGAGGATGAAGAACAATAAAAAAAAGAGTAAAGGGCCTGTCCCACTTGCATGCGATGGCATGCGTCTGGCGAGACCAAACGTGGTCGCTTGAGGCATACGGGCCTCGCTGGGCTGGTCCCACTTCCAAGCGCGGAGGCATATGGAGTTGTGCGGGGCTGGTCCCAACATCGCGCAGGGCTCCGAAAATCCCGCACTGTCCGAAAATTTAGTGCGCCAAAGGCCTGTCGGCCCGCAGGCTCACTGAGGGTGTACGCAGCGTCTTGACATCGTACGTAGCGTCTTGATGGCGTACGCCCAGCGCGTGGCTTTGTGCGATGACGTCACCGCCCGGCATGTCATGGCATTGCGTGATGACGTCACCGTCCGACGCCGTGCGATGTCCAAATTCAGTCGGCCCACCTCCAGCTGATTGGTAAGTATGATGCAAATTTATTATTATTATTTTTTTAATTGTATTTGTTAGTAGTAATGTACATTACAGTGATATAAGCCAAAAATAACATAATACATTTCATGTACAACTTCTTTTTTTAAACTTGAAGAAGGAGAAAAATAGAGAAAGTTAGATGAGATAGTAAGTACATGAAAAAGTGATCAGGAAAACCCTGTAGAAGCGTAAAACACGAGAAAGAATTTAAAAAAACAAAAGAAAGAGAAAGAGAAAAATAGAAAAAAGAAAATATAAGGAAGTAAAATAAGATAAAAAGGATGTACCTACTTCGTATCTTTACACACCCCTCACCAGGTCCTGAAACCATTTATTTTCAAAGTTGTGTTGCACCCTATACTTGTAATAAGTCAATAAATGCAGACGACACAACGGTGATCGGGCTGATCACCAACGGTGATGAAAAAAAGATAGTTTTAGTGAGCGGAGGTGCAGAACCTGGCGGACTGGTGCTCACGGAACAACTTGTTGCTAAACCTCTCCAAGACCAAGGAGCTGATTATCGACTTCAGGAGGGCACAGAATGGGGAATACGCCCCAATCTCTTTCTACGGAGACGGTGTGGAGAGGGTGTCCAGCTTCAAGGGCACTCGCATCTCAGAGGACCTCACATGGTCCACTAACACCGCTGCGCTGGTCAAAAAGGCACAGCAACGACTGTTCTTCTTAAGAACATTGAAACGGACTGGTCTGCCCCAACAGCTGCTGATGACCTTCTACCGCTGCACCACAGAGAGCATACTAACGTATGGCATCTCCGTGTGGTCTCTCAGCTGCACGGAGGCGGGGAGGAGAGTTCTTCAGCGCGTCGTCCACAGAGCGCAACAGATTATTGGGACACCGCTACCAGCCTTGGAGGGCATCTACCCCACATGGTGCCTCAGGAAGGCCGTCAGCATACCTAAAGACTCCTCTCAGCCTTGTAATGGACTGTTCGAACTACTCCCTTCCGGCAGATGTTACAAGGCCTTTTACGCCCGCACCACCAGACTCAGGAACAGCTTCATTTCCAGAGCTATAGCGGCTCTGAACCGGCCCTGCTGAGTACTCCCCCCACTCCCATGGACTGTCTCCCCCGGCCTCGCACTTTAGTCTGTGTTGATTTTACTGATCTAATGTTCGTTTTTACAAACCTTGTTCTCGGGGTATTTAAATTTAAACCTAAATTTTATTTGTCGATTAAGTTATGACATTGGATGGAAGTTGCAAACCAAATCTCGTTGCACTTATGTGTAATGATAATAAAAGATATTATTATTATTATTATTAAATGGAGACCAAATCTTTTGAAAATTGTCTGATTTGCCTGCTAGGACGAGTCTCATATCTTCGAGGTGTAACATTTCGGACATATTTGAAATCCACATTTTTATCGCTGGTGTCGGAGCGTTTTTCCAGAATTTCAGGATGAGTTTTTTTGCGATTATTAAGCCATAATTAAGGAAGCTCTTTTGGAATGAAGTCAGCTCAAAACTGGCTTCCATTGTTCCAAAAATAATCAATTCTGCTTTCGGTTTCATTCCAATATTTTTGGATTTTTATGCAAAAAACAAAGGAATGTGCTATAGTTGCTTCTTGGGATAGGCATGTATCACAAATGGTGGAGACATTTGTAAAAAATGTACTTATTTTATTTTTTGAATAATATAATCTGTGTTGGGTTAGACTATCTTACATTGATCGAGCATTTGTGCACATATAGCAAGTGTTTATCCCAACTCTCTTTCAAGATTCTTATAGCTAGTTCTTGTTCCCAATCTCTTCTAATTCTATCGGATGATGGTATTTCTATATTTAGGATGATATTATACAAGTATGATATTAAATTAGTTGAGTCCGCCTTTCTATTCATAGCTTTGTCTAATAGGTCTGGAGTCAAATATTGGTATTCTTGTGTATATTTTTTCAAATAATCACGGATTTGAAAATATTTAAAATATTGATTACTTCTCAGATTGTATTTAAGTTGTAGTTGTTGGAATGATAAAAAAATTCAATTTTCATACATGTCTCCAAACGTTTTAATTCCTATTCTTTCCCAATGTGTAAATGATTTATCAATACTGGAAGGTTTAAACAACGGATTATTAACTATGGGGGAGAGAAGGGATAAATTTTGCAATTTAAGAGTTAATTTTATTTGTTTCCAAATTATAATAGTACTATGAATAATTGGATTTTTACTATATATTGTATTATTCAGTTTTATTGGTGAGAGAAGGATCGCTCCTATATTAAAAGGGGAGCAATCCTCTCTCTCCATTACTATCCAGTCCACTCATTGGGCAGAATTGTCCAACAGGTGAATCACATTTTTGAACTTTGCTGCCCAATAATAATACAAAAAAAATAGGGAGTGTTAATCCACCAAATTCTTTAGGTTTGCACAAATGTCTTCTTTGAATTCTATGGGATTTATAGTCCCATATAAAATTTGTGATGTCAGAATCCAGTTTTTTAAAACACTTTTTAGGTAAGTATATTGGTATTGATTGGAATAGATATAACATTTGTGGTAGAAAGATCATTTTTATAGCATTTATTCGGCCTATTAAAGACATTGGAAGATTTTTCCAAAATGTAATCAGGGCGTTTAATTTAGTAAGTAGGGGCATATAGTTTGCATTAAATAAAGATTTATATTTTCTGGTGATTTCGATTCCCAAATATTTAAATTTTTCTGCAGCAATTTTAAAAGGGAATTTTAACAGGTGTGTCAAGTCTTGAGGTTTTATCGTCATAATTTCACTTTTATTCCAATTTATTCTGAAAAGGATCCAAATTCCTCTATTAGATGTAATACATTTGGTATACTGATTTGTGATTTTGTGATATACAGTAGTACATCATCTGCGTATAATTATATTTTGTTATTTGAGTATTTTGTATTATAACCATGGATATTCGGATGTGTTTCAAAGCATTTACAAGAGCAAATAGCAGAGGTGATAGAGAGCATCCCTGTCTATTGCCTCTGGATATTGACATTTTGGAGACAACATGCTATTAGTTAATATTCTAGCAGTGGGCCTGTCATATAATAGTTTTACCCATGAGATAAAATTCTCTCCCATTTGAAATGTTTGCAATACTTTAACGAGGTGGTCCCATGCCACTTGGTCGAAGGCTTTTTCTGCATCCAATGAAATAATTGATAAGTCTTGTTCATCAGTTTTATATGAATGCATTATATTAAACAGACGTCTCAAATTATTGCATGAGTATCTCTTGGGTATGAACCCCGTTTGATCCGCATTTATTAATTTGCTAACATATTTACTTAATCTTCTTACTAATGTTTTCGCTAGTATTTTTTGATCTGTATTTAACAGGGCAATGGCTCTGTATGAGCCAGGGTTTTCTAAATCTTTATATTTTTCAGGTATTAGTTGATTCCGCTAATGTTTCTGGTAATGTTTGTTCTTTAAAAGCATATATATACATTTTATGTAAACGTGGTGAAATTATCTCATAAAATCTTTTATAAAATTCATTACTAAATCCATCTGATCCTGGTGTTTTTCCATTGTTCAGTGAGTTTATTGTTTCTTCTATTTCCTTAATTGAGATCTGCGCTCCTAATTCCTCTTGTTCGAGCAGGTTAAGTTTTGGAAGATTACAGTTATCCAAGAACTCTATAACTTTAGTACTATTGCTGACGTTTTAGATGTATATAAATTTTGATAAAATTGAGCAAATCTTTTATTAATATCATTAGGTAATTTTAACAATTTGTTGTTGGTCTCGAAAAAAAGTTCCATCTGTTGTTTTAAATATATTCCACCTTGTGGATCATTTAAGATTTGAGGATTAAACCTCCAAAACGATTTTTATTTAGGCATTCCTTCAAGTTAAAAAAAAAGTTAATGGGGAGTGGTCAGAAATTATGCTGTTATGATATTTTGGGTTCATTGTATGGGGAATTAATTTTGTGTCCACAGTATGACGCAAATTACGTCACTCGCAACTTAGCATGAACTTTGTGCATACTTTGCACATACTTTGCGCGAACTCCGCTTCCATTTGGTGGCGCCAAACGCATGCAATCGCATGCAAGTGGGATAGGCCCTTAAGAAGTAGCAGTTCATTTTCAGGTCAGAAGGCTGTTACAACGGAGGTCCAACAAGCATCACCATTGTGACTCAATTATTTACAATCTGCATTATTGACTTAGATGAAAAAATGGCGTGTATTGCAATCGACTTTCAAACTAAAACGTCAGCTTGTTAGAGAGTCAGCCAGGGGTAGGACATGAAGGCCTGGAAGTTCTCTGGCGGTAGGAATGATGTTAAAATATGTGGTAATAGTTGAACTAATTCAAAATGTTCTAGCAAAAGTCCCAGGGGGTTGTGTTTTATAGAATAGATTACACACCCAGTCTTTATCCTGCTAGTTTTTCCAGGCATCAAAGGAGTAAGTGGTATGTTGTGAGGGGCACTGGCTGCAGAAAGGGGCCTGTGATGGAGTGAGGGGAGAGCAGGGAGACCTGTCAAAGTAGGTAGGAGATCAGATCTGAGGGAAGCATTGTCAAGGTTTGTTGGCAGGATACAGGAGGGAGATCCAGGGCAAGAGGTAGGTTTCTAAACTCGCAGGGCACCCAACTGCATCCAGTTCCAAGCGGCACATGTTATAGGGTGTGACTGGGACGTTCTAGCCAATAAATGCATCAACATATGAATTGGTCCAAGAAACTCATAAGCACAATTGCAGTAGAATGAGAGGGACCTTGGATTCAAGGACATATGCTAAATGGGGACGCTGTACAACAATGGAAACATTATTTGATCCAATTTAATCAAAGGGGTGGCGCAGTGGTAGCATTGCTGCCTTTCTGCACTTGCAGCACACGAGACTTGGGTTTGATCTTGACTATGCCTGTATGGAGTTTGTACATTCTCCCCCTGACCCCATGGGTTTTCTCCGAGATCTTTGGTTTCCTCCCACACTCCAGAGACGTACAGATTTGTAGGTTAATTGGCTGGTAAAAGTGTAAATTGTACATTGTCTCTAGTGTGTGTGTGTAGGATGTTGTTAATGTGCAGGGATCGCTGGTCAGTGCGGACTCGGTGGGCCGAAGAGCCTATTTCCACGCTGTATCTCAAAACTAAAAACATGGAAGAACACATTAGGATATTTATATATAATATTAATTTAGTTAAAGTTGAAGTATGGATTAAAATAGCCACGGAGCCTTTGCTTAAATGAAGACAGGCCGAATTTGACTAGGAAGCAAGGACCGGCTTTATGCGGATAAGCTAGACAACCACAATGCAAGAGGTTGGCATCAATCAACATTGGTGTGATTCTTTTGGATTATAAAGAGGTACTAGACTAAGTGGGACCCATTGGGTCCCATGTTCACACGGGAGGGCTTGTCCCCCGACGCAATATTCCACCTCTCCACCAATTCCAATATTGGTGGCCAGTGGGGGGGGGGGGCTTTCTGGAGTGCTGGTATGGGTTCTTGGGGTGGCAACTCAGTCCCTCAAGCCTGATGTGCGGGAAGCTCACTTATGGCTGGTGGGGTGGCAGTTGACTCATGGCTATTCCTTGAAATTCCATTTCAAGCAGGGTGCAAGGCCACGAAATTCAAATCCATTTTACTACCATTTCAAGCAGGGTCCAAGGCCACCAAATTCAAATGTAGTTTCATACCATTTCTTGCAGGGTGCAAGGCCACCAAATTCAAATGCAGTTTCCTACCATTTCAAGCAGGGTGCAAGGCCACCAAATTTAAGTGCAGTTTCATACCACTTCAAGCTGGATCCAAGGCCACCAAATTCAAGTGCAGTTTCATACTGCTTCAAGCAGGGTGCAGGCCACCATATTCAAGTGCAGTTCCATACCACTTTCAGCAGGGTGCAAGGCCACCAAATTCAGTGCAGTTTCATACCACTTCAAGCAGGGTGCAAGGCCGCCAAATTCAAGTGCAGTTTCATTCCACTTCAAGCAGGGTGCAAGGCCACCAAATTCAAGTGCAGTTTCATACCATTTCAAGCAAGGTGCAAGGCCACCAAATTCAAGTGCAGTTTCATACCATTTCATGCAGGGTGCAACACCACCACATTCAAATGCAGTTTCATACCATTTCAAGCAGGGTGAAACCACCATAAAACCACACAAAACACCAAACTCACAGTTCAGTAGATATTCAGTGTGTTCAGTTGATTCACAGTTCAGACAGAGTCGTGACCTCTCCCTCCCCCATCATGCAGAGACTGAGCCACACCCCACTTCGGATTTTATAACCGCTCTCCCTTCCCCTCCCACTGGAAAAGGTGTGGCCTTCATGGCGTGATTGACAGGAGAGAGATTCTCAACATTTTTTAAACACTAATAACACGTTTACTTTTCATTGATGGGAACAATCCTCTGCACCTACTGAGCGGAGGGGGACTGAGTAAGATGGCCAAAAATCACAGCCGTAAGTGGTAATGTTTTATCTAAAATCAATATACAGTGCAAACAGGAAGTTGTCAAGTGCACCCAAACCACCATTTGCAGTGCCTTTTACTTCAACCCAAAGCACCCAAACCACCATTTGCAGTGCCTTTCACTTCCACCCAAAGCACCCAAACCACCATTTGCAGTGCCTTTTACTTCAACCCAAAGCACCCAAACCACCATTTGCAGTGCCTTTTACTTCAAACCAACCATATTTTCATTTTCAAACTACATTAAGGGCACTGAAGGTTAGTAAAACCACACTCGCAGTTTAGTAGACATGTGTTCACTGTTATTCACAGCTCAGACAGAGAGACATGACCCTCTCACTTCCCCCATCTTGCAGAGACTGAGGCACGACACTTCCGGGTTTCATAGTCCGTCCCCCCTCCCACCTGCAGGAGCAACAGAGAGAATGTCAACATTTTTATAAACATTAATGTCTTTTATGTTTCATCAATGGGAAAAATCCTCTGGTCCAGCTCAGCGGAGGGGGACTCTGAGCAAGGTGACCAAAAATGATGGCCATAAGTGGTGGTGTTCCCTCAGAAATCAGATCGCAGCGAGTCAAAAGCGGTCAAGGTCTTACTTTTAGTAATATAAGATGTACGGGAGTAAATCTAGGCAGTTTACTAGATGGTGTAACTAAGGGTGGAAATAATGTTTTGTATCTAAATGTAGATTCCACTGTGAGAGGATTTACTGACACGTTGGTGAAAACATTAATGACAGGATATAATTTGGGCAGAAAAAAGCAGCTAGAGCGTGACTTCATCCCACCCGTGTCACAGAGGAGACATTGTGTGGTTTAAATGCAGCAACAACTGTACTATGGAAGTCATGGGATTAACAAGGTCAACATATGTGGAACAGGGAAAATATTGTGTAGCTACTTCTGCATTACATGAATGTAATGTCCTCCGAGCAATAATGCCGTAGGTATTAGCTCATTACTTTCTTCAAGAACAACATAAATGGAACTGGTTGACATTCACTGACAAGAGGAGATAGTGTTTAATGTTGGAGACAATGTGGAAGAGTCTAGGGATTACATAAATCCATGTTCCTCCTTAATATCTCCTTTATTAGAATATTTAGTACAAATTAAATTGTTAGATTGGATACAGAGACACTAATACCTTCTGCAGTAGCAAGGTTAACAAGGTACAAGCAAGTTAATAACTTAATCAATCAAAAGAGTGAATCTCCAGGATTGAAGGGATTTAGACTCCAAGATCCATCCGCACATCAACGCTATTCAAACCTCCCATTCAACATCCCAAAGTGCAACACCTCACCTTTGCTGGATTGAACTGCCTCTGCCATGTCCCCACCCTTTTTCTGTAGCTTGATCTATAACCAATTGTATACTTTGACAACTTTCCTCAGTCCAGAAACAGTAAAGTCCCTGGATTCTCTCTATTTTTCTTCTTATCTACATTAGCATCTTGTCCAGCAACATCACAATCTGGTTTGGGAACTGCTCTACCCAGGACAAGAAGGCTCTGTAGAGAGTAGTGCATTCGGCCGAACGCACTATGGGAACTACACTCGCCCCCCCTGCAGGAACTATACATCAGAAGGTGCAGCAACATTATGGGGGACCCCTACCACCCCAGCAACGGACTGTTCCTGCTGCTACGGTCAGGCAAACGCCTCCGCTGTCATGCTGTGAAAACAGAGAGGATGAGTGAGTTTCTTCCCACAGGCCATTAGCACTGTAAACTCTTACCAATTTACTGTTGTGTTGTGTCTTTTTAAAATTGCTGGGGGGGTTTTCTAATATGTAAATACTGATTCTGTTCAATTCTGTTCTGTAGTTTTTTGCACAATCCGCAGGCATTGCCACTTTCATTTCACTGCACATCTTGTATGTGTATGTGACAAATAAACTTGACTTGACTTGACTAGCTACTCTCCAGTTTGCCTGTGGCTACCATTGTTATGGTGAGAATAAATAACTAGAGGGTTAGTAGAGTCAGAAGTACGTATACATTGAAGCTTGGACATGCGACATGTATAGAGAACAAGGTACTTGTATGAACAGTCAATTCCTTTGTAACAGATTAGTTTGGTACCAATTTCTAGGATGCTACACAATTGGTGAAGAGGAATAAAGATGCTGTGGCAATCAATTATCCAGCTGTGGAAGGATGAAGGTAGCTGAAAATAAGCAGACTTGTACAGATCTATTAATGCAATACTATCTCATTGGAGAACAGAGAGAACAGATGGGAAAAGGGTCTTGATAACATCTACTGAACCTGGGATTACAGAGAAGATCTCGGACCAATACTTGCAAGGCGACATTGCTATGTGTGGGTGGATGATATCCACAAAGATACCCACGTCCAACCAAAACTGACCACTTGTTTCATAGGCGGCGTACTGTGCAACCTGTGAATGCCTGTGCCTTGTCTTTGCAATTTCAACAAGTTTAAGAAGCTTCCACTAATTGTCATTGGTATGATTCTAATACAAGTGTAAATTCAGCGTGACAGGAACATGAATAAAAATACAGATTTTCTAAGTATGAAATGCTATCTATCCTCGCAATCTTATCCACAAGCTTCCTGCAAAAATAAGCAATGATTTGCAGATGTCCCATGGTTACCCTATAGAACATTGAACAGTACAGCACAGAAACAGCTCGTTTGTCCCAATATGTCTGGGCCAAACAGGATGCCAAGGTAAACTAACCTCATCTGCCTGCACACACCATCCATATCCCTCCATTCTCTGCATATTCGTATGCCTTTCTAAAAGTCACTAATTGCCTCCACCACCCCTGGCAGTGTGTTCCATGCACACATCATTCTCTGTGTAAGAAACCTTACTTACACATCTTTAAACCTTGACCCTCTCACCTTAAAGCTGTGCCCTCCAGTCTTTGACATTTCCACTCTGGAGACAAAGTTCTGACTGTCTACCCTATATATGCCTCTCATAATTTTATATTTACCATTAGGTCTCTCCTCAGCCTCTGACATTTTTTCAATCTCTCCTTATAGCTACTACCGTCTAATCCAGGCAGCATTCTGGTAAACTGAAGGAACCCTATCCAAAGCCTCCACATCCTTTCCATAACGGGGTGACCAGAGCTGCACCGAATACTCCAAAGGCAGCCTGACCAAAGTCCATAAAGCTACAATATGACTTCCTGACTCTTGCAGACCGATAAGAAAACAATCACAATTTGTCTAGTCTCTAACAAAATTAGCAAACACATCAAGTGTCACTCTCCACAATATGTGCCTGACCCAAATATTTCCAGTATTTTATAATCATATTTCACATTTCAAGCAGCTGCTATTTGACTGATGCTCTAGTCTTTTATCTGCTTTATTTATAATCTGTTTGTCCCATACCCAACTGTAGATGATATGTGTATACACCTTTAATTGATAGTGACAATGTCCATGCTAACCACCCCCCACCTGTTAGTATAATTGTAACCCACACGCCCCTAGCTCTCTCTCTCTCTGGTGATCGTGACAGACCACGTACAGCTAGGGCTATATGATGTATGATTAATAAAGTAGTGAAGACCTTAAGGTGTCTGTGTACCTTCTCTACATGGCATCAGAAGTTCTTCTTCCTACGTCTCCAGTTTATCGCGTTTTATTTTTTTAGTCCCAGTACCCCCTCCCTGTGCCGTGATGGCTTCTGCCTGTCGTAAACCTGACATCCTAGACTTTGATGCAGACATCACTCATCGCTGGAGTGTGTTCCAACGTGACTTTGAGCATTATGTTACAATTGCTCACCCTGCTGTGGCCCCCGCGGTCAAGGCTTCCCTTCTGCTGAATCTAGCTGGTCCTGAAGCGCTTGAGCGATCGGAGTCATTCATCTATGGACAGGGCGAGAGTATCCAGGACCCAGTATGTCTGCTTGCTAAATTTATGGCGATGTGTGACCTTCCCACTAACCACATCTTAGAGTGTTTCAAACTGTTCTCCCGACGCCAAAACCCTGGGGAATCTATTGACAATTTTGTGGCCGCGCTGCGCCAACTGGCTCGCCGATGTGACCTGCATGTCCTGACCCCTGATACTTTGACTTGTGAAATCTTGGTCTTTGGTCTTCGGGATGATAAGCTGCGCTCTGAGCTGCTGCGTAAGCCTGATCTGACATTCGATGAGGCGTTGCATCCTCTCGTTTAGCTGAGGCTGTCTCCTCCGCTGTACCTGACCCTGTGGTCCACGCAGTCAGTCTCGCTGGTCGCCAGTACAATGCTCCCCGGCGACAGAGGGCAAGCCCTGCAACGGGCTTCAGACCGCCTCAACGATGTCCGAATTTTAACTTTGTTTCACACCGTTCTAATGTGAGCCTGGCGTTGGGGAAAACCTGTAATTTCTGCAACAAGCCCAACCACTTCTCGGCAGCATGCCGTTCCCATGGGAACCCTGCACAGCCACAGCAGAAACCGTCTCGCTACTTGACACGTGATGATACCGCGTCTGGTTCCCATCTGCAGCATGATGAACTCCCCCTGTCTGACTCTGACTCTTCTCAGAGCGAACTGAGTGTATTTTCCTTGCGAGGTGCAGATGCTCTGATAACGGACCCGACCGTCCGAGTCACGATGAATGGCATGGCCTTCTAAGGTTGATACGGGGGCTGCTGCTCATGTCATGTCAACAAGCCTGTTCAGGAAGATAAGAAATAATGAGCCCGTTTCCACAGACAGTGCTGTTTTGCGTGCCTATGGGGATGGTGTACTTGTTCCTATGGGGAGAGCCACTCTCCACTGCAAGCTGCTGAAGATTACGGTAAATGTGACCCCCTGCTCGGCGTGGAGGCCTGCCAGGACCTTGGATTGGTGAGCTTCCACAGCGATGTCCACCTGGTAGAGGCACCCCTGAATCCGCTGGCCGAATTCCCAGACTGGTTTGACTCGAAGCTGGGGAAGTTGCCCTGCAGCTACAAGATTGCACTCAATCCCGACATCACGCCGGTCATCCGTCCCCCGCACCGTGTGTCCTTTGCCATGAGGGGCAAGGTCGAGTCTGCTCTTCGCGGGATGGTGGCCACGGGCATCCTGAAGCCAGTAACGGACTCCACCCGGTGGGTTTCTACCATGGTTGTCGCTGCGAAGAAAGATAAGAGTGAACTACAGATCTGCATCAACCCCAAGGACCTGAACTTGGCCATCAGGCGCCCGCATTATCCCATGCGGACGGTGGAGGATGTTGCTGCACAGGTTGGCCCTGCCACTGTGTTCTCGGTTCTTGATGCCAAGAGTCCGTTCTGGCAGATACCTCTAGACGAGCGATCCTCGCTCCTGACGACCTTCAGCACGCCCTTCGGCAGGTATCGCTTCCTCCGCATGCCGTTTGGGATCAACTCTGCCAGCGAGGTGTTTCCAAAGGACCATGGAAAACAAACTGTTTGCTGGACTTCCGTGTGCCATCATTGTCGACGACATCCTGGTTTATGGGAAGAATGTCGCTGAGCACGACCACCACCTTCGCCAGGTGCTGCAGTGGGCCCGGGAGGGCAACCTGAAGCTCAACCCGAAGAAGTGCCGATTCCGGGTCCCTGAGGTCACCTACGTGGGGCATGACTTTACTGCATCGGGGCTGAAGCCCGACCCGCAGAAGACGGCCGCAATATCCGAGATGCCTGCACCTGCGGACGTGCCTGGCCTACAGCGCTTCTTGGGCATGGTCAACTACCTGGGAAAGTTCATCCCCGACCTGAGCGAACTGAGTGCCCCTCTGTGGGATCTGGTGAAAAAGGACACTGCCTGGGCCTGGTTCCCGCAACACCAGAAAGCATTTGACACCCTCAAATCTAAGCTGATCAGCATGCCAACGCTGACCTCCAGCGCCCCATCGCTCTCACGTGTGATGCATCTAAGTTTGGCCTCGGGGCCGCCTGCCTGCAGATCCATGATGGGGTGCAACTGCCTTGTGTCCTACGCAATGACGACCGCTGAACAACGCTATACCCAGATTGAAAAGGAGCTGCTGGCTGTTGTCTTTGCCTGCTCCAAATTCAAAGACTATATCCTGGGCAACTGCTTCACTATCGAGACGGACCACCAGCCTCTGGTCACCATCCTCAACAAGCCGATACACATGGCCTCCTCCCAGCTCCAGCGCATGATGCTCCAGGTACAACGCTTCACTTTCACAGTGGTTTATCGCAAGGGCAAGGACATTTTTGTTGCTGACACGCTGTCTCGGGCGCCTCTCTCATCCACAACCCAACATCCATACGAGACGTCCGATCTGATAGTCCTAAATGACAATTTCGTGCCCTTCAGTCAGTTGAAGTCCCTGGCCAAGCACACGGTGGCAGACGCTTCGCTACAGCAGCTGGCCGCGATCACCAAGCAGGGCTGGCCAGACCGCCGTTCTTCCCTGCCGGCCGCAGCGGTGCCTTATTTCTTGGTTCGTGACGAGTTGGTGCTGCGTGATGGTGTGAAGGGGCACAAGGTGGTGGTGCCCGCAGCACTACGAGAACAATACTTCGAAACCGCTCATCGTGGCCATCCCGGGGCCGAAGCGACCCTTTCCATCGCTCAGAGCCAGTTTTTCTGGCCTGACATGCCTCGCTACTTCCGGGATAGGATCTCCGCGTGCCCTACCTGCAACAGCCTCGCTCCACAGGAGCAGCGGCAGCCGCTCCTGCAGCAGCCAGCTGCTGACCTGCCCTGGTCTGCGCTAGCAACTGACATCTTCGAGTGGCACGGAAAGCACTTCCTGGTGCTTGTCGACTCTTACTCCAGCTGGTTTGAAGTTGACCAGCTCCACTCCCTCTCTTCCTCCGCGGTCATCGAGAAGTTGCGCCGCCACTTTGTCCCCGGCCAGCCTGCAGTCGGACAACGGCAGCCAGTTCACCAGTGCCGAGTTCCGTGCTTTTGCCGAACGATGGAACTTTCGTCATTACACCAGCAGGCCGGAATACCCGCAGAGCACGGACTGGCCGAGTGCGCGGTCTGCAGTGCTAAAGGATTGTTGGAACGTTGCCGCCTATCCCGCTCCGACATCTACCTGGCCCTGCTGAACCTCCGCAACATCTCCTGCGACCATGCCCTGGGCTCCCCAGCTCAGCGCCTTATGTCCCGAGTCACGAGGCCCACGGTCCCGGTGTCTCAACAGTCTCTGTCCCCCTCTGTCTTTAAACCTGCCTTGGTCCGGAAACGCATTGCCCAGAAACACGGTATACAGAAGCGTTCCCACGACAGGTCCAGCCGTGTCCTCCGCCCTCTTCTCCCCGGCCAGGTCGTCCGTATGAGGTCCACTTCTGGCCGCTCCAGGCTGGCCGTGGTCGTCAGTTCTGCCGGTTCCCCTCGTTCGTACCTTGTCAACCACAACGGCAGGGTGTACCGCCGGTCCCGCCAGCATCTCCGGCTCGTGAACGAGCCTCTTCCTCCCCTGGCGGCTCCGTATGCCCCCCTGCTGCCACTATCGCGGCCCAGTGCTTTGCCCGTTCCTCTGGGGTCACCCCCCCCCCCTCGTCCTTCTCCTGTCCGCCTCTCAGCTGCGGTCCCGCTTTCTCCGGCTTCCTCGCCCTTCTCTTAGCCGTCCCCACTGATGCCTTCGTCGCCCAGGGGTTCTCCTGTCCGCAGCCCCCACCATGCCCCGGCGTCGTCCGCGCTTGTTCCCGTCGGGGAAGGAGGTGATGGCGAGGTGCGGATCCGATCTGGTCGCCTGGTCAGGCCACCGGTCCGTTACGGCGATTACGTGTGATCCTGTATTCCCGTGCTTTACTGTTTGCATTCACCCTAGCGCATGAGACGTGGTCGCCCTGTCACTCACTGTTTGTTTTGGTAGAGGAAGGATGTAGATGATATGTGTATACACCTTTAATTGATAGTGATGATGTCCATGCTAACCACTCCCCCACCAGTTAGTATAATTGTAACCTACACGCCCCTAGCTCTCTCTCTGGTGATCATGACAGACCACGTACAGCTAGGGCTATATGATGTATGATTAATAAAGTAGTGAAGACCTTAAGGTGTCTGTGTACCTTCTCTACAGCAACCATTCCCTGTAAGAGCATCTTTACTGTGATAAGGGAGTTTGCACATAATATTATTTGAATAGAAATACCTAAACACTTTATTATGATAAGTTGCAGCAAGACTATTTTAGAGAATGGCATTGTCCTGTGGCAAACAACTGCTGTGGCTGATCCATCTGGGTGGGTCGGTAGGTGTATTAAAAACAGAAAATGCTTGAAACATTCAGCAAGTCTGGTAGCATCTGTAGAAAGAGAAAGAGTGTTTCAGATTGAAGACCCTTCAGAACAGGGCTCCCATGATCTATGGATCCTTGGGGGATACAGGTTTAATTACAGAGTTTTTATTAGCCATTAAACACTATCAAAGATAAAAGTAGGTTTTAATGGACCAAAGATAACAAAAGTCTCATGTGTTGGCGACACTGGTCTTTGGCACATTGAACCAGGTCAGTTTGCGTGAATAAGGGGCCTGTAAAAATTAATATTGAGCCATAAACTACAATGTAAAACAACTGCATGAGCAGAGTGCCAAAACCGCTATCTCTAAATGTGTTTTATCCATACCTAAGACAATGGTTAAGCAGTGAGGAAGAATTTGGATATTATGGAAATATCATGTAATATATACAGTAAACTGTACTTGGTGATATGGAAATCAGTATAACTGCGATTACGGCCATTGTCCTCTCAGAAATACATTTGAAAGCTATGAAGAATTAACTTGCTGTTTAATGTTTCCTCTTGGTCATTGTTGAGTGCTCTATAATCAAGGATATGACCACCAGAAGGGACAGTGTTGTTATGTGCAGCTAAAGGCCTTGACAATGTTTGCTGGATTTTTACTTCCATCAGCTGAAGATGAAATTCTCTTTAGATC
The DNA here is from genome assembly GCA_035221665.1 of Okamejei kenojei. NCBI lineage: Eukaryota > Metazoa > Chordata > Chondrichthyes > Rajiformes > Rajidae > Okamejei > Okamejei kenojei. The sequence continues at coordinate 49,543,762 of CM069147.1, forward strand.
ACTCCACACAACCTTCAAATCCCAATAATGGGGCAGAAAGCTCATGAAGGGATAGGAGAGTATGGCCAAGTGAAATAGGAACCAATGTGAGTGATGGTGAGAGAGGTGAGTAATGGATTAAAATTATTATATATGAATGCACAAAGTATAAGAAGTAAAGTGGATGAGCTTGAGGCTCAGATAGAGATTGATAGGGCTCTGGGGAGTATTGTAGAGCAGAGTGATCTAGGAATGCAGGTGCATGGTTCCTTGAAGGTTGAGTCGCAGGTAGATAAGATGGTCAAAAAGGTTCGTGTCATGTTGGCCTTCATCAGTCAGAGTATTAAGTATAGAAGTTGGGAGGTCATGTTGCAGTTGTATAAGACATTAGTGAGACTGCATTTGGAGTATTGTGTTCAGTTCTGGACACCATGTTCAGCCTGGTTCAACCTGGACATTTTCAACCTGTCACTTCTGAAGCCAGAGGTTCCCACCTGCCTCAAAAGGTCATCAATAATACCGGTGCCCAAGAAGAGCAAGGTGACGTGCCTCAATGACTATCGACCTGTGGCACTAACGCCTGTGGTGATGAAGTGCTTCGAGAGGTTGATCATGGCGCAAATGAACTCCTACCTTGACAAAAACCTGGATCCACTGCAGTTCGCTTACCGCCACAATAGATCAACGGTGGACGCGATCTCGCTGGCCCTCCACTCCGCTCTGGACCACTTGGACAACAAAAACTCATATGTCAGACTGTTATTCATTGACTACAGCTCGGCATTTAACACAATCATCCCCTCCAAGCTGGTTACCAAACTCGCAGAACTGGGTCTCTGCACATCCCTCTGTAATTGGATCATCGACTTCCTCATTCACAGACCACAATCTGTTCGTATTGGTGGAAATGTGTCAGACTCGATAACAATCAGCACGGAAGCACCTCAAGTCTGCGTGCTCAGCCCCCTGCTGTACTCACTCTATACTCATGACTGCGTAGCCCGTCATAGTGTGAACTCCATCATCAAGTTCGCTAATGACACCACTGTTGTGGGACGTATCACTGATGGGGATGAGTCGGAGTACTGAAGAGTGATCAAGCGACTGTCCATACGGTGCCAGCAGAATAACCTGGTCCTCAACACCAGCAAAACCAAGGAACTGATTGTGGACTTTGGAAAGAGTAGGACGGGGACCCACAGTCCTGTTTATATCAACGGGTCGATGGTTGAAAGGGTCAAGAGCTTCAAATTCCTGGGCGTGCACATCTGTGAAGATCTTTCCTGGTCCGAGAACACAGATGCAATTATTAAGAAAGCTCATCAGCGCCTCTACTTCCTGAGAAGATTACGGAGAGTTGGTCTGTCAAGGAGGACTCTCTCTAACTTCTACAGGTGCACAGTAGAGAGCTTGCTGACCGGTTGCATCGTGGCTTGGTTTAGCAACTTGAGCGCCCTGGAGAGGAAAATACTACAAAAAGTAGTAAACACTGCCCAGTCCATCATCGGCTCTGACCTTCCTTCCACCGAGGGGATCTACCGCAGTCGCTGCCTCAAAAAGGCTGGCAGCATCATCAAGGACCCACACCACCCTGGCCACACACTCATCTCCCTGCTACCTTGGGGTAGAAGGTACAGGAGCCTGAGAACTGCAACGACCCGGTTCAGGAATAGCTACTTCCCCACAGCCATCAGGCTATTAAACCTGGCTCGGACAAAACTCTGAACATTAATACCCCTCCATCTGTTATTTGCACTTTATTAATTTATTAATTAATGTGTGTATTTGTTTATATAATTGTAGTCAATGCCTACTATGTTCTGTTGTGCTATGCAAAGAAAGAATGTCATTGTCCTGTCAGGGACACATGACAATAAACTCTTTTGACTTTGACTTTCACTTGACTTTGTTATAGGAAAGATGTTGTCAAGGTGAAAAAGGTACAGAGAATATTTACAAAGATGTTGCCAGGACTAGAGGGTCTGAGCTATAGGGAGAGGTTAAGAAGGCTGGGACTCTAGTCCTTGGAGAACAGGATGATGAGGGGTGATCTTATAGAGGTGTATAAAATCTTGAGAGGAATAGATTGGGTAGATGTACAGTCTCTTGCCCAGAGTAGGTGAATCGAGGACCAGAGGACATAGGTTTAAGGTGAAGGAGAAAAGATTTAATAGGAATCTGAGGAGTAATTTTTTCACACAACGGGTGGTGGGTGTATGGAACAAGCTGCAAGAGGAGGTAGTTGAAGCTGTGACTATCCCAACATTTAAGAAACAGTTAGACAGGTGCATGGATAGGACAGGTTTGGGGGGGATATGGACCAAACGCAGGCAAGTGGGACTAGTGTAGTTGGGACATGTTGGGCAAGTTGGGCTGAAGGGCCTGTTTCAACACTGTATCACTATGATACCATACATTTTTTTCAGATATATAATAAGTGAAAGGGAGACAAGTGGACATTGGACTTCTGGAAAATAACGCTGGAGAAATAATAATGAGGAGCAAAGAAATGGTGGACAAACTGAATAGGTTTACTGCGTCAGTCTTCACCATGGAAGACACCAGCAATAAGCCACAAATCCAAGCGTGTCAGGGGGCAGGAGTGAGTGCAGTCGTTATTACTGAGGACAAAATGCTTGTGAGGTCTGAAGGTGGATAAGTCACCTGGACCAAATGGACTACACACCAGGGTTCTGAAAGAGGTAACTGTTGAGATTGCGGAGGAGTTATTGCCGATCTATCAAGAATCACCTGGTTCCAGCTAACAAGAAAATTGGCACATGTAACTCCACTGTTAAGAAGGAAGTGAGGCTAAAGAAAGGAAATTATAGGTCCTTTAGCTTGACTTCAGTGATTGGTAAGATTTTAGAGTCTATTATAAAGGATAAGGTATTTTGAATCTCATGATAACATATACAATAGTCAGCATCGTTTTGTTAAGGTGTCAAATCTTTTAGAATTCCAGGACCAGATGGTATAGGCTCGGAATTTTATAAAATTTTTCATGACCAAATGGTCCCATATTTAAAATCATTATATGAACAGATATATACACAAGAGAAATTACCAGATACATTGAACGAATCTATTATAACACTTATACCCAAAATAAATAAAGATTTGGATGACCCAGGATCATATAGAGCAATTGCTTTATTAAATACGGATCAAAAAATTTTAACAAAGATCCTTGCACAAAGATTAAGCAAAGTTGTTAACGAATTAATTCATCCTGATCAAACAGGATTTATACCTAAAAGATATTCTTCATATAATCTAAGACGGTTATTTAATATCATATATTCGAAAAGAAGTGATAAAAAAGACTTAGTAGTTATCTCGTTGGATGCAGAAAAAGCTTTTGACCAGGTGGAATGGCCTTATTTATTTTCGGTGATGGAAGCTTTTAAGCTTGGTGATAAGTTTACTACTTGGATTAAATTATTATATGCAATCAACAGCTAGAATAATAACAAACCATATGTTATCAACTAAGTTTAGTTTATCTCGAGGTTGTAGACAAGGCTGTCCTTTATCACCATTACTGTTTGCGTTAGCAATCAAACCTCTTGCTCAAAGGGTAAGATTGCACCCGGAAATATATGGATATGATACTAAAGATACTAAGAATAAAATCTCGTTATATGCGGACGATGTATTACTTTATATTACTAAACCGGAAATAAGTATCCGTAATTTGTTAAAACTAATAACGGAATTTGGCTTAATTTCAGGATACAGTATCAATTGGAATAAAAGTGAACTTATGCCAATAACCATGAATAACTTACAGATATTACAACAATTTCCTTTTAAGATAACAAATGAAAATATTAAATATCTTGGTATTTTTGTTACAAAAAGATTTTGACTCTTTATTTAAGTCTAATTTCCCGTTATTACTGAATAAATTAAATAAAAATATCTTATACTGGAAAAGTTTACCTATCTCAATGTTAGGTAAAATAAACGCAATAAAAATGATTTTCCTCCCACAATTATTATATTTATTTCAATCAATCCCGATATATCTCTCTAAAAATTTTTTTAAAAAAAGTAGACTCTATAGTCACTAACTTTATCTGGGATTATAAGAATCATAGAATAAATAAAAAAACACTTATGTAAAGCTAAAATAAACGGGGGGTTTAGCTTTACCAAATTTTATGTTTTATTATTGGGCAGTTAATATTAAAAATATGAATTTCTGGTTAGAAGAAACAGATAATAAACCAAACTGGTTAAAAATGGAAAGAGAAGACTGTTTTCCATTTGAAATTAGCTCTATAATATTTGCTAATATTAATGTACCTAAGAAAATTTATAGTGAAAATTTGATAATAGAAAGTGGAATACGTATTTGGAAACAAATAAAGAAAACATTAAAACTAAAATTTATACCGCTAGGTCTTACTATTGCCAACAATTTTACGTTTAAACCGTCAACGATGGATAAGGCTTTTATACAATGGAAAAATAAAGGAATTTTAAATATAGGGGATCTTTATAAGGAAAATTCTTTTCTTTCATTTCAAGAATTACAACAAACCTACGGGCTTCATAATAATGAATATTTCAGATACTTACAAATCAGAAACTATATCTCTGCAAATACACAAGAATTCAGAAATAGAAAAAGTGAAATTTTAGATGAATGCTTGAATAAACATCCAAATACAGAAAAAATGATATCATACATTTACAATATTTTGTTGGAAAGTGATATTCCATCATCGGAAAATACACAGACAGCGTTGGGAAAATGAATTAGGTCAAATAATAAGCCCAGAAATATGGGAAGAAAGCTTACAACACATACATTACTGTTCGTTAAATGCTAAACATGCTCTTATACAGTTTTTAAAATTTTACATAGATTACATTATTCCAAATCTAAATTACATAATATATTTCCAAAATTATCACCTATATGTGATAAATGTCAAATCTTAGAAGCAACTTTGTCACATTCATTTACTAATTGTACGAAGATTGTAGAATATTGGAATGAAATATTTAAGATAATCTCGAATGTTATTAATATTACTATGATTCCTGACCCAAAGTTAATCATACTTGGAATACCGGAAACGGAACAAATAATTACAAGGAATCAAAGAACTTTTATCGACTATTCTTTAATAATTGGGAAAAAATTAATATTAAAATTTTGGAAAGGCCCTGTATCCCCAACAATTAAAATGTGGAATACAGAAATGACGGAGACACTTCACTTGGAGAGATTGAGACTTGTCCTTATGGACAGGTTAGATCTCTTCAAAGGGATTTGGTCTCCCTACATTAAATATCTACAGGGTCATAATGGTTCGGCGCAGGGGACTTGACTGAGGCCTGAATATCTGAATGGATGAAGAAATACATATAATAAATCATGAATGTATCTCCAAGAATGGATTATTTAGTAATATTTTAATCTCCATCAAACTTCTCACATTTTCTTATCTATTTTCTACTCTCTTTCTCTATCTTCCTATCTTTAATTAGGGAAAAAAAATATAGAAACATATTATATAAATTTTTAATATGAATACACCTATTATTACTTGTATGAAAAGATTATAGATGTCTTAAATTTGTAATTATATAAAATTGTGCATTTTCAACTATATAATAATTTTGAAATATAAAGTTAATAATAATACAAACATTCTTAATATTATGATAACATTATGAATATCATAGAACTTTGTTTAAGATTGGGTATTATGTAGTTATATTAGGGGGGATTTGTATTTGGTAATTAGAAGAATATCTATGGTATGAGAAGTGTGAGTATATTGCTTATTTTAGGAATATACTACATACACTCCCAATTATATAAAATAAATAACCAGGAAATGTATAATGGATAATATTACAATTAACATAAACAGTATCAATTGATAATCAATATTATATAATTTTGTGTATTATATAATTTTCACTGCCGTATAAGAGTGTACTCGGTATATATTGTTTCTACAATAAAAAAAATTTTTAAAAAATTTAAAAAAAAAGAATTCTTTGCAGAAGTAAAAAATTATATTGACAAAGGTGCTGGCATGGATAGAAGATTGGCTATCTGGCAGAAGGAAAAGGGTGGGATTAAATGTAGGTTTTCTGGTTCACTGCCAGTCACGAGCAACATTCCACAGGGATTGGTGTTGGGTCCACAACATTTGGCATTATTTGTTAATGATCTGGATGATGGAATTGATGGCTTTGTGGCCAAGTTTGCAGTTGACACAGAGATAGGTGAAAGGGCGGGTATTGTAGCGGAAGCAGGTAGCCCGCAGGAGTTGGACAGGTTGGGAGAATGGGCAAAGAAGTGGCCGATGGAATATAGCATAGTAAAGTGTATGGTTATGCACTTTGGTAGAAGGGATAAAGGCGTAGTCTATTTTCTAAATGGGTAGACGATTCAGAAATCAGAGGTTTTCAGAATTCTGAAAGGGACTTGGTAGTTGGTAGCGTTGGTGCAGGATTCCCAAAAGGTTAATTTGCGGGATGAGCCATACTCTCTATACTCTCCCAGATGACTGCCTGAACCCCTCTGTCAGTGGATCACCAACTTCCTGACGGACAGGAAGCAACATGTGAGGCTGGGAAAGCCCATCTTGGACCTGCAGACCCACAGCATAGGAGCTGTGTACTGTGTACAGGGCTGTGTACCCTCCCCTCTCCTTTACTCTCTGTACACCAATGACTCTCTCTACACCAATTACTCTCTCTGCACCTCCACAGACTCCTCTTCAAGTTTGCAGACGACACAACCCTGATTGGACTGATCCAAGATGGGGTGGAATCTGGCTACAGACAGGAAGTGACACAGCTGGCATCCTGGTGCCATCGCAACAACCTAGAGCTCAATGCTCTTAAGATGGTGAAATTGATTGTAGACTTTAGGAGAGCTCCCCCTCCCCTCCCCCCACTCACCATCAACAACACCACAGTTACATCTGTGGAGTCTTTTAAGTTCCTTGGACCTTGAGCCATCTCCAGGGACCTTAAATGGGAGGCCACCATCGACTCCACATTCAAAAAGGCCCAACAGAGGATGTACTTCCAGTGGAAGCTGAGGAAACACAATCTGCCACAGGCAATGATGGTCCAGTCGTTATTACCATTGTAGAGTCTGTCCTCACCTTCTCCATCATGATCTGGTTTTGCTCAGCCACCAAGCATGACATACGGAGGCTGCAGCGAAACGTTCAATCAGTTGAGAAGGTTATTGGTTGCAACCTTCCCGAACTGTACACTGCAAGGGCCAGGAAGCGAGCGGGTAAGATCATCTCAGACCCCTCTCACTCTGGCCACAAAATTGAGAAGCTTGACAGGGGAGTCTGTGGAGATGCAGTCGTTGGTGTAGAGAGAGTAAAGGAAAGGAGTGAATATG